>CM074277.1:17783150-18185650 GCA_037194245.1 Opsariichthys bidens | reverse complement strand
TAAAAATAGCTTTTTTTATAACATCATAAATAGGACAGTTAGCACAGATCACTTTATAGCCCTGTCTTTGTTCAATAACTCAAAACCATCCCATCATCTCTTCAGTGTTTTGATCCCTGTTTCTTTTCTTCTGCCAATCTGTCTGCCAGACGGTCCTACGACAATGCCCATTTCACACAGGAATCCTCCATAAAAACTACTAACCACATAACGATGTTGATTTCCTTTATCACAGCATGTGCAGCCAAACAGACTGGAATTAAAACGTGCATGACCAGTAGGTGAAAACAGAGTGGGTGTGAAAATATTTAAAAAGAAGAGGAAGGCGGTGAAAAAGAGTCTCGTAAATACCTTTCAGAGCAGATATTAGTTACATTCATCCTCTGAAAGACACTGACCACGGCCTCCTCTGAGGGTGGCTGCGTGTGCCAGCGGTGATATAGTGTCATGTTTCTGACCAGTTTCATGGTTAAAGATTTCTGTAGTTTTTACTGTGGATCCAGTCAAAACCAAAGAAATCTTTACTACTCTATTTATACACATATTCAACTGTGTTGAGTCTACATGTCTCCTGAGACTCAAGGTCGTGCCAAGTTTACAGAAACAGGTGTATGCTAGATTAACCCGGAGAATGCGAGAGAAAGAAAAGTCGTTCTCCGTATGAGCTTGCAAAACAGCCCTTCATAGACAAACTCGCACAGAAATCAAATGCTGATGCTTGTGCGGATACTTCTCGCTTTTTACAGGCTTCTCTCTGTGTCCGTGTACAGGCAGCTGGACGGCGATTCTGCCCACAAAAACATCGGCGCAGACGCTCAGACGAACATCCTCGACGCCCGGCTACTCTTTCCCGGCCTCGGCTGCAGGATGACTTCATGTCTGGCACTAATTCCTGTTTGCATTGCAAATATGGAACTGGAAGTTGTGCAGACAGCGATCTGCAGAATGAGATTCACACATTTAGTTTGCACACACTGATGCTTTTAAGCAAGACATGGTTGAAAGAAATATGAGTGTGAAAAAAATTTGCATGTTCACGCACATATACAAAAACATGCAGGAGCATCTACCACTCTTAGGCTTAAGTGACTCTGATTCTACAAAAACTTTTCACAGCTAGTTTTCATCCCAAAGCTGCCATATATTGTTAGTTAGACACAGCTGGCCAATTTGTCTTTTACTCAGTGCCTGAATCCAAAGCCACTTTTGTGTGCATGGAACATTTCTAAAGCTTGCTATAGGTTGAAGAGTCAACATTAGTAAATGTTTAGATCCTATTCTTAGTTTATGGTGGGCAAATGCACACAAACTCATTGAAAATATACTCGGAACACAAATTCATGGTTCATGGAACAGCCCTGATATAACAAAAGAAGTCCACACTTGTGGAAAAACTTGAGTCTACTTAAGTGGGAGAAATTATGAACTGAAATGAATTCCTATGCAATGATGAGTGTAACCGTCTTTAGAGCAACATAAGGGCCTTTTAGTCGAAGAACAAGCATGCTAATGAAGGAATAACTGCTATTATTCAAATGAGAGGATTTAAATCTGGGCCCCTAACCTAATAAAAGCTACCAAGACCAGGAAACCAGCTTTAAGCCAAGGATAAAAGGTCAACGATAAACACTCATTGTAAGCATCAATTTCCAAATTATAGAAATACATTAGAGATGATGTATGATAATCCCGCATAACTAGATAACGATTACAGTAGATTGCATTTAGTAACGACTAATACATGAAAACAATTAGGCCTACGTTTTAAGATTGTTGTACTGCAGCAATGCAGAACTTACAGCGCCACCTGGTGACATGTGAGTATACTACACACCAGCTCATTGTTGCATAGCTGCTGAATAATTTGACTGTAAAATAAACGAATAAATAAGTCTAAAACGTGCTACTTTCTAACTGTGAAGTTAATAAATAATCATAAAATCATTATTGTACGTTGTGTCTTAAATTAACATTTAAATGACCAAACATTCGTTTCTCGCGAGATTCCATTAGGTTTTTAGCTCATGAATATTAATAAGGACTTGCTGGTATCTTGACAACCGCTACCAACCAGTCAACCTCGCATAAAAGAAGTCATATTCATAAGTAAAGGAGCCATTATAATAGTGGGAGTAAATTCGCGCCCGAGCGCGGTGTGGCAGACTAAACCGTCTGTCAAAAGAGAAGTGTAGAAACAAAGAGAAAAAGTACAAGAGTGAGGTGACATAAGGTCACTTACGCTCACAGAGTCACGTACACACACTCAAACCCAACCCGTGGATATGATTACTCTAGCTGTCAACTTCACAGCTACACTTCCTTAGGTTACTTCATTAACTTCTTGTGTTTGTCTTTTCTACATTTTCATCTATCCAAACCTACACTGACGCAGCCGACACAGTTTGTGTTTTCTTAAACTCACATATCTCTCCATTACAGATCAGCCCATGCACTTGACCAAATATAAACTTCATGATTCTTGGCAGACAGACAGATTTCAACTGGGAGGAGTCTCATAGTTTAGCCCAGGACAGACCAAAGGACAAACAGACAGAGGTGTAGAAAGAGAAAGTGGCTAATAACTGAAGAACAAAGAACAACAACACCTGACCACCCTCTTTGAAAGCAGAGAATGTAAGTGTCCTTTGTATTAGAGGTGTCATTTTAGCTGCTTTTCACTGTTTATGCTAAATATTAACGGCATTTGAGGAGCATTTCTTTCTTTTAACAGCAGTAAAGCAACACATGACCCACGACGGAGAGCTTCTTTGTCCTTGTGCATGGGACATGAAGTTGATCAAAATAATCTTATATCAACGTAAAATTTCTATTATTGCTACTTGTGCAGTTTTCAGTGGGGTTAAGATATCAAATAGGATTCAGTGTTGAAGGACAGGAAAGACTGCTGAGGCTTTTACGGGGACTAGATGAGCAACAGGCCACAGCCTGGCTAATATATGAAACCATCTAAAAGCCTTTTTCATTTATTTATTTCTTTAAACAATGAATCAGTTTTAGACAGCAGTGTAGAAGAACATTTATGTAACATTCAACAGTTTAAAAAAAAGTTCAACCCTTCTCTTCTCACTGTATAAAGAGACTATAGAAAGTTTACATGGAGATTCATGTCAGGTTTGGTCGTTATTTGACCTTTTTCATCACCTTTGCTTTGAACTACTGTGTGCACACATTTTCTGCCACGCTTCTTCACTTTTTTGATGACGGCACTATATAAGTTTGTTAACAAAGATCACTGAGACTTAGTTGACGTTTCATGGTTTTGTGAAGAAGTACAAAGTTGTTACATTTGACTCTTGCACGACTTCTTTAGCATTAAAAATCTTTAGCACTTTTTATCTGTAATTGTGAATGTTTCATAAAAAGTTACTAAATTAATACTTATATTCAGCAAGGATGCATTAAATTGATCAAAAGTAATAGTACAATTAACAAAGACATTCCTTCACAATTGATTTTTTTTGCACTATTCATCAAAGAATCTTGAAACAAAAATGGATGTTTCCAAAAAGAAAATCAGCAAGGATCAAGTGAGACTGAAGATTGGAGTGATGATGCTGAACATTGAGCTTTGTCATCACGAATAAACATCCTTTTTAAAACAAATAGAAAACATGTACGGCCTATTTTTAACTGTACCAATATTTCAAAACTTTACAGTTTTTCCTTTATATTTAAACCATCATTTACCCCGAGATGTCAATCTTCTCTTTATATATAAATAAATGAAGTCTTGCTTCCTGTCTTTGCTTCAGAAATGGCGATGTCACCCACTGCTATGGTGGCCCGTCGGGCTCTCGCTGCTGCGTCACAAGGGAGCCACGAAGGAGGAGGTTTGAGATGTGTTTTTTTTTTTTGGTGCTTCATTTGTTTAAAAAAAAAAAAAAAAAACAAATATGTATATATTAAAATTAAAGCTTTCTCAGGTTATTTACATTCCACCCATAAGACAAAAATACTGACACAAAATCTGATCATCTTATTAAACCATTAAATGACATGTATTAATGATTTGAACGAACCACAGCAAGGACCTGGAAGATCCTGTCCTTCATACTGGCCCTGCCCGGTGTGGCTGTCTGCATGGCAAACGTCTACATGAAGATGCAGGCCCATTCCCACGATACCCCAGAGTTTGTGCCATACCCACACCTCCGCATTCGAACCAAGGTGCCTATAGTCTTGGGTTTTTCAAAGTATGCATGATGTGGTCTTCTCTCTGATCCCTGTACACACATAGAATGAAATGTTGATGCTTTTACTTTATCAAAATTAGACATGAATTCTTTTCAAATAGCATCATTTTTCTTTCTCAGCCATGGCCCTGGGGTGATGGGAATCACTCCCTCTTCCACAACTCTCACGCAAACGCTCTGCCCACCGGTTACGAGGAATCTCACCACTGAGCGGGACGCCCCCTGCTGTCCGTCACAGATGCAAATCATTCAGTAGCATCTAATGGACATGCTTTCAACATTTTTAACAGGAATAAACAACTATTTGCATGAATTCATTGTATCAATAAATGGTAAACAGTTGAGTATTTTAGTTTGTTTTCTTTAATCGCCTGAATTGATCAGATTTGCAATTAGAATAGTCTTTTATTGGTTTATTTATTTTTATTTGGGCTGTCCGTCTAGGACTGAAAAAAAAATTCTTGAAGACATTCTAGACAACATTAACGCAGAGCTGATTTATTGAGAAGCATCCTCTGCCTTCCACCAACATTTGGCCATTTCCATGATTCAATTTCTCATATTTACAGGGAAAAAAAGATAGCACTCCAACAAACATCATATATAATCCAGATTTCTCTAAATCAATTATACAGTGCCATATACAAAAAGAAAAATATAGCTAACAAACAGCTCTTTATCTGTGACATCTTATTCACATGATATACTGTACAAACTCACGTACTATAACTGGATGCACCATGATAAACGTGGCATCAGCATAAACCTTTTTTAGGCAAAATAAGATGAATAAATGCCAGAAACAAAATACAAAAACAAAACTAAATTTAAAAAAAAAGTACTTACAGTTGGTCATTCTACTCCATATACAAACGTCTTGGGGGAAAAAATGTGATCATGATCATATTAGGAATTTAAAATGTTTTGAATGCTACTTGCTAACTAAAATTTAGCAACAAAGATTTTTGCTATTTCTTATTAAATTCCTATCCCAAATGCCCCCAAAATCCATTAATTCTCAATCTCTTTCTTTATACTGTGCGTCCATTTAAGCAGCTACTAAATTTGTTTACACAAACAATTCATAACATTCATTTCACTATCTACTACCGTTTGCCCTCTAGCTGAGAGCTGTTTTGATGAGGTTTAAGATGTCCTGCCTCAGCCCTTTGGTGCAGTCCGCCTCTCGTGCCAAGCGCAGGAAGCAATCAGCGGACAGAGAGGGGTGAAGGGGTGCAGGATGGAGCCCCTGAGGTCGCAGCAGTATAGATAAACAGGCCTGGCCCAGTCGCAGGTAAGAGTAGCGCTGTGAGAACCAGTACACTTGTGGCAACAGAGACCTCAGCCAAGCTCCCTCAGTGTCACTGTCTGAGGAATATGACGATGGAACTTGTTTGGAACTCCGAGAGGGTTTAGAATGTTGTTTGAAACACTTTGACACTTCAGTTTTAGATCCCACGTCCATTCTGCTGGTCGTTGCAGTGCTATCATCCGAACAGCAATGTTTGGTTAGGCTTTTTAGGACAGAATAGAGAAGACCGACACACAGGTCCTCAGCTGCCCTTTGTAAACCAGGTACTAAAAACCTACAAGCCCCAACCATCATTTCAGCAAGTGGGGTTTTCTGAAATTCCTTCTCTTCTGCCATGCATGATTCAACCATGTCCTGTCGTCTACCCAGCCCACCAGAGACTAGCGAGGCCAAGACAAGACAATTTGTATCTTGCTTTGACGTGTGGCCTTCGTTTCCGTCGGTCAAACGACATCCGTGCAGGTAGTGGAGAACTGGTAAGAGCATTCCACTGTTTACATCCTTGATCCGGATGGCCTCACCTTTAGCTTTCTGTGCCTCTCCAAACCCTCCCATCAACAGGGCTCTGAAATACTCAGACCCGACGTCATTAGCTCCCTCTTCCCCAGTGACAGCCTCATGATTGGCTAGGAGAAGGGTTCCATCATCAAGAAGGAAAGTTAGGTCATGAGTTGCTTTCAGGTAGGAGCATGATTGGTTTTGTTGCGGTTGGGACTTTTCTAGAACTTGTGTTGTATCCATTCTGGAATCTACGCTACAATTCTTTCTGTCCTCCTTGGAACCTGACAGCAGATTGGAGAGGCAGCCGATCAGAAGAGAGACGTACAGGAGTTTAAATCTCAAAGAGGACGCCTGCTCAAAAGGATGCAACCAGCCGGCAAGAAATGTCCAACATTTGTCAGACTGTCCGTCTTCATCATCATCATCATCATCATCATCATCATCACTGTGACAGCCAATCAGTTCAAGAGCTGCTGCAAGCCCGCCACTATCCAGCAGCAGCTTCTTCAAAAAAACTCTGTTGCTGAAGAAGCAAAAAAGGAGAAGGTGTTCAGACAACTACATAGGTCAAGAATGCGACATTAATATTTTGTTTCATTAATTTACTTAAAAATACTTTAAAAAATGCAATTCTTGAATACACCCCTTCTATGATGAGCATGATTTTAATTTTTGTATTAAAATGGATTTGGCATTTAAAACTCAATCAGTGCAACTCACTAAAATTAAAGTAAAAAAGTAAAGTAAAGTAAAAATCCCATTCATTCGGTTTTAACAGTAACTTATAAACCTTTGAGGACAGATCTAACTGTGATTATCAACAAGGTCATTAATCAATGATTTAGCGGGTTTTTTTTTTTTAATAGTAGTGTTCAACAGTGGAATTCCTTGTGAAAAACTACATTACCCATGATTCCACAAAGAATTGACCACCAACTAGAGAAAAAGTAAAAAAATCATACCAAAAGAACACTTCAGCTCTGAATGACAGTCTAATTAATAATATCTCTTTGCAAAATCCCAATCGTTTTTATTTTGACTGTCTTTCATAGAGCTTCATGGAAGTTCTTTCCTTCATTCCTTCAAGCTGTTAATTATACAGTCTAGTACTTTTGTCTTATTTGTCAGATTTTTTAACTTTTTTATGCTTCAAATGAAAATCTGTAAAGTTTTGTTGCACCTTGCAGGAGGTTGGTTTGGTTTAACACTTATAATTCACTCACAGTTTTAAATTCGTATGGGGAAAACGTTCAAAACCTACTGATTAAGTAAATATTGAAAATACTGATTAAGATGAATCTTATCTCAAAAACGTTTTTCAAAACCATTTGAAAAAAACATGAATATAGAGAGTACATTTCTAAGAACTCTGCAGATGTGTTTTACCTCAGATTTTTAAAAGAGTTTTTCGTTTTCTTTATCGCTGACACACCTATTTGTCACTGACCCACATATATTAGGTTATAAAAGGATTAAAAAATCCTGAAAGCAATTAAGTCGTACCTGTTAATCAGAGGCAGAGAAAGGACACAGAACAGCTTGTCAGATTCGGAGCCTGACAGCATGATGTGTGTAAGAACTCCAGACCCAAATCCAGACTCACTCTGAACCCTCAGATTACGGAGTAGACACAATCCTGAGGAGCCAGAAAAGATATTAGTTTCACATGAACAGCAATCTTAAATATAATATACATCAGTACTGTATAATAATTTTTTTTTTACAAACCTAGTTGTGTGATTTTGCCTTTGACTTTTTCTGATTGTCTGTCTATTCCTCCGTTGCATCCCCCGGTCTCCTCTCCTCTCACGCACAGTCTCTGTCTGATCAGAGCCACGGCTCCAGTTCTAACCAAAGCCTGCAGGCAGTTTGGGTTGCAGCTGAGCCGTACTAGCATCCGAAAGCACCGCCCACTGGGGTCATGGTGCTGGGTGAGGTAGTACAACAGCCCGGAGAAAACGTTTGTGTTGATGAGTGCTGTGCTGGGGTCTGAGGCATGGGAGAAGCGCGACAGGAGCAGAAAAATGGGGGATTCTGGGGCCCAGGCCTCAGGGTGATATGGGTGATGGTAGACTGGGGTTTTTGACATCACAGGGGGGCTCTCCAGGGCAACCACACCATAGCAAGAGGAGGGTGCAGAAGAAGTTGAAGCTGCACGGAGTCTCTTTCTGGGGGGAGAGGAGATTTGTAGGGGAGATGAGGGGGTGATGGCAGATTTTGTCACTGAACACGGTTGCGCAGCTTGAGGGGTGGAGGTACAGGAGGGCTGTAAAGAGGAAGGCGACCCTGGAATGTTTCGAGGAGACACTGGAGTGGAGGCAGAAGAAGACAGTCGGATGGGTTTAGGGCGGGTGGAGGGAGAAAAGTGGGGCGAACGCAAGGGCGGGGTTTGGGAGAGCTCAGAGCAAGTTGTAAGTGGTGACGATGAGATGGAGGATTGAGGGCTGCCACCAAAGACATCAGTTCCACAAGGGGATTCAGTCAGCTCACCCTCAGATGAGATCAGACCCTCAGATACCAGCCAAGACCTGGAGGAAGCAAAACAGACAGATGAAAATGAGCACCATTCAACCAAGGGTCAAACAGCCAAGCGTAAAAATTATATGGTGGGCATGTTCATCGTTGCAAAATTTAAATCGTCATTAGTTCTATTATTTTGTACTCTTTGCTTTTGAAAAAAAAAAAACAAAAAAAAAAACCTGAAAAAAAAACATGGCAAGAAAAAAAACAAAAAAAAACACATCAAGATAGTAACAATCCACTAAGAATGTTTTTTGAAGAAGAAAAATGCTAGAATCGAGAAAAGTAATTCAGGTCAGGTATTCCAAATAAGGACAGTTTACATGTTGTTCTCGTTTTACATTTTAAATGGCGACACGTTTAAATAAATATATGAAATGTTTGAATATTTGGTTTGATTTTGCACTCTTGCCAACTAAAATATTAATTTAATAATTATGTAGACTAAAAATAACATGAAAAAATAATAATATCGTCAAGAAAAATGTATTATACTTAAAGACAAAACTATGACTAGAGCAAAAAACTGTAGAATTTAACTCTGCACATCACATTCCTAAAGATGAGCAGCATTAGTCTGAGCTTTGTCAAAACGCCAATTGTGAAATTGGACCTGCACGCAGCGATGAAAGGGCCCTCGCACAAGTGCCACCACCTGGTGGCTTTAGGAAAACAGAGCACTGTGGGCAATATGCATTTAACCATTTAAATACATGAGGACTAAGTCAGTCATTTGTATTTGCCACACTTCCAGCTACCAGCTTGTGGCACTGTGACTAAAACTAAATGTTGGCATGTAGGCCAGGACTCTTATCAAATATGTGAAGTTTGAGGCAGATTGGACATTGTATGCTTGAGTTACAACAAATTCTTGTTTCATGGCGAAACATCGAATTTTGTCAGGCCGCCAAGGACACAACCTTCAGTGAAAACTTGAGATCTTTAAGGCAAAGGCCTTTAGATTATGGTTGTTTATCAGATAAAATTTCTAGGAGGAGTTCGTTAATGTACAATGCAAATATTTTGCAGAGAAAATTCTAAATCTCTCACTTCCTGTTGGGTTTTCAGATTTTGCTCCCACTGAATTTTTTGTATGTATTGGGCTGTTACATATGTCTACCGAATTTCATACTTGTATGTGAAACAAAGCGTGAAGGGCCCTTAATTGAAATTTTGTAGGTGGCGCTATTGAGCCATTTTGCCACATCTAATTCTTAAACCCATATCAGAGGTAAATTTTCAGCACTTCTGATATGTGTGCAAAGTTTCATGAGTTTGAGCATGTTTAGGACCCCTTAGAAGAGTAGTAACAGTCCAAGCAATTACAATAGTGTCCTCACACCATCGGTGCTCAGGCCCTAAATACGGTATGATTGGGATGTTCGTGTGTAAAATTTCAATCATGATTGCATCTATGATTTTGCACTCTTTGATTTTGGTCATCACTGAAAAAATGTTTGATTATGATCAAATGCTTTTTCAAATACTGAAAATGTGGTATGAAGGGCATGTTCATGTGTGCAAAACATCATTATTACATCCATGATTTTGTGCTCTTTGTTTTTGGTAAAGCTATGAAGAACTGACCTGAGGCTGAGGAAGCTGGAGGATCCTGACGTCTGGTCTTTACTCACATCTTCCCTCTTGTTCCCTTCAAGGGCTGAGAAGTCAAATGAGTCAAAACATGAGGTCATCAGTTCAGAGCATGGAGAGCTAAAGGACAGGCTGGTATCCATCCTTCCTGCGGTCAGTTCTTCTCCTTGAGCAAGTTCCACCAACCGCTTGATCAGCAGCGGCACCAACCCAAGCTCCTGCAGCTGTTCAAGAGCCGATTCGTCATAGACAAAGTCCACACATGCTAGAAAAGCGAAACGAGTGAGCGGATGGTTTTGATGGGCAGATAAAAAGCTGATCAGCACCTCCAGTCCCCCGCTCTCCTTTATTTTAGCCCTGTTCACAGCCTCTCTGCAGCACAGGCAC
Source organism: Opsariichthys bidens (assembly GCA_037194245.1). Lineage (NCBI taxonomy): Eukaryota > Metazoa > Chordata > Actinopteri > Cypriniformes > Xenocyprididae > Opsariichthys > Opsariichthys bidens. The sequence goes on along the minus strand of CM074277.1, from coordinate 18,175,123 downwards.
AGGGCCTTGAAGAACACACCCGATTTCAGAGGATCCTTCTTCACCTCCTCGCCGAACTTCTGAATGACTCCCAATGAACCGACCAGTGGCCTCAGGCAGGCTTGAGAGCACAAGTTAGCCAGAGTCTTCAAAGCTAGCTCTTCCAAATGTTGACCACACTCTCCTGAGGCAAGGACCCCCAGCTGCGTCAAAGCGCCAGACCTGGACATCTCCCTGGCGCACTCTGCACTGCAACCTCTGCTGAGCTCATGAAGGGCACGAAGAGAAGCCCGTCTCAGAGCTAAAGGGTACTCTGGAGCAATGAACAAAGCAAGAGATGCAAGGGCCCCTTGTGAAAGCAGCAGGAGTCGGTTCGCCGGCGTGTCAGAAAGGTAGATGAGCGCCCGGGCAGCAGATTGGAGACATTCCACCTTAGAAGCGCAGAGCTCAGGGGTTGGAGTAATGGAAGAGGGAGAGGATGGAGGTGGGGAGATAGACAGGCAGAGCAGGAGAAGTGGAACACCACCTGAGTGAGAGAGACCGAAGTATAATTATTTTATAGTTCATGGAAACAGTTCTCAGTTTGTCTGATGTGAGAGGAGAATGTATAATGATTTTATGGCACAGAGTGCTTCACAGCCTGTGACTGTATATAATGTTGGAGAAGAAAAATACAAATATATTCTTAAAAGTAGGAGATTCTGGGACTAACCTGCAGAGTGGACCTCAGCGGAACCCTCCGGGTCCATGGCGAGATTTCCTAGAGCTCGTGCTGCTCGATTTTGCACTGTTTCCACAGAGACATTCCTCTTGAGGACATCCACTACAAAAAAAAATAAATGAAAGGCCACAGAGTGAGCAAACCACAAAAAAAAAAAAAAAAAAAATCACATTCACAGTGACTGTGAACTACAGAAACAAAGTGAACTGAACATGACATGAGAGACAGCGACCACTGGCAACAGGACTTGGGCATGTCCAGTGACACCACTATGAGAAAATTTTAAGCAAATGAGCAGCATTTTAAAAGCAACATTTCACTTAACATTAAAATTAAAAGGAGTTTTCGCACTGATGCCAAAGAAGAACCATTTTGGGCTCCTCATTCTTAAGAGAACCCTCTCTGTGAAGAACATTTTTAATAATCTAAAGAACACAATGAAGAACCTTTTGTTCAGTGGAAAAGTTTCTTCACAGATCCATAGGTGCCTTTAAAGTCAGGATAAAACTAAAGTTGCGATTGTCTTTTCTATTGTGACATATCCAAGCAAAACAACTTCTCAAATGTAGAGTGGGAATTGATTCTGTCAATTAGGAATCTATTAACGAGGTCATGTGATGCGATTTAAAAAGTTCATTATTTTGATTATTGGGTGACATAGGTTATCACATTATTTTTCACATACATTATTGCATTATTGCATCTCCTCTATTCCCAGTCTGACTGTAAAGCAGTGATTTCGACAAAGCCCCTCCTTTCCAAAAAGCTCAGATGGCCAGCTGACTGTAATGGGCCAAACACCTCAAGTGTGTGTTGGAAATGTAATGGCTCTTACCATAATTACAATTATTTTTAACTCTCACGATAAGTCATTCCAAAAATCATAGCAACAGATGTTAGTAGGTTTAATTATATCCCAGCCACTGCACTAGCCATTTGTGTAATTGAAGGAGACGTAGGCGTGTTATCAAAGCATTAATGGCAAGGAAAGCCCCTTATACTTATATATTATGGGAGCGGGCCACGAATGAGGTGTTTCTGGGTGTTTCTCTCTGCTATCTGCTTCGAGGTCTTGATAAATTGTGGCATTTCCTTGTTTTTTTTTTTTAAAGAATCCTGTATTCCCATAATTCTTTTGTCTTTTTAGAGTTTGACAAAGAATTGTCTCATCTTGCCAAAGCATACTGCACAATCTTTAAAACATGATAGACCTTTACGTATGCCAGGTGACCTTTCCATTGCAGTTTTGCGAAATATTCCTTTATTAATTGCTCGAAAAACCACCTCATGTGAACGTAAAAACTATATTTTTCCGTTTCCATTGAGCTTATTTTCAATTCGCAAGTTCAATTTCAGCAATTTGAAGGGAAATGGAAACGTAGCTAGCGATGCATAGTCCTTGGATATAGTTGACATTGTACTCTTCTAGTTTAAAAATCTGTAAAATGTGCTGTGCACAAGCAAACTTTTGGGTTGTACTTCTCAGGAACAGCTTTGTAAATAAATCTTAACCTCGGATTAATCTCTGAAAGTGAAAATCTCTTTCTCATCCAAACACACAGCTTCTCCACGACACGACTGAAACTTCGCCTTCTTTCTTTGCGTACGTTTTTGGGTGGGCATTACGCTAATATTTCTCATTGTGACGTGGGTGTTTCATGAAGTAATATCCGGACTTCAGTCAAGGTGTTTTAGACAGGTCTGGATCAGTGTTCTCTGTTAGAATAAATGGCTTTGTGCGAGACTATGAGCATTATAACTTTGCAGATCATACACTAAATGAAAAGGAAAGCATTAAAAAGCATCATGAGGTGCACGGATAAATCCTTTATAATAAACACGACGAAAAAAAAAGAGTCAAGTATGATCTTATGGTCACTTTAAGAAGTTAATGTTAATGAAGGATTTTTCTGAACCATACGTTTTCCCTCTGCATGCTTTTATTTTATATATATATATAAAATAAGAGGAAAACATTGTCAGATGGCAAAAAAAGAGATTCATTTTAGGAGTTATAGTTTAACAAATTACAGAACTGATCTTTAAGAAGCCTTTGAGTGACTTACCAACAACAGATACACCATCAAGCTTTCTTATCTACGAGAAGAATAAAAAAAGAGAATTAATCAGAAAACAAACAAAAAATAAACCGCAAAACTGTCAATATCAGCATGTTTCTTACTTCTACTCTTGTCCCTTTTTCAGTGCAGCAGTTGGCCAGTATGCTAAGTGCCAGGTCCAGAAACTTTCTGGAGCTTTCTGGCCGCTTGAGGAGATCCAGCAAAGGAGGGAGTCCTCCTCGTGATTGGTAGCGGGCTATCATGCCACGACCTCCCTTGATGTGCTGCGTCCGAATGGCCACCAGCGCCCTCCATTGACCAGCTTTGAGTCTCTTGTCTGCATCCCTGGCTTTGTCTCCTCCTGTGACGGGCTTATTGTCAGCTCCCATCAGTCCACTGCTGGGACTGTCTGCTAATGTGCTTGTTTTGGACAGCTGAGCCAAACACCAGGTCAGAGAGGATTCTGGGAGAATGGTGGACACCTCCGAGGTGCTGTTTGAACTTTTTGAATTTCGCTTAATACCTTGTTCTAATGGTGTAGACATGATGAATCAGCAGCCCAGAACCACCCTAACCTCCTCCCCACCACCACCACCACCCCCTCTTTTATTTTGCCTTCCCAGTATTTTAAGGTATAACAATATTTCAGTGGCTTCAAATTAGTTTGCTACAATACCAAACACTTATTTCTAGAATTTAAAAAAAAAAATGAAAATAAAAGAAAATAAAAGAATCAGGAACTAATACAAAATTCTCCTATGGCCGAACAATTTCATCCACAGAGAAACAAACATTTGAAAAACTACTACTACCATGTTCACCAATCGAAGCAAGCCCAAAGCAATGACTTCTGGGAAAAGAAGTCTTTTAGCCGTCCGAGACATTTCATTACGGCCTACAGTGGGTGGTAGGCCAGAAAAAAATAAAAACACTGACAATGCTGCCTGATAATTATCTATTTGGGTGTATTTTGATGTTTCGATGAAGAGTGAGAAGGCTTCGTTAACTGTTCATTTTACTCACGTCAAATTTCCTACGCGCTACAAAGCGCAATCTCCTCAGATTTGCACAGGCGCCATCTTTTAGCAGAGCGACAAACAGGAGGATTTTTCAGAAAGGGAGGGGCATTTGCAGATTCGACCTCTTTAAAGCAATTGGGAATTGTAGTATTAGGACAGCGCAAATAATGTCTTTTTTGTTACTTGAGACAACGGAACAATAATAACTGTATAAATTAATATATGCACATATTCATTCCGTCAAAAGGAACAGAACAGACTTTGCGTTTTGACGTTCAACCTTACGGGCGAAAGACTTGCAAAAACAATGGCATGCATTTCCCACAAATCCCCCGTCACACGCAATGTCCATTTCCGGAAAAACACAACAACACCCTGTTAAGCGCTCTCTGGTGCAAACGAGGTCGTTGTTATTATCATCGCTGTGGTCGACGCTCGACAAGAACTCATCGCTGCTGTTGTTAAAATCCACGATTAATCGCAACAACGCTTGACGAGATAAATAAAAATAAATGCAGCATGGAGGTCATTGAAACAATTGTTACAGACGCCATTGAGGTGGAGGACTCAACAACTACGGTTACAACTTTGGAGGCCGAAAAGTCAAAAACAGGTGAGATGTAAGTAAGTCAATGCAGCAGAGTGCAATCTGGGCATCGCCAGCGAGGAGGACACGATGAGCCCGATGGTAATGATGGCCTTCACCAGTTTTAAATTAATTAGGGTAGCTTCAGACCTTCAAAACAGTACATTTATTGTGGTCTAATTTAAACTATCAGTCTTTTTTTTTTTTTTAGAATATTGTAATTGCATTTATTTTTTTTGTAATATTTGGTATGTATTATTTTATTTGATTCAATTACAAAATAACAGTAAGTTTACTTAACACGTGTTTAATAACATATAAAAAAACGTTTATACTTCCTAGTTTATGAAATCCATCCCTCCATGCACCCAAAACTATAAAAGTGGTTTAAACCAAATCTTCTGAAGAAACATGATCACTATGATCAACAGATCAAGTTATTTTACTTCAGAAAATTGAAATGGTGAATTAAAACATTGTATACATTTTGAAACTGAACATTGATTGTGATATGTTCTCATTTTTAATTGTTCACACTCACTTTAATTTATTACATTTCCTCCCAAATCCTAAATATTTGGCTGGATTTTTTTTCTGAAATAACTTTAATTTTTTATTAATCAGAGTTTGTGTGGACACTACAAGCGACATGGCATCTAGTCCACGTTCGTTTGGACATGGACCCAGAGTTTGATCAGCCTGTGTGCAAAAAGAAGAAGCTGTGGGAGACTGTGGCCGAGAGGGTGACTGCAAAGCTACGAGCCGACGAAGGCACGGATGTTTCAGTCAAAGCCTTCGAATGCGACCTGAAGTGGAGAAACATGCTAGCGACGTACCGTAAAAATGCAGAGCGAGCCAAAAGACTGGGAACCAATAGTGTTCACTGGGAGTTCTTCAAGGAGATGCATGAAGTGCTGGGAAGGAGCTACGAGGAGGTTGAGGCTCAGCGCAAGGCAAAGCTTAATGGCACGAAGCTGGGTAAGGCTATAGCCAGTAAACGATTTACCCCGATTCTGCCCACACCCACAGCCACAGCTTCACAATTACCCAACGCCAGGCCTCCGCAGGATTTGCTGCAGTTGTACCTGGAGCTGCAGGAAAGGAAACTGAACATGTGGGCTCAGCAGAAAGCTCTGGAAGAGAGGAAGATTGAGGCCATCAATAATCTGGCACGTGCCATTACTTGTCTGTCCCAGAACAATGCCATCCAAATACCCAAAGAGTGCGTGTCGGACTCCTCTTCTACCCAGCAATAGGAATAGTCATGTTTTTGCCATTGTCTTTTCATGTAAAAAAAATAATTTTTATTTTTGAGAAATGCCTGACATGTTAAATCTTTTTTCAGAGAAGTGAATGACTTGAATTGAACAGTAACTTGTTTCCTCCAATAATTGTAAAATATTACTGCGCAGTTTCAATTGACCAATGACGTAAAATTAGCAAAGACAAGTTGTACATTGTATTTTTGTGTTTTAATAAAAATCATACAACATGTTTATCAAAACATTTTTTTTTTTTCAAACCACCAAATATCCATTAATTACACACAGAATTTCAGGTTTTCTGTGCACTACTTTTGTTAAACTAGGTCTATATCAGAGTTTTAAAGGCATAGATTACCCAAAAATTAAACATCGGTCATCATTTACTCACCCTCGTGTCATTCTAAACTCACAAGACTTCTGCTTCTTAAAAACAAATGAAGGGATTTCTGTCCCTCCATTAAAAGTCCAGGTAACCAAACTTCAAAAATTGTTCGAAAAGTTTGTAAAAACACCAGAAAAGAAATCCATTTGGAATTGAGTAATTTAATTCAAAGATTCTGAAGAGTCATGATCACTTTATGAAGAACCGATTTAATTCAGGCTTTTATTCATTTAATTTGTTAGCCTACCTTAATTATGTTATGTCATTTTATATGATCGTGTCTCTTCAGAAGACTTGAAGTAAACGGCTCGATTCATATGGATCATCTTTACAATTGTTACATTCGACATATGATGCATGTACTTTCAATGGATAGACAAAAATGAGAGAATATCTTCATCTGTTTTCTGAAGATGAATTAAAGTCACAGATTTGGAATGAAATAAGGGAGAGTAAAGGACTGAATTTTCATTTTGGGGTGAGCTATCCCTTTAAAAATCTCATTGTGTTCCCGATTCCAATGCACTATAAAGAAGATTGACTACAGTTTCCCTCATTTTGACCCCAGCAGCATCTTCGTTTACCTCCACCACATCTTCCACTGTGCTTCTCTCTATCAGTCCCTTTGTCACATCCCCCATGTCCAGAAAAACATTGTGTAATATACAAGCAGTCAGAACCACAGCTTTTGCCCTATCATAATTCCCCATATCCAAATATCTCAATTTCTGGAATCGCTCTTTTAGGTCCGCCACAACCTGGTTGAATCGGCTTAGATGGGTTCCCAATGATCTGTTGTAGAGGTTTTCCTGTGGGCTTCGACCTGATGAAAACGGAGTAAGTATTTGTTCTGTGAGCGGGTATCCAACTCCGGCTATCAGGCAGGTCCCTGGAGGCACCATCTCTGGGTGTTGTTGAAGCCTTTCAGCTAATGCACTTCCTCTGTCTTTTTCTGAGCCTTTGCTGATATGGCAGTGAATGAAGTGGCCCTTGTCATTGCAGACCAATTCCAAGTTCAGCCATGAATCTGGATGTGGTTCGTTCTTTTGTCTCTTGGCTTCCGGAGCCTCGCTCTCGCTGTCCGGTTTGCCAGCAGGAAGACGGATGGGGATGCGTGTGTCACCCAGCACTCCGAGCACTCGAGGAAGGCCTCTTTCTTCCAGACCCTCATTGCGACCCAGCCAGCTGGAGAAAGGAAGCAGATGTTGTAGGGCCTCCTGTCCTACAGGGGGAAGCAGAAAACAGCTGTACAATGAGTAAACCTGCCAAGTAAATACAATAAAGTGCTATTAAGCATGTCTAATTCAGTGTTATTTTAGTATCATTGATATATTAATGCTAATATTTTGAATTAAGCTTTATTTTTTACTTTGTTTTCATTTTGGTTAAACTTTGGGTAGTTTTAGTATTTTTGGTTTTGCTTCTTTTCAAATACGTCCATGTAGTTTTTAAGTTTTTGTTTTAGACTACTGGCCTGTTTAATGTACTCCCTGCTGATCATTCGCCATCCTGCGATTTTGAGATTATTGCTTTTCTCACATAGCTGGCTAGACAATAAATCTTGCGAAACTAAAAGGATTTGGCTGATTTACCCTTTTCCATCATCCAGATTTACATTTAGAATTGAGTAATATAACTTTCTCTGTCTATATTTGTACTTTTCAGTGTAGTACTGTCATGTGTAAATGAATATGTATTTATGCGTTTTATTTTCATGCTTGTTTTTTTTCACTTTTAATTTAATTTTTTATGCCCTATATGCATCATTAATGTATAAATCACAAATAACTTCAACTTAAATTAAGTTTTTTATATAAATATTTTATTTTATTTCAGTTATTTTATTTTAAATAATAATGATTTTAGTATTAGTTAATGATATGTGCATGATGACTATGAAGAACTCATGCATTCTGGACTGTATTTTCTCTATTTCCATTGTACTTCAAAAAATTAAGTAAAAAGCAGCTGTGTGAACTGACCTTAAAAAATTCTAAATAAAATGTATCCTTGTGTTTCTAAATCATTTATAAATAACTTACTAGTTAATTTATCTATATAGGGGCCATGCGCAGGCACCTATTGTATCCTTTGGCATTCCTATTATTATTATTCTTCCGTTTTTTCTTCTTCCGCTCAAGTCTATGGCACCCCATAGAACATTAAAAAGTTATAAAATTTGGCACAATGATAGAGGACAGGCTGAACAAAGCAAAATTCAGAGTAGCACAAGTCAGAGTTTCCAACTCAATCCCTTTAGCTGTCCAAATTTGCACTCAGGATTATGCTAATAACTTTTGAACCGTAAGGCCTAGAAACAAAATTCTTTTTGTCAGTTATATTATGTTTACTGATCTTGATATGAAAACGGCTGTAGATTCTGACTTGAAATAATGCGTGAACTTATCAACTCATACCTATAGGCCACTGAATGAGCCGATCCTTTTGTGCGATCACTTGATCGCAGAAAGAAAAGAAGATCCTGTGAATATTTCCCTTCTCCAGATGGAAACTAGAGGACACGCTGCGATAGCTGATGCGTTTGGAGAGGAGGGTGAGGGACAGGAGGACAGTGTGAGACAGGGACAGTCGAGCTCTTCCAGACAATCGGTTCTTGCTGTAGCTCGTGTTGGAGTTTTGCAGAAAATTTGTCACATACTGCAAAAAATACAAGACAACATCATGTAAAGCAGAAGTTTGAATTTTTTGATTCCAAGGCCCCATGATTTTTCCAGTTGTTTGTGATTTATAGGACAAGGATTAATGATATATATAAATGTATTTTTTTTACTCACAATTCTACTCGATAAAATATTCTAAAACTTGAAATAACTAGAAAAATGTATATCTGAGACAAAAATGCTCATGGACACTGTTAATCCTGCATTCCATTTTCAGGTCTTTTAAAATTAGGCTACCGCACACATTCAGGATTCTCCAAGATCACGGGAACCCTTCTTCAATAAAAAAGAAGAAATATTAAAATAAGAAATATCTTGATTTTAGTCGTTTTGGCTTATTCTAGTGCTCCTTTAAATCATCATAAAGCCTCCTAGGAAGGTTGTTGAGGTTGAGAACCAGTGATGGAAATTACGCCTCACATTTGCTCTAGTATAAATGATATTAAGTGCACGAGACACCTGACCTACCTGTACGGTAGGATTTGCCTCCATGGCTTCAGTAGCATGTGACCGCTGCAAGGCGCAGACAGGTGTCCCAGACTCTAACAGCCGAGGAGTCGCTGCTTGCGCCTTATTTGGAGGCGCTGAATCCTCCGGCTGAGGATCTTGCACGGTCACAGAGGCTGCCTGCTCCTGAACCTGGGCCACCAGGTCAGCCTCGATCATTTCTTCCACTGCACGGTCTAGTCGCTGATCAAGCTCCCAGTGAGACAGCGGCTCCCATTCCGCCTGGATGACGTCCATTATCACCCGTCCCGCGGCCGCCACTTTCTTTCTACGAACCTCCATCTAGATGTAATTTATTACCAGATTAATGTGGAGGAAAACGGACGATTTCGGTCAAAACTAGCCTAGCCAAACAAGTTTGTCTCTCTAAACACACGTAAAACGGTGCTATTACAACAGATTCAATAGAGCATCCGGAGTAAATATATCAGTTTAAGCAATAATGAGGGTAAACCCAGTTACATATGCCAGTAGATAATAGCGCTATAACTTAACCGGGCAGAATTAATGAACTAATGTGGTGAATAGCTTTATGATTCAGTTAACTGCGGCCTGAAATAAAATAAAAGTCTTAAAACCTAAATACAGTAGAATCACGATTGAGATAATTACAACCTGAAACTAAAATATTTGAACAGACCTTTAAAACAGACGATCCTCTCTATCCATTAGCTTCTCTTGCTAGGTAGATGGATCTACTGCGCATGCGCAGATTCAACTGTGTTTGGTGCTACTTTACTTCCCCTTTTTTGTCTCTTTTAACTTGTTCTCGACTTAACTTGTGCTCATAAAACAAAATTCTGGCACCATTGAACGAAGATCCTATTTATTTCTCACCTGACATCAAACTATAATTTTGATTTTCTTTATTATAAGTATGTTTATTAGAATTTCATGCGTCAGCTAGTTAAAAAAAAACTATAAATATGATTAATATTAAGCAATACAGATTTCTAAAGCGCATCTCTTAGCAGAAAGTTTATGCACGTTGTTATTCCGTATGTTTTTTTTAACGGCTACACAATCAAGTCAGTCAAGGTCTCCGTACAGTTCAAATACCATGGTTACCAAGCAGATGATTCGAGAACCAACCGGTCACGTCTGAATCGCTCAGGTTTTGTGAATCGATTCAACCGATTCACCCCGTTATAACGCAACAATATTTTAGGAAAGTTTTTGCACGTATGTAAATATGTGAACTTTCCGCTGTCTTTAATTTGGAAAGGTGTGCTGTTTAGTGTAATTTATAGAAATAAAGAAATTGAAAAAGTTTTATATTTGTATTACTTCTTACAAGTTTCACATACATAAATGCCAATCCTCCAATCATTTGAATGCATTTCAAAACAAATTTCAACAGTACTTTTAAATGCTTTGTATCTGAAAACACAAGCAAGGAAAATACTATTTTGCTGTTGCAATATCCTTTTTTAATTTTTTTTTTACTTGTATTATTATTTCACTATACTTTTCTTCCCTTTGCCTTACGCACTTGTTCTTTTGTTCCTTTCCATTATTGGTTAAGTTATAATTAACGTATATTATACATGCACGTTTATAAACAAAAAACCTCAGTAGCAATATCATTAATAAGCAGACATTGAACATTAAACAAGGAGTGGAAAAGGGCTGATTTTAATTCATTTAAATGCAGTTACAGGTACTGCAGCATGATTTTCTTTTCAGTTTCTAACCTTTTATTCTTTTTTTTTTTTTTGCAAAAGCACTGTGAAGGAACACTGCCATCACTGAGAAGGATACGGGTGAGTTCGCAAAAACATTAGGAGCGTCCGTCTTTTTTTTTTTTTGGGATGAACACCATGTCAGCGTTTGTGTTAAAGTTAAAACATTCACTTGTTCAAGCAACTGCCTCCAAAGGCTTCATTCTTATTGATCTTGAAATTTTTACTTAATTCTTTCCACCATTTTAAAATGCCACACACACACACACACACACACACAAAGAAAAAACTGACTAGCATTTACACTCCCCTTTGATTTAAATACAAAATTAGGGAATCAAATGTCAATACTAAACTTCCAAACAAAAATTCAAAAGGAAACAAGCGGACACTAACTCCAACACAAAATTGTAAAGAAATGCAAAACACTTCAAGAAGCAACAATGCATGTGGAAAGATGTATTTACAATGAAACCACTGTATGCCAGAATTCACCAAAACCATGTGCTGGGAATTAATTTGCAGGTATAACCTGATGACATCCATGCCCATTCTGATGTTCTGTAAGTTCCATGTGCATTTACACCAAGTTGGTAACATAAAACGGTTCAGCACATGACCTTTGTGCGCCCCAATAAAATTATGAAGGATCTAAATAAGAATAATTATAATATCAATATTCATTAACACACAACAGCGTACTGTAAATGCAATCAGTAAAGTGGGCATTTGTAAAAGCTAACAGCCACTTACACAAACCCACCCCGGCCCTATCAGATCAATACACACAAAAAGCACAAAACGTTTAACTCTCAAACATAACATTTGCGTGAATTAAATAAGGAGCACAGGTTTAAATACTCAGATATCGAACCACCTCTGACAGGTGACTAACAAATGAGCAATTCATTCAGAAATGAAGGGAAACATTACCAAATCAAAATGTGCCTGCGCCAAAAGGGGTGTTGTGATTGGTGGATTAACCTGTAGATGAGCACTGAGCAGACATTGAACATTGGAAGGGTTTGCAACAATACAGTGAGAGTAAGCTGCTAGTGCTGGATGGGACGTGAGGCGTAACAGGGAGAGCGATTCAAATTCTCAGCAAAGTTACAATATCACACAAGATCACTCTCACTCATGCTTCCCCCTTCTTTATGTAACTTGACACACACCATCTTAAAACACACACGTTTTGCTTGTCCGTTGTTTTGGACACTCTTTACCTCTGCCTTGTCCCCCCTCCCTCCCCCCTCCCAACCCTTTATCGTCGTGTTCCTCCTTCACTGCACAGCTTGTTCGTTGGCGGTGCTGCCCGAGTCTTGAGGCTTCATAACATCAGGAAGCTCAGGAGGGCTGGAGAAGGCCTCTATTCTCAGAGGCTCAAAAGCATCATCTGTGACAGAAACAGACATGGTAAGGACATCCAGATCCCCATAAACACCACAGGCAAGTTCTGGAAATGGGAACTCACCACTGATGCGAAAAGCCAGTCCTACTGTGGCCGGAGCCTGAGGCCTGGCTGTCTGGTTTGTGAAGCCACAGTCTCCGAGAGTCTTACTATCTTCTAGCAGCATGTCCTCCTGGGGGACGTGAAGTGCACAAGTTAGCAAACAACCTCTCCAGCTCAAACTCTGGTCTATACCTGATTTGTGAGGTCATTATAAATGGCTCATTCCTGTCTTAATACACTGGATGAAGTATTAAATGCACAATTTTTAATGACAGAAATACTATTAGATTGTTGTGTTTGTGCACAGATGTTGCTTTTTGTTCCCCATGTTCCCAGATATGTCTTCATTTTTTCCTATCTATAATATTTATCGTACAATGTTTTTAGAACAAAAGATATTTTCTTGGAAATTCTTTAAAAAAAAAAATCTATTTAAAAAGATGTTGTTCAAAATTTTTGTAATAAACGAGTACCATCTTTCATAACCCCAAACACACTTACAGATTTTTTTTTTGGAAACTTGCAAGTGCAAATACATTACCAACCAAATATAAACGCTTCTTTATTTGCCTATTTTTCCATAAGCAAATGATAACTACACAAGGTGACACATACGCAACAAATGGCCCTTAAAACATTTGACCATTCTCATCATTCAGTTAATTACACTTGTCTTTTTCTCCTTGTGACCAACCAAACAAAACCACATTCTTTCCATAAGAGTAATCACGCTCTCCTACTGAAATACCTGATGATTTTGGAGTTAATTATGAAAACACAATTTAGCAGTGTGCAAAAAAACAAAGCACAAGCTTTTGTGTCAGGCTGTTATGTTCTAGTGCTAAATATAGCAGTAGAGTTGTGTGTATCACGACCTGCCGGGACACGATATGAGATCCACCAATCAGAGAAACCCAATCTCAATCGATTTTTGGATTGGATAAAATGAATGGAGAATATCTCATGTTCTTTAGTGGGCTTTGGCCATTTCCATGGGGAACGTGTGGCACCTATGTCCTTCATCACTATGGTATGCCTGGGTGTTAATATCTGGACCATTTTAGACCCGGCGGGACGAAAACCACTGGAGTAACGCAGTACCCGCGTGACTCGTTAAACACATAAACAAATCTGCGTCCGTCTTGCAAAAGGAACATTGTAGCCAGAGTTACTGGTCTCTGTTCATTAATCGCTAGAGCCCCCAAAGTTACATGGTGTACCTTTTCGTTTTTCACTTTTCATTCTATTAATCTCGTAAAAAACAAAACAGCAGCCACTTACATTAATAATACCCTTAATTTTAATTTCTGAGTTTTTTCAAGCATAAGCGGTTTTAGCTATTATCAACAAAGGATTTTATTAATTCTGTGATGGTTTGTGATATTAGTTGGTTACACTACCATTCAAAAGTAAGAGTTTATTAATGTTTTTGAAACGCATATATTTTAATCACACTTGGGCTGTACAATATTGGGAAAAAAAATTATAGCGATTTTGTTTTTCTGCGATATATGTTGTGATATGAAAAAAAAAAATTCACCAAATTACTTTGAATGGCTCTATTTGGAAAGAATTAACCATTCTAGGATGATTGGGCTGATTTTGTAGGCGAGTTATAATTATTACCGATAATAAAAACAACATTAAATGTTTGTACTGTCCCTTTTGATCAATAGAATGTTGAAGTACTAATTTCTTAAAACAAACAAGACAGACAACTTACTAGCCTTACTAAAGATTAAAAGCAATTTTTTTAAGCAGTAGTGTAAAATTATAATATAACTTGCCATGCTTTGCTTCTTCATAACAGGAATGAGACAACTAAATACAACCTTCAGGCTATACCAAGTGAGCTGTAACATTACTGATTGACACATCAACAAATATATTAATAAAAACTATCTTTGTTGACCTTATAAAGCCTCTGATCCTCTGGTGCTCGCTTTAGGATGCCCTCCACGATCCGCTTCAGCTCGTAGACTGTGGTAGACTCCTTAGCATCTGTGAAGATGGTTGTCTTGTGACGTCTGATCATCAAAAAGACATCCTGAGGAGAAAACAATGAGTCAGGCCATCCCAGCTCATTATCAACTCGAGCTGTGATCTATGCAGAGTTCAGCCGTCCACAGCATCACGGCTCAAACCTTAAAGAGCATTTCTCCTTCACAAAACACAGAAACATCAAAGAAAAAAGGATAACCCTGAACACCGAAACCACTAACGTCAATGACTCAACCCTAAAGATGTGTTTGTTTGCGATGTACAGGTGGAACAACCACTGGCTTTGAAATTAAATAATGAAAAGAAAAGCAGATGGTGAACAGCTGAAACTTCAACAACTGCAAAGCTCTCAACAAATAAAACGCGGACAGCTGCAGTTGTGTGAAGTTGTTCAATAAGTTACTGGAAACACCTAGGAAATGTAGCTCGTTGGTTGACTGCAAACAGCATTCTGGAGAGACGAACTCTCGGTCACACTAACGTTACAGCGGCTAAACAAGGTATTTTCAGCCGAGGCCAGGTTAGCGCAAGTTATTTAAAAAAAATGGACGTGCAAACTGGAGATGGAAACATGTAGCAAGTCATTTTACTATTCTTCTACTTTAGTATGAGGCGTTATTGAATCGCTAGAAGACCGTCTGAAAAGGCACAGCCCAGAATGATCAATGACAGGACATTACGGAGCTGTCATGAAATCAACACCGCGATTAACAGCCCGTTTTCGGCTACAGGGACTGCGCAGCTCTGCTACAAACAAACAATACACACTGATGGTCGGCCGATGTGAAGAATCGATGGACAACGTCTGTCGTCGAGCGCTACTCAGTGTCAAACTAACAAGTTACACGATAAATCGGGCGGATTTAGCAGGGAATGTTAGCCGGGCTGCTAAAAATATTGCGAAACAAAGAGGTCTGAGAAAAGGCTACGTTTACACACGCTAGCCCCTTCATCCAGCAGCTAGTTAGCTTAAAAACATTCATAGTTACGTTTTCGAATTACAAAACGAACAAACACATTTGATCTAGGGTTCATTTGCTTGCTCACTCACCATTTCTCTACGACTGTTTCGCTGACTTCTTCCACTATCCCACGCTGCACTGCGGAAATCAAAGCGCTCGAGCCAGTCCTCCACAATCCCAGATGTCTTTGCGCGAGCAGCGTGAACTCTTTTCTGTGCCGGAGACGGTCGCGCCCTAGTGGCCTCACATTATTCATTACATTGTTTTTAATCTAACACTTGTTGCTTAGGCACAAACAACTTCATTATATTTTCCAACAATTTTGGCTCTTCCAGCCAGAAGAACAAATTTTAATGCATATAGTAGTTGTGCTTAAGAATGAAATGTCGCATTGACGTTGTTTTCACAGGAATTGCCACATTTGTTAATTAGCATTGGATATCAACATACTTTTGGCTATTTAGTGTTCACTTTAGAATGTATTTGGGACTGTGTGGCTTGGAAATACAAATGGACATGAAATACACAAAGACAAACATCAAAAGAAGTATAAACAGTTTATTCTGAATACGACTGCGGGAATAAACTTTGAGTCAACATGATAAAAAGTTTTATTTGAAAAAAAAAAAGAAGATAAGACTATTCATGCACGCTTCATTTCAGGCTCCCACAATATCCTTTAGGATTGCCTGCAACTCAGGAATATTTATGGTATCAACAGTTTGTAACGGCATCATGGCAACAAAACTGTTGGTGTTTTTTGTCATTTGCTGGCTTAGTCTGGTTGAATCACTTATTTACAGACACTGCACAAGACCAAAAAACTGCCTTTTACCACTTCTTTCCAAGAAGGTTTTTTTTTTTTTTTTTTTTTTTTTACAGTTAATACTATTCCTTTATTTGTAATACCTTTAATGGTATTTATTTGCAATGCTGCATAACATTTCAATATGAAAAAAAAAATCAAATGCCTCAGTCTGGATCTAAATGGACTTTAACAGGGTCATTATTTTCCATCCCTTCATCCATGTGTTCTGTACGGCGCTTCATCCTCACTGGACCTTTAGTGTGAAGTCACACACCTGTTACAATATTCAGGCATACTAGCAACAGAAGAAGCAAAGTAAAACGGCTGAATATGCAGTAGTAGTGCATTTTCTGGTTCATTAAATTTAATGATATGAAAATATAAAATCAGAAAACAAAGTACTTACTCATTTTTGCGCCTTATGAAACAACAATGCAGTCCGCTGATTCTCCTGTGTTAATAACAGTTAAATAATCATGAGCACAGATGCGAAAGAAAGGTAAACTGATGAAACTGATGAAAGGTGATTATACTCACGGAATATTCGTTTTAGTGCTTCGATTTCTTTTAAAGGGTTTGGTTTCTGTATTTTGAAAGTGTACTTTGCAAGGTCATCCTCACTGAGCTTGATTGAAATACAATACAAAATTAAAATTTAATAATATACTTCATGCATACAGACACCATTCAAAAGTTTGAGGTCTAGGATTTGTTTAGAAACAAACACTTTTATACAGCAAGGACGCATTGATTTTTATCAAAAGTGCCAGTGGAGACATTTAAAATGTTCAAATCACTGGTGTTCTTTTGAACATCATGAAACAAATATATTAAGGTGACTACAAAAATATCATTATTAATGTTACTATTATTCTACTTAATAATAAATGTTTCTTGAGCAGCAAATCATCATATCAAAGTATGATTTCTGAAGGATCATGTGACACTAAAGACCTGAGTAATAATGCTGAAAATTCAGCTATGATCGCAGAAATGAATTATATTTTAAAATACATTGAAACAGAAACTCATTTTAAAAGTTATTTCGCAATGTGACTGTTTTTGAGCAACTTTCCGACACCAAAGATTTGAACGGTGATCATAAAATTATGTTTGGCATATACGTGTAGAATATCAAAACTAAAATTTACTAAATCTCTACGTTTGTCCCCGTCTAAATAAAATGGCAACAATTCTGCTCTTGATTCCTGACAAAACCAATAACCAATAATTAATTGCATTTAGGCTGCCAGTGTGAACAAAGCTGTTGAAATGTCACAGTAACATTTCAGAAAATCCAATACATACTGGCTGATCTCTGGGTGATGTGTAAGGTCTAGTTCCCGCACTGCGATGGAGGGACAGAGGTCTGTGTTTGGTTTCTGGGTGCACACTGCAGTTGAAGCGCAGCACGCTGACAGGCAAATGAACATGCCACCTGTCTGGATGCTTCTTCACCAGATTTTCCACCATACTGTAGTGAAACAGTACCACAAACAAATGTTTCAACATAACTCCAGGCTTTAGCACAGTGGTTTATGTCCAGACTATTCCAAACTCACTTGACAATATGGTATTGTGTATGAGGCTCAAGCTGTGAAGCCTGGTGATGCCGAGAGACAAGGGAAATATCCTTTATCATCAGAATATTATTGAGTGCTCTGTTAACCTTGACAAAAGTGAGCAAAATTGGAGAAGATTACAAACTCAACTGCACTGAGAAATTTTAGAAACTAGCACATTTCAATAAATAAAAGCACTTTACAATTATAAATGAATCGCCAATCATAATGTAGGACTTACCGTTCTGACTTGAATCCCTCTGGCACCCCAAGGTGTGAGAAATCCCAGAGGAAAACCATATCGGGAAATGGCATCACACATAAGCAAGGCAATGGAATCAGAATTAGGCTTTTCTGATGGAAAGATTTCAATCCACTTTGTGTAATAATCACAGATGACCACAATGTGGCTATAGGGGCCTTTGCTTTCTTGAAATGGCCCTGTAACATCTATACTCAGCCACTGCCATCTCTCTGTCACCTGAAAAGTGAAGACAATAAGGTCGACCAGAGGCTAAAAAGGTAAAAAAAAACTCTTTTAAGACACATTTCAAATGACTTAAGGCCGTGAAACACCGAGCCGACGTCAAAGAACCAGCGTCGCTTCATCTGTGACTGAGCTGAATATCAATCATGCTGACTTCTAGCCGATTACTTTTTATGATCACACTGTGTTCGTTCGTTGGCCAGAGAAGAACTGGCCCCTCGACTGACCCTGGTGTCTTCTAAGGTTTTTTTTCTCCCTTCTGTCACCTGATGGAGTTTGGGTTCCTTGCCACAGCCTCCAATCATTTTGCTGAGCTCATTTAACAGCAAAAAGTTATGATAAGACAAAAATTAATGGACACTTAATATTCAATTCTTTTATTGATTTGACTGCACTGATAGAGAACTGAACTGAGCTGGACAATGACATTGCTGCTTTCTACAGAACTACTGTGTATATATGAGATGAAATGAACTAATTTAATAATTGATGAACTTTACAAAACCGAACTGACTTCAGCTGAACAATGGCTTTTCTTTTAGAGCTGCTTTCCAGCCAAAATGAATTGTTTGCGATTATCACTGTAAAGCTGCTTTGAAACAATCTGTATTGTATAATGAGCTATATAAATACTGGTGACTTGACTTTCTTCATTCCAGGCGACTCATATTAGTATGAACATATTTACATATTGGAATGCTCAGGTAAGATGACGTAAAATTCCACCTGTGCTGTCTTGACTCGTTTCATCACTTTCGCTTTTATTCTCATACTTGTTCACTAAACTGAACAACAATCAGAGTGACCTCTCTCACCGATGGCCTCGACGCCAATTCAACAAGCTGAATCAACGCACTGCCAGCGACGTGTGGAACACACCACAAAAACTAGCCCGACAGATACCCAACATTCGACCATCGGCTTGGTGTGTCACGGCCTTCACAGAAAAGAAGTTTCACTTTCATAACTATTATGGCTACAGTTTCGAGTCTTCACACACACACAAATACCACTGTAACAGACGACTCAAATATACAAATCTGTAAAAGGCATACCCTGATAAACTGTGCGTTTGGATTTTCAGGCGTGTCAAGAGGTGCATCATCATAAGCGACATCATTTCCAGGATCCTGTATATAAATTTTAAAAAAAAAATGCTAAAACACCATTCGGCAGATTTCCAAATCTGTCAGGCTTTAGTTTTTACTTTTGCAACCTTAAAGACAGTAAAGATCTACATACACTAGTGTCATCATCCTCATCCTCATCATCAGCCTCCGATGGCATCATCCAGTGAAAGCTCTGTGAAAACACATTGTGTGGTATATAATGGTAAGTGTATAAGATGCTCGACAATCAGAAGCCTAAAAACAAAAAAAATCAACAATTAGGAACCTGTGGTTTGCAGTAGTCATCGTGGAAGCTCCCAGCATGCAAGGGGCCATGGCTTGAACCATCAGAGTCCACAGACACACGAACAAACTTTCCCTGAGGCCTACCAAACCGTGACAGAGAAATGTTAAGTAGTACAACAATGAGAGGGAATGATTTATTTAACAATTAAAAAAATAAATAAATTCACTACCGTGGTGTAACTGCTGCTGACACTGGGGTTGGTTTTGGTTTGATAGGCACTTCAACTGGCTTACGATTCTGGTTTTAAAAATGATAATAGGAGATTAAAAGACTTTTTTTTTTATTTAAGATTTTTATGATTTCATTAATTATTAGCTTTCATCAACTCAGGAACCCCCTGAAGTTCCCTCACAAACCCCTCAATAGAGCACGACATGCATAATATGTGATAAATGTAAATATAATCAAACACTGGATTATTAATATTAACAAGAACTTATTAAGCACAACATCATTAACATCTCAAAGGCTGTCATGCAAAATCGACAACGTTGGCTTATTTAGAAATGCCTTAATATAAAGAACTACTGTTTCTAAAAAATTTGCAATTGAGATTTTTACTCGATATGTAGAGTGATTCCTCTAACCTCCAATACATACCAGAGATCGTCTCTTGACAGCCGGTACCTGGGTATCAAAAAGAAAAGTAAACGAGACACTAAAATTGAAGAGTTTATGAAAAGTAAATCTGCAGTATGAGGCAGCAACACAAGAAATATTTAATTAATAATATTATTTAAAAAAAATTATTTACATTTATAAAGTTAAAGGTTTGACTTGCCTTCCACTGAAGATGTTTAGGGAAATTAAAGATAGTAGGGACAGCGTTTTTTTCGCAATCGTTTGTGGCTGCCCACTTGTTCGAAGCAGTCCTTCTCAAAATGATCCGAGCACAGGACCGAGTTTCCAGTTGGCCACCAGTTCTGCCATCTCATCCGGCGAAGCCACTCTCTCACCCTCAAGCCATCAGCTAATGGGAATCTGCGAGCATTTCACATGAATGAACACACACACAAATACAAAACTGTACAATATGCGTGCACACTTAAATATGAGATGTTTTTTTGTGTGTGTGTGTGAGGTTGTTTAAATACAACTTACTTGTGAAATGAAAACTCGCCCCTGTTGTATGCCTCTTTATACTCTCTATCTGAACGCTTCTTGCACTTATACGCTGAACACACTGGCATTTTTTTCTTACGGACAAAATTTATTCAACTTCTACGCTATTTCACACGTTATGCATTACAGACTTCGGGGAGCGTATTTAGAATGTCCGGAAACTGTTCTTCGAGTGTGATTTGATCAGACTGAAGACAGAGAGTGCTGCCCCCTACCGGCGCTTCTGATCATCTCCGCTGCGGTGGAGCCCCTGTGCTCTTCTGTATATCTCTCTGACTCTATTGTTTCTCATCTCACCAGTATAAATAAAATATATTAACCCCCAGAGCGAACGAAAATAATCGTTTATGTTGACGAATCGTCGTCGTTTCTTTAAGTCTGAATATGAATGTCTAAAACTGTATTGTAACGACTGTTGCCTCGACAGATTTGGGCAAGAACTGCAGTTAACAAAAATGATAACTCTCTTATAAAATTTGTCTAAAATAAAAGCCTTTTTTAAGTCGTCAACGATTTGTCGCCAATCTCTTTTAAGGTAATAAAGTCTACAAAAAGAGTCAGTGAGTGAATCTATTCACATTCAAAAGATTCGAGTCACTGGAACCAATTCACAGCAGCTCCTCAAAAATGCAAAACACAAGCCAACGTTGTGTAACAACAGTCCCGCAGATGGTTACCATTACTTTACCATTAGATTGGCAGCTACACAACATTAAAACAGTTGTTATATGTGTATGTGTGTGTATATTTTGATTAGAGGACTTTGCATTGACTTGGAACTTGCAATACAGTTAAAACTTACGTGTGAAAAGAAAACTCGCCCCTTTTGTATGCCTCTTTATATAATCCATCGGAGCGTTTCTTGCACTTATAAGCTGAACAAACGGGCATTTTTCAACCAGAATATGTTTCTGGTCCATTCAACTCCAAGTTACGTCGCATTAGGCAACAGCAAAACAAGATTGTCTGTTCTTTATTTCCGGAAGCTGTTGTTCACTGAGACGCATTACCGCCATCTACCGAACATTGTGTGTCATTGCAGTCAAGCGAGGGTAAAAAGTGAGTTTTGAGTTGCACTTCATTTTCATCTATTATTTATTGATTTGCTCGTAAGAATGTCTGTTCTACTGACTTGTTATTTTAAAAATACAGTATATAAACAATACTTTAACTATAATGTAAACAAACAAAATTTCAACAATGCAGCCTTTTCATAAATAAGTCTATGAAATTAATGTTTCTCGTTGAGTACACATACATGCATTTTACATTTAGCAGACGCTTTTATGCAAAGGGAGCAATTAGGGGTTAGGTGTCTTGCTCAAGGGCACTTTAGTCATGGTATTGAAGGTGGAGAGAGTGCTGTTCATTCACAATCCCCACCGGCGTGGGAATCAAACCGGCAACCTTCAGATTACAAGCCTGACTCCCTCACCACTAGCCCACGACTACTACATTTTAAACATATACCCTAATCCAAGGCAACCATAAAGAACAATAATCATAATAAATAAAACACTGAGATAAACATGATAATATTAATAAAAGAGAAAATGCATAATAATGATATTTATAAAAATTAATAGAAAATGTAAGGCTTTACAGTAATTTACAGTCTTTTTTGCTTTGTTCTTATTGCCGTTAAAGTATGAAGTTAGCGACTCACTTCTATTTTGAAATGCATAAAAGTATTTTTTTGCGATTGTTTCATATATAATAAGTGCATTTATGATATGCCATATTTTAACATCTTTATCATAGAAAAATAAAACATCCTTTTCTCTGTGTTGCATTTAAAAGTCTGGATTACTTTTTAACACACACACACACACACACACACGCAAATAATTTGGTCTAAATACAATCATAAAATAAATGATCAATTTCCCTAGAAAAACAAAAAACATCTTTCCAAAACCTCCTCTCGTGTCCCTCCAGTCCAGAAGAGGCAGTAACGCGCCCAGCGGTGGCCTGACAACCAAGAAGATGATGACAACGACGCAACCCAGTAAATGACAGGTTATATCTCTGAATATAAACTTGAGAAACACATTTTTACAATCAAACGTATTTTAAGTTCATAAAAGAAACACACGAATTAATATTAAATACAGCTAAACGCTTGTAATATTACCGCCATCTTAGACGTAACGACGTTTCCAAACATCTCGAGGTGATCAAATGCGCCTTCAAAGATGATGTGTGTTAAAGAGGAGCGCGAGGACACGAGTGTTGCTGAAGCCTGCATAACAAACGACCAGCAACAAGGAGGTTGGTGTCTGTTCTTTGATTTGTAATAATAACTGTTATTAAGGTGACAAACCTTCAGACATCTCATCAGATTCAGTCTTGTTAAAAAAGACCCACACAAGACAAACAAATCAGTTTTTCAGTTTTGTGTGTTCTTTTTTCTCTCCATATTGTCATTTCAGGCCTAATGGAAGTGAAAGAGGAGAGTCAAGATCTGAGCGAAGTGGACGAGAAACAGCATCAGAAATCTCTTGATGTCCTCACTGGAGAAAAATCATCCCAAATGGGAGGAGAAATCTCACAAAGTAGCACTGAAAAAACAGTCAAAAAGGCTTTCAGCTGCTCTCTGTGTGGAAAGCGCTGTGCCCACAGAGGCCACCTCAACGATCACATGTTGACTCACACCGGGGAGAAGCCGTTCTCGTGCCCTCAGTGTGGAAGGAGATTCTCCCGCAGAAGAAACCTCAACGATCACATATTGATTCACAACGAGGAGAAGCCTTTCGTCTGTCCTCAGTGTGGAAAGAGTTACAAACGTAACGAACACTTTAAGAGTCACTTACTGAATCACAATGGAGGCAAGCCCTTCACCTGCTCTCAGTGTGGAAAGACTTTCAGTTATAAAAGAAGCCTCAATGACCACATGAAAATCCACACCGGAGAGCGTCTTCACACGTGCCCTCAGTGCGGAAAGAGTTTTATGAATAATGGACACCTTAAGGAACACACAAAAATCCACACCGGAGAGAGACCTTTCGCCTGCCCTCAGTGCGGAAAGAGCTTCATGAGTAAACGAGATGTCACGTATCACATGCGAATCCACACCGAAGAGAAGCCTTTTAAATGCCATCAGTGTGGAAAGGGTTTCGCATGGGCGAGCTGTCTGAAGATTCACATGCGCCACTCTCACTCTGAAGAAAGGGAGTTCACCTGCGAGTACTGCAATAAAAGTTTCGTTTTGGAGTCATACCTGAAGATACACCTGAAAATTCATCGGAACGAAAAACCTTACGTGTGTTCTGTATGTGGAAAAGGTTTTTTATGGAAACTGTGTTTCAAAGCGCACCAGAAAATTCACGAGGGCGTGAAAAGCCACGTGTGCTCAGAGTGCGGGAGAGCCTTTATTAGAGCCGACTATTTGATGAAACACCAAAAAGTCCACACGGGAGAACGACCGTACACGTGCTCGTATTGTGAAAAGAGTTTCAGTAAGAAAGCCAACCTGAGAGAACATGTGCGACTGCATACTGGAGAGAAGCCGTACGCCTGCGCTCGATGTGGAAGCCGTTTCACTTCAGCTAGAGGTCTGAGCTATCACAGAGAAAAGCCGTGTTCCCAAAACACACCCAGCTCATGTTCTGTCGAAATCAACAAATCGGACAAAGACTGAGTTTTCTGGCAAAAGAGCAACTATACCTACAATCTTTAGTGGGGAATAATCCAAATTAGTCAAATGTAAATGGAAGCAGAAACTTTGTGCGTTCAGAACAAACTCATTCATGAAAGACGATGTACAGTCAACATGAAATCAAAATGGACAGTTATTGTTATTTTATGGAATATTGCAGTGTTTATTATAAATCATTTATATAAGCATATCATTATTCTTAGAAAAATTAATTTGCCTTTGTAATCTTTAATCAAAATAGCTTCTTGTGCAGCGACACCTCTTCTCTGATGAGGCTTTACTGGCGTGAGGGCGGGACAGCAAACCACAGCCATCCAATCAGTGCACAAAATCAAGACCCGTCCTGCATTTCTACCTTGTTCGAGGAAGCTGTTTCACTCGGGTATATGTCAGAATAGGGAAGTAAAGTCTATCACAACTTCCGTTCCAAGCCAACTGTAAGGGAAAGAAACAAAACAAAGGTAGAGTGGGATCTGAAACACTGTACAGTTTTTATAATGTGTCTATATATAAGAATGGGCCAGGCATATATAGCTGCCTAGAGGAGTGCATTAAAAAGTATTTCATTTTTCTGAAATTAATTTTCTTTCTGGTTAAATATATATATGTGTGTGTGTGTGTGTGTGTGTGTGTGTGTGTATGTGATCTATGGTTGTGATTTAACCAATCAAATTAAAAGAACTAATTGTATTGAAACACTGCATATGAACCACGCAAAAAGTGGCCTACAATATAGGCTATTATTAATGCATTATAGTGAGATTTCAAAGCATGTTAGAGAACAAAAACAAACTATTTTAATGTGACTTTTTCTATACTTTCATTTTATTTCCTTTGAATAAAAAATTTGATTTTTCTTTTCTTTTGGTGCATCTCTTTTATGGAGCCAAATATAAATTGATGTATGTACAAAGTATGATTACTTACACTCTTTGGCATGATTATACATACATATATATATATATATATATATATATATATATATACAGATAAACATGCATATGGTTATGTGTTCAATGTGTTTGTAAATAAAACAATAGAATGAAATGTATAGCGTGTCTGGTCCACGCTAACAGTAGGTGGCGATAATACGCTGTTAAAGTTTGCGAGCCGTTGCTAAACAAAAGATATGAAGAGTCTCTTGCTGCTTTAACTTTTAGCTCACTGTAGAAAGAGACTAATGAAGATTAAGCCCAGAAAAAGCCTGTACATGTCTCAAGTGTTTGATCTGATCTCCTGCTGTAAAGATGATTTTGTCAAAAAGGAGAATGAGGTAATGTGGGATCCAGAACCATGCAGAATAAAAAATGAGTAACAAGCAGGTTGGTATCCATTCCTGTTTTTTCTTTATTATCCCAATAAAGAATATTATCTAGCTAATGAATCCATAAATGTAGAAAAATCATTGAGCTGAAGTCAAAGAACCTCACACAAGTCCTCACAGTGGAAAAGCTTTCACAGTTAAAAGAAACCACATCTGAACATATGATAGTTCACACTGGAGAGAGTCCTCTCAATGTGGAAAGACTTTCAAACGAAAAGGAAACCTCAAGAATCACATGAAAACTCACACTGGAGAGAGACCTTTCACCTGCCCTCAGATCGGAAACAGATTCCCACACAAAGGAAATTTTAATAGTCCCAAAGTAGAAGAGAAACTTTTGATGTGCTCTCAAGTGTGGAAAAAGATGCAAAGATAGCCTTAGTAAACACATTAATTCACACTGGAGAGAACCTTTTCATCGGCCCTCGGTGTGAAAGGAGTTTCAAAAATAAAACTCAAGCTGAAACTCAAACTCAAAAAAAGACCTAAACATGTCATCAGTGCGGAAAGAGTTTCACATGGTCAACCAGTGTCAGATATCATCTGCGCTGCCATCACGGTGGAATAAAGGGATTGATCTGTCATCTCTGCAGTAAAAAGTTTGCAAACAGCATTATGCCTAAAGAGACACCTGAACGTTCATGCAAAAAAGAAGTCTTGTGGAAAGAGTTTTCTATGGATTGACTCTTTTAAAAGGCACACAGGGTGTGGAAACTCATGTGTGCTGTGAGCGTGGAAAAGCCTTTGGTAGAGATGACTGTTTGATAAAACACAAAAGAGTCCATACTGGAGAACGACCATACAGTTGCTCATATTGTGGAAAGCGTTTCAGGGAGTCAGGAAACCTTCTGAAAAACTGCACACCAGACAGTCGCTCAATTTCCCACTAGAGAAAGAGCGTTTTACCTGCCCTCAGTGTGGAAAGAGATTTATATCGACTTCATGAACATATTATAATTCACACTGAAGAAAACCCTCAATGCGGAAAGACGTTCCATCACAGGCAATTTTAAAAGGCACATGTTAAGAAGAACAACTTTTTATTTGCTCTCAGTGTGGAAAAAGATTCTCAAGTGAAGGCAACCTTATAAACACACATTAAGGGGCAGTTGTGCCCTAAAGATTAGTGAGTCAGAAGATCTAGATTCTAGTCTCAGTACCAGCAGGACATGTTGGTGGGGGAGTGAATGAACAGCTCTCTCTTCCACTTAAGCAAGGCACCCAACCCCCAATCACTCTCTAAGCGCCGCAACAAAAATGGCTTCCCACTGCTCTGGGATCACGTCATGTCAATTTGAATTCACACCGGAGAGAAGCCGTACATTTGAATCCAGCGTTTAAGCAAGGCCACTAATGCTTGTGTGCTGATTGTGCGTTATAAAAATTGAACGTTTTTTGTCAAAATTATGTTTGATCAATTTATGCAAACAGGAAACACCAATACTTATGCACACTTAAAATGTGCTCAAACATAGTAAAACTTGATTGGATATGATTCTTGTGAGGGTTGGAATTAATTGGGACATAGCAAAGCATTTTATCTGCTGTTTTTCTTCAGAGAATTTGATGATAAGTGCTCATGTTATCTTGAGTGTGGCCGGGGAGTCTGTTGATGTGCTGAAGAGAAACAGCCGTGTCGAGAGCGGTGCTGTAAAACAGATTCATTTTAAGAAAGAAACCCTCTCTTCTTCTTGTTCTTCCTCTTATTATTATTATTATTATTATTATTTGGGACATACAGTTTGTAATTCTTCCTAAATTAACTTGGTAATGTCTGAACTTCTCTCCTCTGTTCTTTAAAGATAATTTGGGTCCGCTTTAAACAGCTGCAGAGATAAATCAGGGTCAATCCGACAACAAACATTAGGGGTTCACGAGTTCACACTCACAAATAATCAGAAAGAGTAATTATTATGCATGTGCTGTCCGAGGAGAGGGCTCCGAGCTCAATATTTGGCCCGAGCCCAGAGTACTCCCCCCGTATTCTCTTTTAGGAAGTAACCAGGCAAGTGTGAGGAGACGGGGTGGTGGAGGGATGCTGAAACTGTCCAAAAACATAGGCCAGTCCACTGCGTCAATATATATAGGTCTCTTCTCATGCAGATTGGGCAGACATGTTGATAGCTGATTGATGACTGCTGGTTGGAGTGATGTGATGATTGGTTAGATCATTTGAATGTGTTCCTCCAGAACTTTGTTAATAAAACATGATTTATCGAAATTTGAACCCTCTCTATTTCACAAAGACACCCATGTCAGTCCTCCTCTATTTTAGTTCATAGAATCTATTATTGTTTTGTCCGTTTTTTATTTATTTATTTATTTTAACTTCCATTTTCACGCTTGCAGTTTCACATAAAAGTCTTGTTTGGGCGTTGCTGTAGCGACTGTTGAGACGACAATCAACAACAGATGATCTGTAGGCCTGTATGCGAATCAAAGTGGAAAGGCGAAAGAACTGAGAGGAGCATATATCATACCGTGGTTTTGAGATTTGTGAAAACAAATTTGGATCATCACTGAGGAGAACTGCAGAGGAGGTGTCTTTGAAAATCCTCCGATGAGGTCCATCAAAGAGCGTCCCACCTGCACACCGCGCTTGAGCTCAATGCATCAAAGCACTCTGACTCTTGGCGATCAGACTAAATCCATTTATTCTACAACACACGCAGAGGTAAGAGCAGGGAGACAACATTACCTGATAAAATCAAGGCTGTGTTTATACTATGGAGGACCAGGAGTGCCACAGAAAAATAAAACAAAGAATTCAAACATAAAAATGTATGTAAATTAATCACTTTTTATAGGGGCAAATTGATAGACATATTTAAAGTTGTTTATTTAATTCCTGGTTTTAAATGTAGTTTAATAAAACAATAAAAACATACATTTAAAAAATCTTTTTTGAATGTATAAATAAATAGACGAATTTGAAACGGGTTATTTAATTCTTTTTTTTTTTTTTAAACGTAGATCAATAAAACAATAAAAAGTACATTAGTAAATCATTTTGAATACCTCACAGCCTTCCCGTTAAAAATCAAAGATGGCGCCGCTGTGAATAAGATCTGTATTAAATATGAGAAATGTGTAAAGGGAACAAATATCAATGTAAATATCATACAATATTGTAAAGTGCCTATTTTCCAATCAAGGTAATAAAGTGTGAAAATGTATTTATTCGGGTTTTGATAAACAGTGCTGTGAAATTAGCCTTAGCAAGACTTCAAAGGAGGCTTAGTAAGCTAATAGTTAGCTAATTCAGAGGGGAAAATAATGATTTTCAGTTTTCCAGCATCCCTCCATCCCTCCATCTCCCCCCTCTCCCAGCTAAGGATATAGGGGAGAGAACTCTGGGATCAAGCCAAATTCCGAGCCATCCCCTCGGACAACACGCCAAACATATACTCTC
This sequence comes from Opsariichthys bidens, assembly GCA_037194245.1. Lineage (NCBI taxonomy): Eukaryota > Metazoa > Chordata > Actinopteri > Cypriniformes > Xenocyprididae > Opsariichthys > Opsariichthys bidens. The sequence goes on along the minus strand of CM074277.1, from coordinate 18,146,036 downwards.
TTCTTTTTCGGAATTATGTATAGGCTTACATGTGAACTTTAGTTATTTAGTTTTATTCATACAAGTCTGCAGAGCCAAACATGTGACAAATGGCAGAAAATTGCACTCGTAAATGACACCCTTTTTAAATTTCATATTATAAAACTATCACTAATAAAGCCAACTGAAAGTTTAATCTAAATGAATAATGTTGGTGACAGTAACTATAGTTTCATCTCTGTTTCTTAAAGAGCTTTTCTGGGAGAGGACGTGACGGTCAAGCACTGGTCTTTCTGCCCCAAGACCCACATTATCCTTCTCAGCATAATGACCTCCGTAACATACATGTGACACAAACACAGACACACTCTAGAGATGTACATGGCCCAAAGGACATCACACCAGTAAGCCTTAAGTGTTTATTCAGACAGTGTGTTTGTCTCTTATTAATCCAGTAGGCCTAGTGAATCTTTGCAGTAGCGATATTGAACCTACAGTGCATGTAAAAAGGTTTAAGAATCTGCCTAGAAACACATCGCTCAACTGCGCAATGTACCTAATTATTGTGTCATGTATGTGTATAGCATCCTGTCCTACACAGAGTGGGGGTACAGAACAGGGCACAGAACCGGGATGGTTTTGTGATGAAAGAGGTCACCAACCCCACTGAGGCCACACTGTATCAGACCACATATCAAACAGTGCACTGCTCCACTTCCAGCAGATTTCAAACAAATCAATCAAGTGGACAACCCGTCTCCTGGCACAGGCATAATATCATCACAGGTACTTTAGTCAACTGAAAATATGCCCGAGAAGGGGCTTTCAGTGAAACTCACAGATGTTAGATGTTTGTGTGCTGCAGTATGCAAGTGACTCTTGTAAATGACCATCCAAAGAGCCATATTTCTATTTTTTGGGCAACAGGAGAGGAGAATGTGGCGGGGCCTAGGTGTCCCAGAAGACAGTCTGGGGAGAGCGTTTTGTGGGCAGCACGGCACAGTGACTGCGACTCTTTTCGTTTGTACTGAATCTCTCAGCTAGAAAGTCACAGCATCAATAAATGGCTAATTAAATGGTCTCAAAATCGGACATGTCATTAAATCAACTTTATCTTTATAGCACTTTATACATAATAAATGTTCAATGCTGCTTTACAGTAATAAACGGGAAAGTAAATGAATTAATGATGCAAACTTCACGAGTGGAGAATAACAGGTTTAAAACATGAGGGCGAATAAATACTTTGAATGCTATATTTTATTTTGTATAGTAAATCATATTTGGGTTATTATTTGTATACTATATAATTGATGATTTTGAATTAGCTTTTTTCATTGTAGTTTAAGCTTTAGTAACTGGTATGTGCTTTTGCCATGTTTAGCCATGTTTTTTTTCCCCACAAATTTATATTTCCATTTTTTCCAAGTACCACAAATGATTTTAACAGCTTTGGTTTACAACAAGACCGATCTGGGAAACAAAATAAGTTTTGAATAAGTTTATTGTTGTGATGAACACACTCAAACACAAAATGACAATTAAAAGAACATGTAGAGAAGACATACTTAAGACAAACCAGTAGAAACTCAAAAATAGAAGACAAACTGAACATATATACACACAGCCCTGAAACAGGTGTTGAATTGAGAAGTGGCCAGAGCTAGAGGACAGTAATGAGGTCCACACAGCACTAGTACAGCAGTATGGGTCCAAGATCCCCAACACAAACACTCCAGTTATGCTTTCCAGTGCAATTTTCAGAACAGTGCAGAAATGCATGTTTCCAAGCCTTTCAAAGAAGAAAAGGCTACATTTCAAAACTTCTGATGATGCGTTCTGTGCATCTAATTGGTTAAAATAAATGTTTAATGGTTGCCTCACTGATTAGAAGAAACTAAACACTCTTTATATTTTGCAAAGACTTAACATTTACTATGACATGCAAATAATAATGAATGTGAGAATGAACATTTCAGCGTTGAAAAAAAAAAAACACTTCTGATGGCAAACAAATATAAACTTTGAAATGAAACCTAATAAAACAAAAATTACATATGAACCTCAAGAAATTTCAGCATACATTTAAGCCGTTTACTAGATGTTACTTTTCATTATCAGCTCAGTTTCTGCAAAAGCTTTATGTTGGTCTTCAGAGATTTGACTGTAAGCATGGGGGAAGATGACCATGTTTAACTTAAACTTGTAAGAATTTAACTTTTCACTTGAGCCTTTTCTTTTACTCATTCTTCTTCTCTTTCTGCTTGAGAAGTTTGTTGATCTCCCTCTTCACCATACCAGCATACTTGGTGATGATGCCATGCTGGTTGAGGCCAGGCAGAAGCAGAAGGAAACTCACTGTGGAAAATAAAAAGCCTTTATATTTTTCAAAAGTACTATTAATTTACTCATAAAAAATAAAGTGTCCAAGAACATTTCAGCTAATCGGTACAAACATTTATCAAATCATGTGTGCAGGAAGGGTAAGAGGCAGCATATTTCTGGATTGGAACTTTGGCTTTCCATGACCTAAATACAATGGCCTCTTTGTCATGCAGCCTAGTCAGTGTTTGCATGAGCTAAACTTTGATAAAAGACAGTGACTTCTCGGCAGTTCGCATACTGGCGTCTCACAGATCGTACACCCTTTTTCCTGCTGGTTTGAGATTTTAAAACTACAAATGTATTTGTGATGTTGATTGGTGCATTGCTCTGATGTAATATGTAAAGCCTTTCTACAAAGGGGATTTCTTTCGTGCAGTTTGCTTAATTTTTAGCCCAGATAAACAGTGTACGTACCGATCAGGTAAGTAAGGAAGAGGTTATGCACTTGTTGTCCGATCCAAGCCACAGCCACAAGACTGCTGATCACAGAGAGGAAATACTGTAGAGAAGTAGAAAAAAATGAGTTACACAGAGCAGGAGCCCATTTTTTTAAGCTAAAAGAATTATGGGAATGTTGCAAAGCTTTAACTTACACAAACAATTTGTGTCAGCAACATCTGACATCCTATCAATACCTTTGTTTATCAAAGTTCTTATCCAGTCAAGTGATGTAATTAATATTTAAGCCTTCATCTAGGCAGAACTACAGAAGCATACAGACATCTCGAATTTAAAATAAATTAGGTAGTTTGTGCAAATCTCATTCGATAAATTCAAATTGACATGAATCAAAGTTGCAATAACAGATACAAATACAAACTACCATTCATCACTTTACCAAATATGGGGTTGCTAAGATTTTTTTAAATGTTTCTGAGAGAAGTCATTTATGGTCACCAATGCTGCACTTATTTGTGCAAAAATACAGAAACAGCAAAATTGTGAAATATTATTACAATTTAAAATAACTTCCATATTTGAGTATATTTTAAAATGTAAAGTATTCATGTGATGGTAAAGCTGAATTTTCAGCAGCCATTACCTCCATTCTGAAAACGGTTTAGTCAGGATTCTTAGATTAATAGAAAAATCAAAAGAAAAGTATTTAATTCAAATATAAATGTAATTTCTAGAAATGTCATGCGTCCTTACAAAATATGCATAAATGAATGCATAAGAATAATATCCTGATTCTTAACGACTAACAAAGTATTCAGGGCTGCGGTTTGTATTCATGTATCAGACTTCTGTAGTCATTATTAATGATGTCTGTTGCATTTGTACAACCCAGTAATACTGGATTGACTGTGCCCTTAAATATGTTCTCTTAAGGGCATCAACTGCAACTGCTCTTTAATCATGTATGGGTAGAGCCATGCACTAAGGCAGGGCTCATGTTTGTTTGTTCTTACTGCTGGGTAACAGGGTGAAAGCAAACTTAGTGGTGTGACATGGCAGCTTACACCGAGTGTGAAATGCTTGAGTCACTGACGAGTTCTTAGACAAAACAAGGAAATTGTTGTTCAACAAGTCAAAGGAGCATACCATTTTTGGCTTTTCTTCCTTCAGGGCAAACAGACGTTTCCACCAGCCAAGCACACGGCGCTGAGTCTTCACAAGGTTCCCACAGATCTCATGGAAACGCTGCTGCTGTTCTGTGGTCCTGTGCAGGAACAAAACAACCCTTCTCAGAAAACATACATGACATTATCTTTATGGTTCAATGAAGGTGTCTTTATGGGTAACACGAGCATAATAAATGGCGAGGAAATCTGCTTCCATTTCTGCTTGGCCAATGCATTTTATTTCTGTGCATAAAACATGACCATATTGAAAGCTTAAGGCTTAGAGCCACAGGAAGCTGCCAGACACAAAAATAAACGCCAGGGCTCTGATCTCGCATAGCAAGACCTCTCACTGCAGAGAGAACAGATAGGATCAGCACAGTGAAGATCTGCTGAGTCAAATCAACACTGCCCGACACCGGATACTCCACAGCAACTGCAACTTGTCATTCAAAGACACCAGAGACCCTGGGTCTTGAACTAGAGCAAGAGAAGTTGCCAGGGGTGACAGACTAAAATGAAACCAGAAGGGGTAAAAACATACATGCTGTGCAAATACCTGCATGTGTTCCCAGGGGATCTGACGTTTTAGCCATTTATTACACTGAGAAATAAACACTCGAGTTCTAAAGAAAAACATGCTAGTAGATGAAGAGATTGCGACGAGAGCCTGTGGTCAAGGCTGTGGCTTGTTGTCCCTTCACTCACCATTTGTTGGAACCAAAGACACGGGGGGCAAGAGTGGGCACCAGGTAATCAGCCAGGCACAGGATCATGACACTGCAGGACAGACCAGTAAGCACAGAGGGGTCCAAGTAGTAGATCAGCCTGCCAAAGAAGAGAGAGGAAATTAAACTCTTGCATTCATTTCATTATTTGTGTACAGTTTGTGTACAGTCATCAAACAACAGAACAGAGTGACGCATGATTACTTCACAGCACTGGATGTTCTGGAAAGTAAAAGGGGGGAAGGGGAAAGACATCACTATGAAGAACTTGCTTATTCTCCTAATTGCTGTGGCATATTACACTTTAAGCAAACATGCAAAATATCATCTTAAAGCTAAAGCTCATAAACAGGATAAATTTTAAAGCTGAACAGAGTAATTGTTAAGTTTACTTTCTCAGATTGTTGACCTGTGTTTTAGTGGTGGGCACTCAAGTGACTCTTTCAGTAGGTTACCTGGTTAAGACAGTAGGTAGAGACCAGAGAAAAGACTGAGTCATTGAATCACTGACTGAACAGATTTATCAAAATACAAATTCGCAGATATTAACGCTTTAACATGTCGAATGCGAATGGCTGTTGTCCTGGACGTGCCACAACTTGTTCAGAGACATAACGACTGCACCGCCAGCTGGCAGTTTATAATGCAATGAGCAATCCAGTATTTTTATAGATCAGTGGTTAAGACCCTTATTTATGTTATTAATTAACATCAGTTATATTACCTCTAATGTGAATTAGAAAAACATATCTTGCGTCAGCATCACAAGCATGTAGAAGCACTGCACTATCTATATAAAGTAAACAGCGTAGGAGAACGATAGGCAAGTGAATAAATGGTTGAATAAAGTCTTTTTTTTTTTTGATTTTTGTGCACAAAAAGTACTCTCCTCACTTCATAACATTATAATGTCTTAACTACTTTTCTGGGTCTTGAAAAATGCAATGAGGTTGCCGTGTATAGAGAGATCAGAAAGCTCTCAGATTTCGTCAAAAATATCTCAACTGTGTTCTGAAGAAGAACGAAGGTCTTATGGGTTTGGAAAGACATGAGGGCGAGTAATTCATGACAAATTTCATTTTTTGGTGAACTAACCCGTTAATTTGTGGAGCCTCTTCTGTATTATCAACAAGGAAGACAGAAGTGTAATGAAATACATTTTATTACCAAAAATATAAAAGTAAATCAACAACTACTAAAGCAATACAGTAAATGATAAAAGGAATAAAGTACATAAGATGCATAAAATACAAGATTAAAGTTGGGTGTGGCCGTGACAAAGTTATGTTATCTTATGGAAAGATAAAATAAATAAGACCACTGATCTATATAAATGAAAGGATTGTTCATGACGTCATAAAAAGTGAAGCCATATTCACATTCCTCACATTCTAATCATCTGATTTTAATGAGAAAGTATTACATAATGAGTCAGAGTCTCCCTGTATATTCATTCAATGCACAGATCCCAATTAAACATTTAAATGATTTATTTTTTAAGTTAGGAATTTCCCATGCTTAAGTTACATTCATCTTCATTTTAGTAGCGAATATCAGATCAACTGATGAATGAAACGTCAATTTATATTACAAATGTCAAAATGATTCTTCTGAAAATATAGAGATCTACGATTGCACATACAACTTCATTCGCCATGTACAGTTATTTACTGGTTGTGTAATTGTGTTGTCCTATAATATTGGTTTTATCATTTCAATTATTCAACATTGTTTATTAACAGTGAGTATTTCAAAGCAGTAAAAATGACTTAAACATTGGATAAAAAAAATTAATAATTTGCTCAACAATAAATGAATGGGTAGTCGTGGCCTAGTGGTGAAGGAGTCGGGCTTGTAATCTGAAGGTTGTCGGTTTGATTCCCACGCCGGCAGGAATTGAAAGTGGGGATTGTGAATAAACAGCACTCTCTCCACCTTCGATACCATGACTAAGGTGCCTTTGACCCCTAATTGCTCCCCTTGTAGGTCGCTTTGGATATATATTTTTTTTTCATAAATGATTAAAAAAAAAAAAAAATGAATGAAGTGTTATTTGTATATGCAAACTGTCATGCTAGTAAAAAGCCATATTTGAGTTGAATGGTTTAATGGTTACCAAGATTTCCAAGAGTCTGACCTGGATGTATGTCGAACGAAAAGACATCAGGAAATAATATACACACTCCAGAACTTATTCATAGAAACATCGATAGGGAATACTAATATGGCCGCTCAAACACTTCCGGTGGCTTCACCGCCTGCTGGCAGTTTAGAATGCAATGAGCAATCCAGTAATTTTTATAGATCAGTGGTTAAGACCCTTATTTTATGAACAAATGAAAGAAAGATTGTTATTAACTTACTAGTTAACTTATCAGTTATATTACCTCTAATATAAATTAGAAAAATATATACTGATAATATACAACAATGCCAAGGTCTCTGGAAAGTGGTTTGGTAAAGTGATATTTACGTTCTACATGGTCAAGTGAGCAGTCCGATGACGGCGACGTCTTCCACTGGTTGTAGTGGGTGACAATGCAGTGGGTAAAGGAGCCGTAATCGGTTTCAACAGCCTTGAACACAGCTCTGTGGGATGCTCCTAAAGCACCAAAAAGGGTCAACATGCAAATGAGGCCCTGGAGTAGGTGCAGAAGGTCCTTAATTTGGAACACGCAGACAAAGGTAGCTTAAAGTTAAGGTTTGCTCTCCTGTGCCCATCTTTGTTGCAAATGTGTCTGTATGTCTTCTGCCTCTGGGCCAGACACTTGGAACTGGGTCAGTCCGATTTCCTCTCTGGCAAGAAGACTCGGGACATGCTGTAATTGTTACCATCGTCCTGGACAAAGGCTCTGAATGTAGTTTTTAATGTTTGTTAATGTCTCTTTCCTCACAGACTGGAGTCTCAGAATATGGCCATGTCTGTTGCTGCCTCAAAAACTGTCAACTGAGAGCATGGAACTGGTTTCTGTCTCACCTTTGCAGGCTAAAAACTCAGGAATCTTTTAGTTTCTCACCAACTGGGAGATTCAGAAGAACCTGAATGTATCTGTTGCTGCCTTCCGTTCACAACAAGGAGTGTCTGTTGAAAGGGTACATTTATCCCTTTCTGATGAGGAGGCGGCTGCAATTTGGTCCAGTGCTCCGATTAGCTGCTGGCATTAGAGGGGACCTCCTTGCTTTCCCCAGTGGAACTTACTAGCCTGGTCTAATGCACACAGTTAGAATATCATCTGTAAACTTTTATTAATGCATTTCTTTTTTTTCTAAACCATCACCATAATAACTTTGGCAATTTTCTAAACAGAGTCCAAACATGATGGGAAGGGGTTGAACTGTCTTACATGCGTTCATTTGAAAATTAACAGCTGAATATAAGATGTTGCACTAAAAATAGCCATCACTGAAAATACTACTATACTATAATATTACTCTGAATAAGTATGAAATGGATGCATGTAGTTTACATCAGTTTCAAGGTTTCTAAACATAGTTATGAATGGATTTGGATGGATCACTGTGGATGGAAACCCTTTGTTTCAGCCACTAATCTTGCATCCAAAAGGTCCTAAAGAATTTTTTTGGCAGTTGGCTTAAATCTTAGGGATTAGTCTCAAGATTGGCGCATGGCAGAAACTGCCTGTGAACCAGTGTGAAGCCATGCCCTTCCTGCACTTGAGGTATCGGTCAGTTGTTCTGGCATCCCTATCTGATTTTGGACATATGTTTGTGCTACTCCACAAAGATCCAATCAAAATGTAGCAAACGTTTCTCCATTGCTGCAGTAAGAAATGTGCCCAGCCATGTGTGGGCCTTGGAATGTGCTGTTCCCTACATGATAATGACAACATGTAAAATTTAATGTGTCCAGATTGAATTCATATTACACACAATCATAAATCGAACATACTTTATAGCAGTTGCAAAGTAAGTACTTATTCTAAATAAGTACCTAGACAAAAGTCACTGAATCGTCAACTCAACCAATTCATTCAAAAACACTTAATCAATCAGCAACAAAACAAGTGACAGGCTATATCCAAATATACATACTTCCCTACTATATATTAGGCAAAAAACAGTCTTAGAAAGTGTAGTATGTCCGAATTAACTGTATACGTAATACAGTAGGCAAACAGTACCCGGATGACTTATTACATTTATTCATTTGACAGACGCTTTTATCCAAAGCGACTTACAAGTGAAGGATATAACAAGCGAGTCATCACGAAGAGGCAAATAGACACAGGAAGTGCTCACAGCTTTCAGACATTGCTCAGAATAGCATAAACTAGAATAGGGAGGGATTATAGAAAATGAAAGGATAGTTTGTTTATTTTTAAGATGAGGTCAAGTGCTCACTAAAGAGACTCAGCAGTCTTTTGAATATAGCCAAGGATTTTGTATTCCTGATGAAGGCAGGGATATCATTCCACCAGCATGGAGCAGTGAACAAAAATGTTCTGTTATTACTTATACCAAGTGTGCATACAATTGACACTTTCCTATCCCACGAAGCCATAGGAGAGGATATGTAAATTGCAGTGAAATGATGCAACTGACCCTGGTAGGTCACATGACATTGACAACATGACAAATGAAGTTCTCCTGGAGTACATTCATACTACGCACATTTTTACTACATAGAACATACTTCTTTTTTTTTATTAATCAGAGAGTACATAATTTCAGACACAGACTCAGTCTTTACAAGTGAGTCACTGAATCATTCACTCAATTGACTTGTTCAAAAATACTAATTCAATTCTGCAACACCACTATTGAGTGTTTCTAGGAAATGTGCAGCAGTTAATTTGGCTGTGGCTTCCTTTACCAAAGCAAAAACAGACAACGCAAGTGGCAATATTATTTAAAATTTTAAATATTATTCTAAAATGTAAATTACTCAATACTTCTTTATTGAATGACTGTATAAAAGCAATTACACTGGAAATCGTGATGTTCTGAATATCAGATAGATATTCAGCTAGATTGCAATGTATTGTTATATACAATAAGTTTAAAATGCATAACAGCAACCTATATAGATGTGAGGCACAAGAACAAAAGTAATGACTGTAAAAATCATCATACTTCAAAGACTTAGAGCTTTTAGTGTGTGACCTTATCTGATTAACTGAAGTGAAAGATTAGGCCTCGAGTCAAGAAGTAGCACTAATGCACACTGTGAACCGCAGACTCACGTGAAGAGGATTGTGGTGGCGACCACTAATGCTGCAGGGTACCACGGCTTCTCCCAGCGCAGGAACTGATCTCCAGCCAGGATGACCTCTCCCCATCCTTGCAACTGCTCTTCCAGCTGACTCGTCTCCTGAGCCTAGAGAAATGCTTCTAGTCAATATTACTGTTAAAACAATGAGCTCTCTTATGTCATGTGACATGACACTATCGGGGGTTGTTACAAAATGGGAGTGTCATGAAGTCTTGGGATGGGCACAATCAGCTGGAATGTCAGGCATGATAAAATTGATACGAACACAAAATAGTCACTTTAAAAATAACATTTAAAAATCCCAAAAGGAGCACGTGTCTTTAAATGTTCCGTTTAAACCTGCAGGTAACGTTAAAGTTGAAATGGCCAGCCCAGTTACTTCCTTTCAGGGATATATAATGTAGCAATAAAAGTATGATCAATTTTAAAATGTATTTTAAAAGGGTGAAGCATAAACGTCAACCAGAATTCTTGGAGGCTTTACAACTCAAAACCATTAAACCCGCATGTGAAGACTTTCGTCACGCTTCTCTCAAGCAAAAAGCGCCATGCTTTCTAAAGGTACTTAAAACATACATCAAACAAGTTAGTATATTAAATATACAACAAGTAAACCCAATATTTGTGTGAGAAAACCCATTTAGTAAGATGCTAGATGTGGTAAGTAATCCTTATCGTTAGCACTGAATTAGCTTGCTAACATTTTAGCACGCACTTCATTTTCGTGGCGTATTTACCTTCCATTCTCGGCGTTAACAGGACTAAAAATTACAAATAAGAGACATGTTAAGCTTTATGATGACCTGTCGCGTATTTTTATAATTTGGTTAAAATGGTGACCGTAGTAACGTTAGATGTCCGCGTAACGTTACCATATTGCTAAAATAGGCTACCATGATAGGAAATATTTTTCGAAAGCAGTCGGACTGCTTGTAAAAGGTACCGTCATCAGAACACTTACCAAAAGATTTGCACTTTTATTATCGCCCTCAGCCATGGTTTATTTTGGGGAATTTCAGAATTGTGCTCCTCGGAGAGAACGATGATATGAACCCGCTGCCCCTCTACTGCCGCAGTCTGTCAAACGACCGTTATTTTCAGGATGTATTTATCTGAAACTCGGAATGCAAAGAGTCATGGGAAATGTAGTTCACATTAGAAACAAAATGGCAAAAGGATCAAAATGAAAGGCGCTTAAAATGTGGTGTCAGTGAGTTGGTGTAAAACAATCGGTGAGTGCAAAATATAATCTAAATTAAGATGCCATCCAGTAGAGATTAAATAGTTTGAAAACAAATGTTGATTAAAATTACATTTCTCCTACATTGTAGTAAATTTTATTTAACATGGTTGAACAGCTGAGCTTGACAAGCTACAGTGTGAAAAATGGCAAACTATTAACTTTTTTCTTTTAAACCATACTTGGAAAGGGTCATGTGTCATTTCCTTATTGTCAAGTGGAGCTGCACTGACAAACACAAGATGGAGCAATTATTCATTAAATATTAGTACTGGTAAATAAATACAATCTTAGCTGTAATTGAATGTAAATTGCTATGAGTGAAAAAAAATAGCTATAAAGCTGATCAAATGTTCGGGATCTGTAAGATTGTTTAAGTCACTTATGTTCACCAAGGCTGCAATTACTTGATTAAAAATAAAGTGAAAGCAGTAGTGTTACATATTACAAATGAATGGATCTTTCCTGTATAAAAATATTAATTTCTTTAATATAATAACTTACTGATCCAAAACATTTAAACAATTGTTTAACTAGATGCAAACCATGCAAGGCTCAAGAAAGAACATTCAACATTAGGTTAACCCCAGGCTAAGGTTACCATTAACCCTGGGTTAAACATACTACCGCTTGAAATTGTGAAAGTGTAATGAAGCATTGTTTTTGAACAGAATTAAATTTCAGTTTAAAATGGTAGACTGGTACACCGTGGAACAAGTTCGCTCAAGTTAAAAATGAACCTGGGTAAACAATTTCAAGTATGAAAATTTCAAGTCAGCCAAACATGAACAAGTACAGCAAACACTCCAATGAAGACCAAAGAGCTTTAATTATAGTTTTATTTGACCAACAAAATGGAGTAAAACCATTGAGACAACAATTGTAACCATCACCACATTACTATTCCATTACTTAATTCTCCCACTAAAAATGTAAAACTAGGTCAAGTTCAGTAAAACAAGCTTTAATGGGGACATGTATCAGCGATGATACACTTCCACAGGCAAGTCAAAAAAATTAGCAATCTAGACTAACCAAATCCATAGTAAAGAAGGACAGGGAGAAAATCTACAATACACAAACAAGATCAGAGATGCATACTAAGAAAAAAAGCATTTAGAAAACTGATTTGCACATCTCACCACATTGAGTCTGGGTCATACTCAAAGATCAAATCAAATAGAGACCTCAGACTGAGTACTTACCAACTCCAAGCATTTCATTCATTGTGCCGAACACTGAGAAACTCATGACAGTGAATGTTCCCAAAGCCACTTTGCGATTTGCCTTTTAATTGTGAAATCTCTGCAATACATTAGTGAAGGTGTAAAATAAGTTTTTGCAACATATCCTATATATACTTGAGGGGGAAAAGGTTTTTTTTTTGTGGTTAAGAACAAACTCTAAGGTCCGTCAAAGGCCTTCTGGCTTTGAATGGAGTCCCTTCTGGTTACACAGTCCTCCACACCCGCTCCATCAGGAGACAGCTCAGCCGCAAGTCGTGCATGACCCTGAGCCATCCAAAAACAGAGGCCAGAGGATCCCTCGAAGACCGGATCACCCTTTCCTTCCACTCTCCCAAAAATGTAGTCTAGAAACTCTCTAATTACCGCAGATCTCTGTTCTAAGAGTGGATAAACTGTCTCCTGCAAATTTTCCCAGTGGCAAATCATATTTGTTTTGATGGTTGACAGACGTTTATTTGTTGTTGATACAGGGGTTGGTTGGGGGGGTAGTTCAAGCGATGTGCCTTGTCCCCCCCACCCCGCCTCCCCATCTTGGTGAGCTCCCACACATCCCGGGGAGACAGATGCAGACCCATTTCGTTGTGTTAGCTGGATCGCCGGATGTAGCTGTGCTACGGGGATCCGGTGTGGGCCTGAGGGAGGGTCTCTACAACCCCCCCCCACTTTCCTGCATGGTGCTCTGTGGCTCCATTGCCCCAGACCCAGTGGATTTTGGTGGATTTCTACCCTCGCTGGACCAAAGTGATCTACAAGGATCCCGTTCACACCCATGCTGTCCATCCCTCGTACAACTGTGCCAGGTTGTCCACGTTTGTCGCCTCTTTGATGACATAATCCACCTTGAAAGAGACAACATATGCATTAAGAAACATGCACAACAATAGCAGTAAGGTTGCAGATTTAAAAGGAGGGATGCTCACCTGTTCAGTGACGCTCATTCTCCTGTTAGGGTCTACATCTCTCCCTTCCAGTTTGGCCTTCACCCTCTTCCACACACTAACAGCATAGGAATTCCTCTCTTGCACAGCTATAGGAAAAATTGCTGATCAGTAATCTTAGCAAAGCTTCAAGTTGATGCATAGTAGGGACATAGATGATGTCTACAGTAAAACAATAAAAAAAACATTGCGATGGAGGGGGGTTGAGTGTTTATCTCAATTTCCATTGGAATTAAAAATGCTAGCTCTTCTCCACATCAGTGGTTTAGTTTGTGTAAAACCTCTAGTAACCAATAATTTGTTTTTTCTTTTTCCCCCAAATCTTTACTGTTTAAATTGTTTATTGAACTGTTTTGAATGATATTTGTGTTGTGATCGGGAACAACTTCGTTATTTTACTCAATCTGAGAGAAAAAAAAAAAAAAAAGATTTAACTGCAGAAACTGAAAGCATGCTGGTGCACTGGTGATATAGTGCGATCAATGAAGTTTTTTTTGTGGGTGGTTTGCGGGGGATGGTGGAATTACGATGTGGGCTTAACATTTTGTCGGCTTAACGTTAAATTGATCAAAAGTGACCGTATTGACATTTATAATGTTACAAAATATTTCTTTTTCACATAAAAGGAATTAATTTACCAAATAATCCTGGTAAAACGCATCAATTTACACATAAATATTTAGTAGAACAACATTTATGATGTTTCTTCATCATATTAGAATGATTTCTAAAGGATCATGTGACAATAAAGACTAGAGTAATGATGCTGAATATTGGGCTTCACTATCACAGGAATAAATTACATCTGAAAATATATTAAAAACAATACATGAATTATGAAACCTAAACTTTTGAACAGTAATGCAATATAAACACTAGATGTTAAAACATAAAAACTGGCTTAATGCATGAACAGAGTTTACTTGGTTATGAAAAAGCACTGGACTGATCTATCTAATTGAACTAATAGGTCAAACATGCAGATGTAAAGTTCCTACATTTGCAATATTTTAATATGGAGTGATGTATGAGATCAAAGCCTTCGTATTATGACCAACCTCTCCCAGTTTTGGGATCCCTCACAGCTCTTTTAGGGCTCGGGGCCAGTCCTTTACTGTTGATCATCAGAGTGCTGGGGGGAGTGTCCGCTGGGGTCCCAAAGTTTCGAGGAATTGCTTTGCGGGCATTTTGAGACATGCTGTCTGGCTGGGTCTTCACTCCACTGCAGCGCACTGCTATAGTGAGACAGAGAGATCAAGGTCAGCAACACTAAACAGAAATCAACAACAAAAAAAAAAAAAAAAAGCAAAACTTTAAAACTTACCTGCAGCAAAGCTAGTCTGGACTGTGGAAGTGGGACTCACACAGTCACTTCCTCTCTCAGTGACAAGGGGAGAGGCAAAGCCCACCAAGCCATTGTAGATGCTGGGGTGGAAGAAACATTTAGAACTACAAAAGCCACTTGGAGGACACACAAGTTCTGTTCTTAATCCAGTGTAAGGACTCACCCCTGGCTCTGAACCTTTAGCTCCTTCAGGGTGGCAGGAATCTCCTGCAGCAGCTCAACCTGCTCTTGGCTGCGCGGCTGACCTGTGGCTTGCACTACTGTGAACAGCACTATCTGCACATTATCTTGCCATGCCTTGTATTCTGACAGGAACTGACGCACACTGCCCTCATAAGTCACTTCCTCTCCCTCTGCAAGAGCATTTTCCTCATCCTGCCAAATTGAAAAGCAGCTAACATAAGCTATTCTAAAAACACTTTTTGGCATCAGATAAGCACCCAAAAAACAGAACAAATCAACCATTTGAAATTCACATACCTTTGCCATTGCACGCAGTAGGTGTTTAACATCAGCAAGTTGGCGGTTGTGATTGGACAGGATGCCTTTAATGGAGTCCACCAGAAGCTGTAGTGTCTCTGTCACGCTCTCCAGCTGCTGCTCTCTGTCCTCCTGCATGGCTCTCTGACTGGACATCTCCTGGGTGAGGTGATTCTGCGCATACACCAGCCACTCAGGCCCACCAATGGACAGATCCATGGCAGGACTCTGCAAAGACAGCATTTTCAGAAACATTTACTGGCGTTTTTAAAGATTAATTCCAAGTGAAAGTCAGAGCGCATGGACAAACAAATAAATGTCAATACGGCAATATATAGCAACGTTGAAAAGTAAGATTATTACACTTCGAAAGAAATGTACTTTTATTCAGCAAGGATGCATTAAATTGCTCAAATGTGTCAAGTCAAGACATTTACATCATTGCAAAAGATTTCCATTTCAAATAAATGCTTTTCTTTTAAACTTTCTATTCATTAAAGTATCCCGATAAAGATGTATCACGGTTTCCATTTCTGAAGGATCATGTGACACTGAAGACGGGAGGAATGGCAGCAGAAAATTCTGCTTAGCCATCACAGGAATAAATTACATGTTAGAAAACTTAGAATAGAAATATTTTGAATGGAAGTATATTCAATGTGTATATTTGTGAAGCGTACATTCAAATATAATATGTAAAAATCTAACGACAAGCAACACCCACCAGTCTATGCAGCAGTTGAAGTTCCAGAGGGGAAACAGAGGTGCTGAATTGAGCAGCGTAGGAGCAGGTGGCCTGGCATCGTTTCACAAGTTCAAAAAGTGTGGCATCCATGTTCAAGGCTTCAGGGGTGCGGGTACGCAAACCTTCGAAGTTGAGGATGGTACTGCAGAGAAAAGTAACCTGGTTGGCACGCTGACTTTCCTTCATAACCAAGGCACGGCGTTCTGCTATAGTGGCCTCAAAGTCCTGTAGCACTGGGGTAAGTGCGGGGTTTGCGCCACCTGCCCACTTCAGCCTCTGCTCTATGCTGCCCTCTAGACCTGCCAACTTCTCCTGTAACATAAAAGCCAATACAGTTTAGCTTAAAAGGTTTCGATTTCACATAAACACGTCCTCCAAAAATAAGCAAAGGCTTTAACCTGGACACTGCCAATAGAAGCTTCATCCTGACTGAGTTTGTAGAGCTTCTTCTTCATGTTGCTGAGGATAATGGAGCGAGGTGGGGGACTGACCGTCATGGGCTGCGTCCTTGCACCGAGAATGTCCTCATGCTGCCACTGATGAGACCAATCAGAGTGTTACAACCAAAACTGCTGTCAATTATTTTCGTAAATTAAACCCAACCGGTTCATACCTGGAACATTGTGATGTGAAGCTGAGTCCTCTGCAGGCTGACCTTACAGGCTTCAATGCTGACCTCTAGACGTCGCACCAGGTCCAGTTTTTTCCAAGCCGTGTCGTAGGAGCTGGCCAGCACTGTGGCCCTGTTGAGCAGCAGCTGGGATATCCGCCCTGCCTGTACCCCTTGCTCTACTGCCTTCTTGCACAGGTCATCCAAAGAAACTTTGCCCTCAGCGCCAAAGTCCTTGGCCTCCACCTGGGCGATAAGGTCCATGCCGAGCGCACTGAGCGTGCTGCAGATGGCTAGGCCCAGAGCCTGGGTGGGGAGCCCCATTAGCATCTGCCTCACAAAGTCTGCAGTGAAGGCTTTGATGGGCCGCATCATCTGATCCTCGCTCACTACAGTGGAGCCTCGATACAAGGGTTTCACTATGGGTACTGGGCCATTAGAGGGTGGAGGCTCATCTGTGGGTGTAGGGCACGTTCCTGTTGGAAAAAGTGAGAAGGGTGCCTAATATCAAGAGCCTCATTCTGCACTATAAAATGCAGCAGTATTTACTGCAATATATTAAGGAAATGTTTGAGGACAAAAAAAAAATTCATTAGCTGTTTACCAGATAGTGTCTGTGCAAATGATCCACACAGGCAGAAGAAGTCTCGGATGGTCTGGAGTCTCTTCAGAAAGAAAATCTCTTCCAAGACCTGCCTGGTCTGAACATTATCAAAGAAATGAACCTGTGTAGCTCTGGACTCCCGGATCACATCCACCTTTCTCCAGGCAGCAGGCACATCCATAGAGTTCAGCTGAAGGGGAGAACAGGATTCATTCAGATACCACTCTGATCTAATAAACACATCTCGGGCATGTGATCAGCTAAGGACAAAAAAGGAAAACCTGACCACCCCCAAACCCCACTCTTTTTGAGGTAAAGAGTTTTGATTTAAGCCAAAAATCATAAAAAAAATAAACTTGACAAAATATTCGTTATAAGAAAAAAATGTCTTCAGTTGTCTCAGTTCTAGTTTAGTCAAATGTACCAACCTTGATACCAAGTCGGTATTGAAATTTTAAAAATGTGACGCTTTGAGCTGATTTCGTAAACACCTGATGAGCACGTGAACATAATGGCCAATCAGGGGCTCACAAATCCGATCAACAGCACTCAAAGTGTCACATTTTTTAAATTTCAGTACTGACTTTGTATCGAAGTTGGTACTTCTGACAACTCACTTCACATTCTGTTGTTCTTATAAAACCCATTCAATAAGACTATACAACAACAATGTTAATAAAAGTGCTTATTCTATTAAATAAAAAATATTAAATGACATAAACTAAACAAATCAATAAAGAAATAGATTATTATTGTAATAATACTATTGGACTGTAAATAAAAATATTGTATTTCATATAATAATAATATTTTACAGAACAGTAAAATTATACTTTTGGCTGCCTTAATTTCTTTGCTTTCAAAAATTGTTGCACCAGTGTAAAGTGCCTCTGAAACAGGCTGCTCCTCAGACTATACTTTTATATAATTACATTGCAGCCTTTGGTATTAAGTCGTACTAATCCATTTCATATTCAAGACAGAAAATACAGAAATCCACATAAATAGGGGTGGGGGGACATCCTTGACATGTGTATTCTTGAAATTCAGCGCAAGTTCAAAGAAAACCTAAACTGCACATCAGACTCCAATATTATGCAAGACCACACTATCCAAAAAGGACTTTCCTTGAGTTAACTATCAGTTTTTTACCTTGTCAATTAGAAGTCCAAAAGCAGCCTCCAGCTGTGCAAACATGCCATCAAAAGCTACCAACAACATCTGACCAGCACTCATCTTGGGTGTTTCCTGCACAGAGCTCTCCATGCTGCGTGGCTGGATCAGTTCTGAGTACTGGGCCCGCAGAACCCTGACAACACACAAAACAAAGACATATAGTCAAGTCTGTCCTAAAAGTAATGCAGCTTTTACATGCATTGTGGAGTAAACATTTATATTTTCCATGTTACCTGGTGACATCCAGATAGTGGTTATCTGGATCCTCCTCCAGCCCCATGGTGGTATTACGAAGGTGGGACTGCAGAATCTCCACCAAACCCTGTAGCGAAACTCCATCTGCGCACTGATCTATAAGTGCATCAAGCTCTGCTAGCATGGTCTCTAATGTGCTTTCCCCCTTCAGCATGCATCGCAGAGCCTCTGGGAAGATGATCTGACGGAAGTTTGTGTTGAGCTCCTACAAATATTAACAAAAAATGTTTGAGTAAAAAACATCACTGAAGCCAACGAATACATTAAACACTGAGAACATCCTTACCTGAAGACAGGTGTACACGCCATTGGCCAGGTAGACAACTTGCAAGGTCTCAGTAGGACTGAGGATATCCAGGTCATGTGACAGAAGCTGGCACTGCTGCAACAGTTGCACGAGGCATGTGATATTTCCACTCATACTGCAGAGCTCCTCCAGGAACCAGGCGCCATCACGGGAAGTCAGTTCTACCAGTTGCTCTCCGGCACTGGCTGCTGCTCCCTCCATCACCAGGTTACGCCTGCAAAACACAGAAACGTACTGTATCCTTTAATCCTTTAAAGACAAATTTGGGCATGGAGGACTAGAAAAAAAAAATATCTTAAGGTTTTTACAAATCTTGTAAGCTTTTTTTTTTTTTTTTTTTAAAAACCAAAGCAGCACACCTGGTGAGTGCACAGAGAGCAGAGACAATGATGCCGGCTAGGCTGAAGGAGCTGAGCTCGGCGTCCTCATGCAGGAAGACTTTGATACATCGCTCAATCTCCTGCAGCTGCTCCTCACACACCGGCACACCAGCACCCTCTGCCTTTAGACGCTCTACCTGCCGCATCAAACGAGTGTTGGTTTCTGCTGCATGGTGCTGCAGTGCCATCTCGATACTAGACAGAATCTGACACGTTGCAGGAGGGGGCTGGGGTGCAAACTGCATTTCATACCTAGAAAGAAAAGACAAATTTCATTTATATTTGATTAATTATCAAATATCATGAAAATTACATGGAAAAGCCACGGAAACCTTTGTGATTATTAATTTAAAAACTGCAATTATTGAAAGTATTTGATGTGTCCAGGTTTTCCAGGACATAGGAACCCCTAAATTAAAACTGTTCATCATTTAAAGCGATCAAGTTTCATCAGAAAATCTGGACTAAACCTCTCAATTCATATGGATTAGTTTTATGATCCATTTATGAACTTTTTGAAGCATCAAAGTGGTAGTTCTGTAGCGGTCAATGGAGGGATGGAAAGGTCTCAGATTTTATTAAAAAAAACATTCCTGTTCTAAAGACGTACGAAAGTATTACAGGTTTGGAACGACATGAGTAATTAAATGACAGAATTTCATTTTTGGGTGAACTATTCCTTTAAAAAAATCTTGCCAACCTCAAAGAGAAGGAAAAGCTGGCAACAAGTGTCCAGCACGTGTTTTGACTGATAGTGAACAATCAGTAGTTGCACTTACTGGTGATAGATGGTCTGGCAGTGATCAACGGTCATGTCACACACCAGCTCCTCCATCCACTGTTTCCACGTGTGAACTCTGTGCCTGTGCAGCACTGCACGGGGGTACAGCAGGGCCACGGTGGCGTAGCTGTGCAGGTGCTCAAGACAGCCACGCAGCTGAGAGCGCCGCTGCTGTAAAAGAGCGCTCACCTCCGCCTCCAGTGCCTCACACTGGCTGATAAGATGTGCTTGGCCTGCATTCTGCAAGAAAGATGTTGCTGGTACATAGCTGGGTGGACCTGCAGTTTCAAAAGGACCAAAAGAACAAATTAGAAGTCTGCTTCATCAAATTTCAATACTTATTCAGTAAAAGAACCCAAAACAAATTCTGTACCTAAATCAATAGGACTACTGATCTCCTGAAGGAGGCTGGCAAGCTGGGTGGCCTCTAAACTGGCAAAGGCAGCTTGATACTGAGAAATCCACTGATCTAGATCCGACAACTTCCCTTGAATGGCATCCTGTACAGTCCTCTGCCTGGACTGCAACTGAGTGTGCTCAGAGTATCTGTGAAGGGACGGGAGAAAGAAATAAGAGTGAAAACCTTTAATCTGTCCAATCAAACGTACACTAATGATTAATGATCAAGAAATAATCATGAACAGCTGAACACGATTCCTTTAAAAAACAAACAAACAAAAAGCTATCTTCTGACCTGTGCTCCAGGGAGTGGATGGGATGATCTGTTCTGGTGTCGGCATCCTCCAGAAACTCCATCTCCCCCAGCAGCTTACCCTGCACTTTTTCAACCTGTGTGAGCTGCTCCTGAAGGCTCAGGTACTCCTCCACTGCCTCCTCCACCTGCGGCAGCACACCAGTCATCTCATCACGGTTCTTAAACCAATTCACCTGAGAAACAAGAAGAAAGAAAGAAATTTAATTGACTAGCGCTTTTCACAATACACACCGTTTCAAAGCAGCTTTACAGAAATTCATGAGGTTAATGTTTATTATATCTTCATGCCTTAAACAGATTAGAGCTGAGCGATAATACAGTTCGCATTGTGATGATACAAGAAATCAAGCAATTGTGATATGCTATACAAATCGCACTAAACGAGTATATTGTATGCATGCAGATAAAGTTGGACACACTTTTATTTCATTGTGATGAAATAAATCAGGCAGTTGAGATTTCCCTATTATATGAGCATATAATTTATATTGAACTTTATATGTAGGGCTGTGTGATATAGTTAACATTTTGTGATGACAATCCAGTTTGAGTGTCATTTATGTCCTATCCAAGCTTAATAATAATAATAATAATAATAATAAAAAAACAACTATAATCAATTAGTAGGCCCATTCCCCTAAAAGTGATATAGAAACATGGCCCAACCAATGGAAACCGTTTGTAACTGGACTACCTGTTAGTCCAGTGGAATGCAGTAGGAGTGCTCAAGAAATTAACTTTAGCAATTGCAAGCACATAAAATAAACTCCATACCTCACATTTAAGTGGTCAATGTGTATTTCTGTACAATTTGCAACTCTCACCTTAATCTCAGCCACACGGGAGGAGAAGAGGCTACGTGTGATGTCTCTTTCCATTTCTCTCTTGCTCTGCTTGTTCTCCGCCTGCTGGCCACCTCCTCCGTACACAGCTCCTGCAAAGCCCACCTCACCACCTGCTGTCCAGTCCACCAGGGGGTCATACACAAATGCCTCTAGAAGAGTCAAGAGGGTCTCCCTACCACGCCGCATTATCTGGACCACCTGAAACGGAAGGACACCATTCCGATTTCTGTGCAATTTTTAAATTAGACATTAAATTATTCGATCATTAAATTAATTCTCACCTGTTCACAGGACAGCCTAAAGATGCCCTCCACTCCTGTGACCCCCAAAGCGGTCTCAATATTGTGTGTCATACGGAAAGGAACCTTTTCTGGTACTCTCAAGCTTTTTCCTGTCAGCATAATGACGTATTTAAATGTCTATGTGAATGAAGTGTTTGGACACACTCTCAAATGAACAAACACTCACCTTTCTCAAAACAGACATTGTAGTCAATGTGCACAACCTCGCCTGTCGTCATATCAATCAGCACATTGTCCAGGTGACGATCCCCCAATCCAATGATGTATCCCACCATTGACATCACAGCAGTGGATCTGGCATATGACTAAATGAGACACCCAGCATTGTGTTACTTTTTATATAGTATAACACTGTGCCAAACATAGTTAGGACATGTGAATAGTGGTTTTTCTAACCTGAGTCACGCTCCACCACTCACTGGGGGTGGTACAGGAGCACCAGAGCTCCTTTGCCAAGAGGTTAGGGGGCGTGGCCTCCATCAGTTCACGTAGAACATCTCTCATGACACTCAATGGCCAATCACGGCGAGACACATCCAAACTAAGCCCGACAGCCTTTAAGGCAGGACTTATCTTACTGTAGTACAACTCACTAGGCCGTGGGACCATGGGAAGATTCTGAGGCTGCTGGAAGGAGTCCTGTGCCTAAATTTTAGAAGAGGCACTACATTTCATCAAAATGTTTAAATTTATGTTTACACGTAAATGTCCATAACAGATGGCCAGTTGCAGTAACATAAAAATGAGAAGTTACTGCAATAGCCCAACCACTTAATTAGAAGAGGATTACAACAGCTGCACAATTTGGGGGAGGGGGAAAATCAATACCATTTAAAATGCATTTAAAAAAAGCTCTAGATTTATAATAATAGTAATAATATTTACTAAATATAATTTTTTTTTTTTAAAAAGTACTACTAATATTTTACTGTGAAAGAGCATTTAAAACATTATTGTATTATTTCACAGTACAACTCCCTACATACTAATATTTATGGCCGTCTTATTTTCTTCATTTTTCAAATGGTTAACCATCAAGCTTTTTTGGTGTAAAACCACAGTAAGACCTTCAGGCTTCTCTATTGTTGACAACAGCTTGTTTATAAGTGCTTCCCATTACAATTACACATTTACATGTTTTTGTTGTTGGTTTGTTTTTTAGTTAACGTAGTAATGGAAATGTTTGTTTTTATTATCATTTCAGTTTTGGTCAACTATAATAACCCTGGCAACCACCTTATGTAAATCCCTAACAATTTTCAGAAGTGTTTTGTGTTCATTTTCACTCTTACCTTCTGGGCTTGGACCACAGCCTCACGCTGCTGCCAACGTTTGTACAGGCCAAATAGTGGAGTGGCTCCATCCACCCACTGAATGAGGCCTGATCTGGTACCCAGTGGTGTGACGGAATAATGACGGGCATGAAACCTCGGAATCTCCTGCTGATTCACCTTAGTGAACATGGTGTTGACGATAGACAAGAACTGCATGATCCTCTCATCTAAATGCAAGTCCTCTAATCCTAAAAAACACAGAAATTTGCATACATTAAATAGTTCGCACAAAAATAAAAATTCTGCCATCATTTACTCACGCTCATGCTGTTCCAAAACATCAACATATAAAGAAACTTGGATTAAACCACTGGATTCATATGAATTGCTTCAATCAAAGTGTTGCTGAAATGGACTTTAAAATGGAGGGATAGAGGTCACAAATTCTGGTCACTCAGGTTTCATTAAAAGTATCTTTATTTGTGAAAGTGAAAGTCGTGACGTGTTGTCAAGTATGGTGACCCATACTCGAAATTGGTGCTCTGCATTTAACCCATCCCAAGTGCACACACACAGCAGTGAGTAGTGAACACACACACACACACACACAGTGAACACACACCCGGAGCAGTGGGCAGCTATTGCGATAGCGCCCGGGGAGCAATTGGGGGTTAAGTGCCTTGCTCAAGGGCACTTTAGTCGTGGTATCGAAGGTGGAGAGAGTGTCGTTTATTCACAATTCCCACCTTCAATTCCTGCCGGCGTGGGAATCGAACCCGCAACCTTCTGATTACAAGCCCAACTCCCTCACCATTAGGCCACGACTACCCACAGTATTTGTATTGAAAGATGAAAATAAGTCGTGTTTAGAACAATATGAGGGCAAGTAAATGAATTTTCATTTTTGACTGATGTTCTTACCCATGTTCTTACTTATTCATACCTTTGAACAGGTAAGGATAGTTTCTGCCATCAGAGCCTAAGAAGTAGAGTTTCTTGGGTTTAGTTTTAGTTGGCAGGATGGTGATGGTGTTGCCTACACTCTGGATGGTCACTGCATCTGTAGCAGAAACCTCCCCGGGTAGCGCCATCTCTGTGTTGGCCATGGCAGTCAAGCGTGGGCTGATTTCATCCAGCCTCAGGAGGTAACTGGCCCGTTTCTGTGCCCTCTGCTGCAAACTCAGCATGATCTGCGACAGGATGGGCAGAAGTACAAAATGTGAAATGTAGAGCATTCATATTAGTCTTTGCTCCTCATACCATCAGAACTCTTACACACACAGCTGTCCTAACCTGTTTGAAGGGCACCCAGCTGCTGGCAGGATTGGCTGGATTAAGAGGGTTCCTAAGTCTCTCTAGAGCATTGTGGATGGCCTCTCCGTAAGTCTCCTGAAACCAGGCCTCATGAGGCGTCTCTGCTGGAGCAGCCGTGATGCTACGTACGTGATCCAGTGCAAAAACCACAGGTTTTATCAGAGCAGAATGCTTCTCTCTCATAATAGCCACCTTTTCATCCCTAACCCACAACAACCACGAGAAAGAAAAAGGGATTAGGAATTTAAATGATTTTCGAAGAGGCAAAAGTCATGCTTAGTAATGAAGTTTCTTCATCTATATCGATTTCCAGGGTCATGACTCACTTGCGCAGTGTGTTGTTGTTCTGAACTCTCTTCACCTCGTCCTCCAGCTGTTGAATCCTGCGCAAAACATGCATGTGTTGCTGCTGCAAGACCCCCAGCCAGAGCTCGTCCCAGAGCAGAGTGACCCTCCTCAGCTCACCCACCAACATCTGCACCTGCACACACAAGAATCAACAAAACAACTCTTAAACACAATGGCCTTTAACACAATCGCATCCTTACAGAACAATAAACTCCTTTTCTGTAATACCTGCAGCACCATAGTGGGGTTGGCAGAGGAGAGCTTGTCTACGATCTTGCTATAGCAGTCTTGCATCATGGCTTGGTCTTCGCTAGAATACATCACCATCTCCTCCCCGCGGGTGCTCTCCTGAGAAGTAGGCCCACTGCCCGTCTCACTCTCACCTCCACAAAGAGCCTCTCCCTGCATGTTTCCCAGCAGGGTTGGCAGGGACGATGGCAGCTTATTACCTGGCAGAGGAGGAAACTTTTTTTTTTTCCCCAAAGAGGCTAAACTTAAATATACACTCGCTAAAGTGAGAACATATTGGATGTTTAAGGCAATGTGTCCTCAGCACTTTATCAATTTTTTTTTTTTTACACCATCTTATCTGAGCATTCCAATTTGCAAATATTTTCATAATGACATGGCTGATATTGCTGGTCTCCAAGTATCCATGTCTGTATCAAGGACTAGGATCCAATGAAAAAGAATGCTTACTAATTAATGCTTGAAATATTTTGTTCGCCATGGACACTAGGGCTGGGACAATATAATCGATGCATTGATTCTGAACTTCGTTTTTAACAGTGGATGGCACTCTAGGCTAGACCGCTAGTTTGTTCAGCTGAGTCTGAGAATGCATTTGCACCTCAGAATACTTCTACGATGCGAGACTAACGTAAACAGCCCACTGCAAACACCCTTGTAATTCGCTTCAACCTTTTCAAACTATATGACTGATTATTTTATATAAGGTTCAAATGGTACGTTTAAGGAATTGAAAGGAAACACGCAGTGCCATCTTCTGTTAAAAACTAAGTTCAGAATTGAGTCCATAGAATCACGACACATACGGAAAATATCAGAATCAATCTAGAATCTCAATTCGCGATGCATTAATATATTGTCTCAGCCCTAATATACACATTTGGTGGAGAGATGCACTAAGGCAATCAGGGTGCCCCTGCCTGCAACTACAGTGCATACCTGCTGCCTGAGCCTCTCCGCCGAGAGAGATAGATCCCACAATGGCAGGGTAGAGAATGAGGTGGGGTGAATCTTGGGCCACTCTGCAAAGCAGGCTACAGATGCTCTGTCGAATGTAGGCCTCAGGGTGATTTAGTCTGGAGAATAACTGAGGAATGATACCTAGGGAGAAAACAGACAGCTTAATCTATCTGATGCAAGTATAAAAATGCTACATGATGTATAAAGAAAGGCGTTTATTACCGTATTGAATACATCTGTGCTCTTACCTCTCCAGGGCGCAGTGGGGGTGGATGCCAGGCCATGCTCAAGACCCTCTCTCAACTCCCCAGCATGCTTTACCAGCAACCGCAGCAGACGGAGAGTTGCCATTACAATGACATCATCGCTGCTCTGTTTGCTGCTCTGGTTGTTCAGGAGCAGCTTGGGATCGTCTTCATCTATGGGCACCTGAATATCAAGGCACCAAGAAATGTATTAATATATGAAATCTGTCCAATCGCTACATACATACTGAAGGAATCCGCTGACCTGTCCAGCGTTGAGTTTGAGGAAGGTGAAGTATGCCCTGCATGAGACCCGGTAAAGGCTGAAGATCCGATCAACCACTCTCCTCCACACTCCGATCAACCCGTCAGTCACAGTGCCCTCCACCTCTGACAGCCATGGACATGCACTCAACAGCTGTCGGCCGATCACATCCACCATGTCGTCCTCCTCGTCCTCTTCATTCTGCAAGGCCATGTCTTCATCCTGCAAGAACACAACACCACATAAAATTCACATCCGACGGTGCAAATAAATGAACAGCAGCATTAGTCTCAAAGGCATGAATCTACATAAAAGTAGCGTATAGAATAATTAATACCTACATTACAGTTTGGTGTCACTAAGATTTATTCAAAGAAATTCTTTATTCAGCAAGGGTGGACTAATTCTTAAATGACAGTAAAGTCAATTAAAATATTACAAAAGTTTTTATTTCACATAAATGCTGTTTTTTATATTCAAAGAAAAAAACTCACTGTTTCGACTAAAATATTAAGCAGCACAACAGTTTTAAATTGATAATTATAAGAAATGTTTCTTGAGCAGTAATGCAGCATATTAGAATTATTTAAGATTGGACTAATGATGCCGGAAATTCAAATTACTTTTTAAAATATATTACATTAGAAAAAAGGAATTTAGAAAAGAAGTCTTTCAAAAACATTTAAAAAAATGTCACCGACTCCAATATTTTGAAAGGTAGTTAGGTAGTTTTATTTTAGTAAATAAAATGTCAGTTTTGTGTTTTCATAGTGTATAATGTTACCAGTTTGAGACCCACTGATATAGAATAATTTGTAGAAACTGTGAACTCCATAACCTGAATTCCCTGCTGAGCGACACATGGCTTGACCCAAAATGCTGAAAATGGTTTCCTTGTCTTCATCACTGGTGACTGCTGGGAGCAACTCCTCTATTTCTTTTTTCTCACCAAGGAGCAGAGGAACCCCCTCTCCTTGACTATGAACAGAATAAAAAAAAAGTAAAAAAAAAAAAAAAAGAGCACATCCATTTTTTCCCCTTTTACTAACATTAACATTTTTCATAATTAAATACCTGGCATTGTCCACAACCTTCCTTCCCCATCTATATGCCCAGCTGGCAAGAGCAGCCCATGATTTGGCCACTTCAGGAGCCTGAGTAGTTGAAAGCTGGTACAGCTGCCCAAGGACAAAGTCTGGCTCCCCAACACCAACACTGACTGTAGAAAAAACAACAACAAACATTTGTGATCATGAAGGAAAAACAACGCCAATCAAATACTAATATACAACATAAGTCACAGTGTAAAATGCAATGCTATCTTCATATCGATCCTTCACCATTCAATGACACAAATAACATGGCATATATATATATATATATATATATATATATATATATATATATATATATATATATATATATAGGTGGTCCAAAAGACAAAGTCAGATCTGTTTTACCTGTAGTCTCAGTAGTGATGTGTGGCATTCCCTGATCTTCCAGTGGCAGCTCCAACAGGCCGGAGATGTTTTTGGAGAGAGCTGAGAGATTAGTAGAGCCAGAGTTTCTCTTCACCACCATTTTAAGTTGTGGAGTCAGATCTTTCCAGTCAGCCAAAAGCCATTTGCACAGAGTGAGCACAGAGCGACATGCCGCACGTTCACACTTCCCAGAGTGACAGTAGGAAAGTGCAGAGGAGCTCAGCATTTCCATAGCAGATACGGACTGACCTAAAAGGGGAAGAGGAAGTGCTTAAAGGATTAGTTCACTTTAAATTCAAAATTACCCCATGATTTACTCACCCTCAAGCCATCCTAGGTGCATATGACTTTATTGATATAACTCCAATTGTATGCATCTGAAAGAATAATCACCTCAACGCTCCAAGCTTTGTGATGGCAGTTCACGGAAACCACCAGTTTGAAGCTCAAAAAAAAGTGCATCAATCCATCATAAACGTACTCCACATGGCTCCAAGGGGTAAATAAAGGTCTTCTGAAGCAAAGCTTTTATGAAAAATATCCATATTTAACAAGATGAAGTAAAATGACTAGCTTCTGCCAGACCGCCTTCTGTATTCAACTTACGAAGAAAAGAGTAAATGACATTGTGTCAGTTACACTTGTTTTGTAAGTTGAATATGAAAGGCGGTCTGGTGGAAGCAAGTTATTTCACTTTATAATGTACTAAATATGAATATTTTTCTTACAAACACGCATCGCTTCAGCCAGAGCCATGTGGAGTTTATTATGGATGGATGCACGTACTTTTTTAAAGCTTCAAATAGGTGGCTTCTGTGGACTGCCATTAAAAACCTTTGGAGCATCAGGGTGAGAGTTAATATAACTCCGAATGTATTCGTCTGAAAGAAGAAAGTCATATACACCAAAGGATGGCTTGAGGATGAGTAAATCATGGGTAATTTTCATTTTAAAGTGAACTAATCCCTTAAACATTCAGGTAGAGACACACCCCAACCATGTAAACTGGCACAAATAAGACAACTCAAACACACTTACCAGCAGCAAACAGAACTTTAGCCTTCTCAATCTCCAGCTCTGGTCCCCATTTCTCCCCAACAGTGCCCTCTAGTGACAGCTGCCTGAAGCTTTGCACAAGGTCCTGACCTTCAGAGTCATCATTGGATGGCTTGCTGCACAGGCTCAACAGACGAGTAGCCAGGGCGATATTTCCTTGCTTACGAGCAAATTTCACAGCAGTCAAACAAAGTTCCATCAGATGAGAGTCCACTGGAGCAGAGGAACCTGGAGGAATCATTTAAGAGTTAAAGGGGTACTTAACCACAATTTTTTTAATTAGAAAAATTAATTCAAGGTCATTCAAAGTCAAGAAATTAATTCATTAGTTCAAGGTCATTCTCACCAGCCTGCTATGGATACACTTACCAGAGTGAAACAGCACTTGATTCAGTAAGAAAATACTTCTCGGCAAACTTTTAGTAATAATGGCATCGACTTGTGTTGTATTGGTCATCCAGAAATGACCAAAATGTTGAAATGAAATGTTGACTATAGTGTTTTAGACCAAACAGAGAGAAAAAGAAAAAAAAAACTGCCGTTCTGCCAGCTCCACCCAACCCGAAGCAAAATGCCATTGGATACAGGTAAGAAAGCTATTGCCATAGCTTTCCATTTTAATCATAATGCTGTTTTAAGAGTAGATATAGTGCGATACCATTTTCAGTGATAAACCTACCTTTACAATAACTCTTCAGTTAATAATCTTCAATCTGACTATTAACCTTTAAACAAAACTTTGCATTCATAAGCCATACTCATACACAAGTAAAGGAGATCTTACCTTTGAGTTTTTGGAAAAGCTGCCGCTGGAAAGTAGTGTATCGGAGAGCATGCAACCATGGCTGAACATCCTGCTGCTTGCAGGTGGTCAAAGCTTCACTGAAGAGTGGAATAAGACAGTCCTACGGAAAGAAAAACAAACAGCGATTATTTTTTAAAGGGAAATGACCAAGTTATAATGGATTTCCACATTTATGAGGTTGACATGGTGGCTCAAACCTCTGGGTGCTGGTTACAGAAGGAGTTCTCTAGAGAGTTGGCACAGTGCAGCTGCAGGGTGCTGAGAGTGGGCAAGGAGTCAGACAGGGTGAGAGTGGAGAGACGCAGTGGACCCAGAGAAATGCGACCCGTTTGCTTCAGGTACTTCACCAGGGTGCTGAAAAGTAGAAAAAATAAAAAAGTAGAACTGCCATCAATAAATGCACGCTCAATACTCCACTTGTAGAAAAATTTGCTGTAGAAATATATTTACTTACTCAGATGATGCGAGAACCTTCTGGTCCTGTTCGTGATTGGTTGCGGTGATGGCTCCCACAGCGCTTCTAAGGAGCTGTACCTCAATGGCCTTCTGGAGTTCTGATGGGTCTGGACTCAACACAGCAGGAAGAAGCCTCTTCAGGTCTGTCAAATAAAAAGACCATTAATTCATACCGTATCAGTGTTGAGTGAAACTGACCATATAAACTGATTACACATGTTGTAACCAAAAAAGGATTTTTCTTCCATTTTCATAACAAAATTTTATGGAGATAGTCCTTGCAAACAGCAGTTTCTAGTCAAAGAAATTGAGCTGAGCATAACTAGGGGAAAAATGAAAACAACAACGAAAATTTCCAACAGGTTTTCTATTTATTGTCATGTCTATTCCCAAAAATTCTCAAACACCTCCTGTTTTACCATGACAATGGAGAGTACAGGCTGTTATCGTACCAATTTTGTCTTTAGTTGTAGAGTTGAGAAGGCCATAATCCTCCCCGGGGAGAAGCTCCAGTTGGGCACGGCACTCTGCAAAATCCCCCTCCTCAAACCTGCTCAGAGCTCTAGAGGACAGACAGACCAAAGCAATTAATTTAAACAACTCACTTACCTACAGTCAGGAGAAATTCATTCAGTCAACAGTTCTGTTGCTTCACACCTGATATAGTTAAAGTCTGTCTTGAGATTGACACTGGAACTGCTGCTGTTCTTTTTGAGGTTCATCATGCTGGCCTGCCACTCCTGCACAGACTCCCAGTCACTCAGGGCTACGTAACACTCGCAGGCCTTATTAGCCAGGAAGTTCAGCACCTCTGAAGAACACTCACTGGACTTCAACAACACAGTTTTTCGTCCCTCTCCTGATAAGGATAGATACAAGGATAAAAAAAACAGATGAGGGGTCAACAACTTCTGATATCATTAAAGACCATAATAAAACCATGCAGAACAACAATAAACTTCTAGATGTTAGTTTCACATCTTTCATTTCTGGATGATAGCAATTCATTTTGATAACCTTATTTGTAGTCATTTAGAAATAAAGCAATTCATCACCATCTTTATGAATGGGTCATTGAATCATTCGAACAAACGTTTCATTCAAAAGTAATGAAACACCACTGTCTGTTGCTTGGAGATGTGCAACGGTTCAATTAAAAAAAAATCGGTAGAAGATAGAATTGTTTACATGTGAATCAATTCTCCCCAATTTCTAATAAGTTAATTTAAACTTCTCACCACTGGTGACATGTTTAGGGCTGGAGGTGTTGGTGCCAGTGAGTTTCAACAGGGAGCGATCAAAACCTTTAATGGAGCAGTCCATTCCTGTGACAGCACACAGCTGCTCTTGGTACTCTAATGCTGCCTTTTCAAAACTTGTGAAGAAAGCAACATCAACATTTGATGAGAACAGAGTGACAAGACAAATTTGTATGGTACAAACTGGGTTAATTATTTTTAAAACACAAAACACTTACTTTCCCTCTGCCTGCAGTGCTACTGAGCCCAGCCAGCCAAGACTCTTGCCAGTGTTGGCCAGACTCCAGGCTGCGAGACCTTGTATGGCCTCAGGGCATCTCAGCTCACACAACGCCTCCACCAGCATGGTGACTGGCACCTCCATTTCTGGACCCTACAGGACAAAGCACAGAGCAAAAACTATGAAGTAAGGCCCTTGGTTATTAAGGCCAAACGATGTAGAGCCAGTGCTTTACAATCAAATTTGCATAACTTAAAATGTATTACATAAAATTAAATGTGAGAAGGACAATGAAACATCTAAAACTTAACTTGTTTCATTTTTGTTTACCGTAATTTCCGGACTATTGAGCGCACCTGAATATAAGCCGCACCCACTGAATTTTTAAAAAAATATTATTTTGAACATAAATAAGCCGCACATGTCTATAAGCCGCAGGTGCAGTCGGATGTGCACAGTTGAAACACCTCGGCCGTATGCTCTCTGTGTGTTGACCCAGTCTTCGAGCTCATTTTCTAGTTTGGGCCATCTGCTTTTCTTCCCTCTGAAAGCTTTAGTTGTCTTTTTGCACCGAGTCAATTCCTCACGCTGCGGTTTCCAACCTCTTATCAGCGACTCATTAAGACCAAGCTCCCGTGCAGCAGCTCTATTTCCTTTTCCAACAGCCAGATCAATCGCCTTCAACTTGAAAGCTGCATCATATGTATTTCTCCGTGTCTTTGCCATGATGGGGGTGACAAAATGACTACCGTAATCAGAATGATAGGAAGTTTGAGCGCTTAATCTAAAGTGTAAACAAAAAAAGTTGTTTGACCTTAACCCGTTCGGCAATTTAATTGGTCAAATGAAAGCTTCATGCCACCAAAAAACTGAGCATGTCATAGAATGTGTGTGTGTTTTTTTTGTTTTTGTTTTTTAAATCTGAAAGTGGGAAAAAATCCATATATTAGCCGCATCATTGTTTAAGACGCAAGGTTCAAAGAGTGGGAAAAAAGTTGCGGCTTATAGTCCGGAAAATACGGTAATCCACATTTTCCATTTGTTCACAAAGATTATTCTTTGTACCCTCTGTCGAACAACACTGGTTTAAGTCTTACCTGTGAACTGCTGTTCTTGATCTCAGTGAGCAGGTCAAAGCCATGACGGACCGTGACTGCTGGCTGACCTGATAGAAGGCCCACTCTCATTAGTGCCAAACGAATTCTGGTTAGCCAGTCCTGGCACGTCTGTCTGTTTGTGTAGAAAAACGTTCGGATGCCCTAAATAAAGAGATAACAAATAAAGAGAAAAATTTAAACAAAAATGAAGATGAAAAAGTCAGTGGTAAGGCCCATTAATAGTCCTGAAAAAAAATAAAGCTAACGCTCCACAATGTTTCTTTTTTTGTAACGCCATGCCAGCTTCTATGGCTATATTCATGACGAGAGAAATGTTTAGTTACAAAAAAAAAAAAAAAAACTTAAAATGTTTCAACAGAATAAAACAATTTTCTTAAAAAGGGCAGAATTGTTACAGTGCAGAAAAATATGTTTAATTGACAGTTGATTCAGGCAAGATGGACACATTGGATAGTTTTCTCCTGAATTTTAAGAGAGGACAGACCTTCGGTGGTGCAGTGAGTGCGCTGGCGCAGCCTTCATAGGCATTGTACATGAGTTTCTCCAGGTTCTCTAGGAACTGTAGGAGTAGAGCCAGGCGGAGCTGATTGGTGTGGTGACCCTCATCACTCTCTCCTCCACTCCAGTGACTCAACTCCTGCTCTGTGTTCAGACTATGAGCTGCCAGGCTGCGGATCATACCTACAGCAACACAGGGATAAAATGTTGATTCATACACATGACACAGTTCAAAAGTTTAGGGTCAGTAAGATTTTTTTTTTTTAAAGAAATAAATACCTTTATTTCAGCAAGGACATTAAATTAATCAAAAGTGACAGTAAAAACATTTACAATTGAATGTAAAAAAAGATTTCTATTTCAAAACAATTGCTGTTCTTTTGAACTTTCTATTAATAAAATGTATCCCAAATAATGTATCATGTTACACAAAAACATATATATTAGGCAGCACAACGGTTTTCAACATTGATAAATGTTTCTTGAGCAGCAAATCAGCATATTAAAATTATTTCTGAAGGATCAAGTGACACTGAACACAGCTTTGCCATTACAGAAATTACTTTAAGATATTGAAATATTTTCAGTTATAATATTTCTAAGTATTAATTAACTTTGGTCAAATATGTTCAGTCGAGGAGAACATAAGACTTTCAAACACTAGATTGATGCTGTGTACTAATAAACCAAAAGAAATAAAATAAAGTCCGAGGTTACAAACGAATAAGTTACCTATAATATATTCCATCTTTAACACTTAAATGTGGGTTTGGTCATTAAATTCAGTGCTATCACAAATACAAGAAATTGAGTGACCGGCACAGATTTTGAATGACATAAGGCGAGTCAATAGTGTCGGAACTTCAACGAGATGAACTATTCCTTTAAAAAAAAAAAAAAAAAAAAAATCTTTGGATGTTTTTGGGATTAGTTAATTTACTAAAGTGACAGTTCACTCACCCTCTATGGTTTGGAAAGTATCCTGGGCTCGTCCCAGAGGGGTACGGAGTTTAGAGAGAACAGTGAACTGAGCAGCCTCCCACACCGCCCACTGCCACAGCACTGCTTCAGTCTTCAGCAGGGCACGAGGAACCATGGCAGAGTCTTTTTTCTCCAGCCGCTGACAGCTGTGGTACAGTCTCTCCAACCAGGGTTCCTTACTGCAGATTTAAGAATGAATATCTATTAAACAATTCAGAAAATGACAAGTCCCAGCACCTGCACTGCTTGCTTGCTTTTATTTTAGCTGAGGATCATCTGCATTACAGGGTTTAATAAGGTTTCACAAACAAATATAATGTGTTCAAATGAACAAACAAATACCCAATGTGTTCTCAAAAAGACGAGAATAAATTAATGAAATCATGACCACCAGAGTGGCTGTATGCTGGCTGTACGCACATCCTGGCTGCCTACTCACCCTCCACGGTGGACCGTTCCATACAGAATAAACCCAATGAGGTCAGAGAAGTCCTGTGGGTGGAATGTGTTGCTAGGCACTTTGCTCATGTGTCGGCGGATGGCCAGAGAAATCTCCTTAATCTCAGAGTGACTCCGGGCACTGCTGGGAGACAAGACGACAATTACCATCATATCAACTACAGCTGGAGATAAAACAAGGTAGGTTTTATTTCTCCTCCCCCGAGCTTCTATTGTATGGATTGGAGGCCGATGAAAAGGAGTCTGGCGAACCTCAACGCGATGTGCATGGGTACAGATCTCAGCAATTTCCCAAAGGCCTGCCGAACTCTGACTGCAGAGTGGACAAGCTGCACTCGGCACACGTCCACACACCTGCAGAGAAAGAAGGGACAGAACCAGTGCTGATAAGACAAGATGTTTTTTTTTTTTTTTTATCCCCACCTCCAAAGAGCAGGAGGAAAAGTTGCAGCACTAATGAATGTTCCTGCAGGAAGACCGTGTCTAACAAGCAGAGAATGTGTGATTACCTCTGGAGAAGCTCTGTGGTCAAGGAAGACGACAGAACCTGTAGACTGTTACATGCCTGCAGACATATGGTGGGGTCTTCATTCAAGGCTGCACAGAGGAATACCAACATGTAAACATACATTCACTTGGTAACCAGATTTTTATTATTACTTTTTAAACCATTATTTGTTTAGTCCCCTACTGATCTGTATGATCGGTTTTGCCTCTGTGAATTCAAAATGAAGAATTAATAATAAGGGATATTTACTCACAGTTCGCCAGCAACCCTTTGCAGAATTTGAGAAAGGATGGGAGTGAGAACAGAGGGGAGTAAGTTTCAGATTTCTTCATCATCAAAGAAACCTCTAAAGACCAAGTGAGTAACAGCCGCCTAAAAATGAGTTGTAAAAAAAGACAATTTTAATCTGTGATTTTAAATCTAAGTTTAAGGAATCAGAAAAAAAAAATCATATTGAGTCAAATAAAAAAAGAAATAGGCCAGTTAAATGAGATTAAGGAAGATGCATCCAAAATAAAGACATTTTTCAACTGAAAACAAAACAGAAAAACAGACTTCATACAAATATTGTAAAATGAAATTTAAAGACTTTCAAACACTTAAAAAAAAACACTACTTTTTTGGTTTTCAAAGACTACCATCAGAGATCTCACTTATCAAATAATATCTTCATTATTAAAAATAAAGTCCCATTTATATTAAATACAAAGTTTAGAATGGATATTTTTCAATAGATAATATATAATAATTAATAATTTATATTATAATGTTGGCATACTTAGTATTGTATAGGTGGAGGCAAGGGAATGACTTTAAAAGTCAGTTAGTATACCAATCGTTAGAAAACGCTGACTTGCTCTTGAATGAAGTTCAACATTTCATTGACCATTGCTGTCTCGGTCACAGGAAATCGCAAAAACTGACTTCATTCGCACCAATGGAAAACATTTACACAATCTGAACCATTCCCTATCATCTATATAGTGCACTATGTGCCATTCACCATATAGAAGCTGCGCCTGAAATCGGTCATTTGTTCACACATTTACTAGTGTGGGAGGGGGTGGGACTTCAGATTCTAGAGAATATTTGATTAGACAGAAGCTTTGAAGAGAAACTGAAGTGTGCGGTGAGGTCATGAAAATACGTGACAATTTAACAGAAGTGAGATGTTTCGAATGCTTATATCTTCTAAAGGCGTATTTCGTCATTGTTTTGAAACACAACAGGTTATTCATAACCTTAAGGCTAAATTTTCATACTAAAAGCTAAAAAACTTAATTTTGATTTCAGGGGGACATTAACCATCGAAAGAATACTATTAAGTTATTACTTTCCTTACTCTGACTGATTTCCCACCGCAGCTTTAGAATTTTGACTTTGAATTTCCATTTCTCTCTGTATATCTATATAGCCCTATTTGGGCGGTGATATGTTTCTCATGGGGATGCATATTTTCATATTTACAGTGGCTAATTTGTGACTTTATTGCCATCCAAATCCAAAATATCAGTGTTTTTCTCCCACCACCTGCATAAAAATCCCTGGGTTTTTTTTTCAAACACCGAGGTCATGTAGTAATTTAAGCGCTGTCAGAATCCTGTCTGAGCTTAAAAATAAAAATTTACTTGCAGTGCCTTCAGATGGATTAGCATTTGGAGCCATATTTCACTGACAAGCTACGCATAAAAAAATGAAATAAAAATAATTACAGCCTTTGCGATTTCATAATCACACTAATAACCGCGTTTAAGCAATATTCACGTTCAAGTTCAATGTCATTTTTCGTATCGTGTGAAATTGTGCAGCCCTAACTTTAATCACCTTGTATGAACCCTGTAAAAAAAAAAAAAATTGAATTTGAATACTGAACACACTTCTGTTTCGCATTTTTGGATCCCACTATATATTTTCGCTAATTTTCTAAAACACTAAACTGTTGCCATATGCAGACAAGTAAGGAACTAAAGAAAAGGTATAATTACACTCATCACTGTACAAGTGATTATAGCAGCTGAAAGAGCAAGTGGTTCAGATTTATTATCACAACAGGGCTTATTATAGACAGGCAGTATGAGTTGTGTACCTCGCCTCAGGGTTGAGATGATCCTTGCTGAGCAGCATACCCAGCAAATTAAGGAGCGTGCTGAAATGCCTTTTGGTTGCCGTGGTAACTGTGCTGATGACAGCACCATCGAAAAGGGATGGAGACGAGGAGCTCAGACTGCTTGAGATAAAGTGATCATGTCTTGAGAGAAACAAAGAGAGAAAATCAGCAGTCTATCAGTAATCACGCCCCAGAGTGAGTGAGGCTCAGTTGCCAGCTCAGTATTATAAAATGTCTTCACTGCTGAATAAAATGATTAATTTCCTAAAAAACAAACAAACCTTCTTACGGTGTAAAATTAAAAAACGTTAATAAAAATAATCTGTATACATATTCATGAATTTTCCGGTCCATGACTGCGGGACTCATTTTACAGGAAGCATCAACTATATGTAAATGTTGCATTGTTACCTGGTGCAGTGAGAGTAGAGAGTGTAGAGCACTGCATACTGGACAGCAGGGTGATGAACCGCCAAATCAGAGTGAACTACAACCAGATTCTGACTGAGCAGGGCAAACACAGTAGGAGACAAAGCCCACATCTGTAACACATAAAATATAAGTGTTATTACTCTTTTTCTTTTACACATTTCCTTGTATGGTTGCAAAAAAATGCTTACACAGAACTGATAATAATTGTGTCAAAGTTACAGACTATGACAGCATCTCAAAACAATTAAAAGGAAGAAAAACAGAGTCTGAATTCATGCTAACCCCAATGAGGGAGTTCTTGGTGTTGCCAATGGTTGTGAGAGCACTGAGGTTGAAGATGAGGATAAACTCTGCCCTCTCTGGGCTGAACTGCAGCTGGCTGAAAGCTGGATGTTGTATGTGAGGACAGGCGGCAGACAAACCCAGAGGGCTCAGCAAACTGTTCAGTGCACAGCCCATCTCTCCCAAAACCAGTTTATAAGCTGCCTCCAGGATAGGGATATTCTTCAGGCTCAGCACAGCATGATACACTCCATGTGCTGCTGCCATCACCTGTGACACAAACCCATTTAAAGTGTGTTAACTTAAGGCAGTTTGAAACGTTAAATTTGAAGAATTTATACAACAGTGTTTACTGATCATACCTCTCTCTCTCTGTGGAAGCGCAGCTCCAAGAGTTGGGAATTTGGGGCCAACAACTTTTCCACAAAAGCAGCTGGGAGTTTGGTGTTTATCTGGTCAACAATCTACAACCACCAAAACAAAAAATAGACTAAATGTGTGAAAAATTATTTTAAAATCACTGAAAAAGAGTGGCCAGTGAACAATATTTACAAAAGCCCATAAATTCTACTCTGGTCTGTCAATTATTGTATTGAATCAAGTCAAGTCCTACCAGCGTAAGCAGTGTGAGGACGGACATGCTGTATTCTGGTCCGCAGCACTGGCAGCTCTCCAGCTGGTCTAGGCCATAAGATATTACAGCATCAATCAGCAAGCTCCCCAAGTCCACGCTCACCAGCAGGACACACACACACTCGTTTCCTGCTGTCAGCACCGCCTCCGAAAAGAACACCTGCTTGGCGGTGGTGACACAAGCCAAAACACGGTTCAAAACCTGTAAGAGAGAAAACACAAACAATTGACGTCTGATTGGTAGAGGATAGTCAACATGTTAAAACTTGTTTATCTATAATTGACAGCAGTTTATCTTAAAAGATCTATTTGTATTGCAGTTAGACAGATAATCAAAACAGGGGTCATGTGTGTTGGATACTAACATCAGTGACATATGCTTCAGTGATTGGAGGCCCTCGAATGGGGTTAAAACGTTCTCCGATGCTGTGCACAACAGTGCTAAAAACTCTCAACAGGGCTGCCAGTTTAGGCAGGGAGACTGTGGGAGGGGGAATGTCCTCGTCTCCTGATTCTCCAGACACAACATGACTCAAATCCTATGAAGGAGAGAGTACCTCAGAACCTCAGACTACACATAATTAAGGGACAATGGGAAATTAATTGAAAAGTTTACTATACCTCTGCATATGCCTCCATATCTTCCAAAAACTGGCCCAACAGAGTGGTTGAGAAGGCCAAATCTGCCACCCAAAACTGCTCCAGACTCTGTAACCAACCTAGAAACATAGAATGAGACAGGTTAGACAGGTTATTTCCCCAAAAGGGGAAAAGAAACCAAATATAAAAGAAATCTTACCAGACACTTGTTGGGTAAGAGACTGCTTCTGCGTGTGATCTATATGCCAACCTACCAAGATATCCACTGTGTCCTGAAAAATAAAAACAGCTGTACGTTTACAAATTTGGGCCTTTCAGATTTTGGGATTAAACTTAAGACTGCTTGTCCTTCTTACTCTGAAGTTGGTGCTGAATATGTGTGGATAACAACGGGCCACCAGCAAAATACACTTTACACTTTGGCACAACAGTTCTGGTGTGTCCAAGTTCTCCAAGATAGACTGAAGACTGCTCATCACCAGCTGAATGAGAAAACGGTAAAAGATTTTCAGCCACAGAAATAGATTAAAAGTGTTACACAAGAGAAAACGGAGTTCAATAAATACCTGCATTACAGCTGAAAAAGCCTTCTTCTCCCCTGCTGTTTCAAGTGCTTTGTGCACTGCCACCAGGTACAGCAGCTTCACCTCGTCCTTTGTGGACACACTAAACTTGAGGAACATCCACTTGAAGATCCTCTCGGCTTCATAACTGAGGGAGGCACAGAGTAGTCCCAGACAGCATGCAGCCTCCTGCCTGAGCTCCTGCAGGAGCTTACTACTGTAAATCCAAAACACAGAATTTTGTGATAAGGTATTGTAGAGGTTTATCATTTAATAATGAGATGCTGACTGTCAATTAAATTGCAATATCTGAATTTTAAGTTATTTTAATATGCGAGTAACCAATGTAAGAGATTGGCTGCTAGAGACAATAGCCAAATATACATTTTATCAGTCAGTTTACAAAAATATCAGACAGCAGAATGAAATGATTGAAAAATGGGAATCAAGCATCTCATGTATAGTAATAGCCAGTTAAATAGTTTATGACTAGGATTCAACATGGTGCTCATAACACTCATGAACAATGAAGTGCTAAATATATCATCAAGAGTGAATTCTGATAACCCCACATTGTGTTAAAAATAGGCCGTGCAGTCGCACCTCTCATTCAAAATGTCATTCAGGGTGCTCAAAATGGAATCCAACTGTTTCACTAGGACCTGTAATGCATGAATACAAACAATACAGATTAAAAACACTAATACCAGGCACACATTTAAATCCATTTGTGCATGTCAGATCATACCACTTTATTTTCAGAGTGAACAATGAACTCCCTCATTTGTTTCACAGTGGCCAGTCTGCGTTCTCTGTCATCTTCCCGTGATGCTCTCCGCAGAAGATTGGCCAAACGAGACTCCTCAGAGTGAGCCAACGGTCGGTCTGGAACATAACAGAGAATGTGATGCTAGTAAATAAATTAATTAATGAGCAAGCAAAATACGAGTACTGAGAGGTAAACATACCCTGTGATTTCCTCATGTCCTTTGTAGCTAGAGCACGGTTTCCATGCTGAAAAGTGGTTATATCAGAAGTCACATCATTGATTCTCAACTCTTGCCCCACCGACTTCCAACCATAAGTATTTTCAGAGAGGCCTCCATCAACATCATATTCACCTAGAAGCAAGAATACGGTCATTTCCCTTCTCTAAAAGCATAATATCTGTTTGTGAAAACAAAAGACAAAAAAAACCATTGTGCCAAGAGAAAAGTAGGTACTGATTCATAATCAGGGCAATAAGAACATAGGCTCCAGACATCAACTGAACGCTCGCATTTAGCAAACCTTGTTTCTTTGCCGGTGCAAGTTAAATTGCCACCACTTTGTATACAAATTCACACACACACAATTTCCTATAAGGGCTCAAGCTCAGTGCTTCACTGTCAAATGTGCATGTATAGTATATAGTAATGGGCGATATAAACGATACAAAATTGGCCAACGATAGAGATTTTAATTCTATTGCACTATCGCGATAATGCATGTTCATGACGCAATCTACCCACGAAATTTAGAGCCACGAGCTGCAGCCGGCTGCAACGCATCATTATATTCCGTCATCTTGAATAAACATGGCTGAAAGCGTCAGTGAAACGGAGGAGCTCGTGAAAAAGACCGCTTCAACATCTATTATTTGGACTTGGTTTGGATTTAAGCCGTCCGACGAGCAGCAGAAAAATATACTCTGTAGAGTGTGTGGGGCAAAAGTTCCAGCTAAGATAGGTAACACGACTAATCTGTTCTACCACCTCAAAACTAAACATGTCGTTGAATACCAGCATTGCCAGGCAATGCACCCAACCGCAAGATCCAGTACGAAGAACGCAGGACAGAAAAAACAGAAACTGATCCAAACCTCAATCCAACAGTCATTTTCAAAAGGTACTCCTTATATTAGAAAGAGCCCACGATGGATTGAAATTACCAGGGCCATAGCTGTTCACTTGTGTAAGGACATGGTCCCTTTTCAAACGGTAGAGAGACGCGGCTTTAAAGCCATGATCAGAGCTATTGATCCACGATATGAGGTGCCTACCCGCAAATACTTCACAGAAACAGAGGGTCTATGGTTTCCTAAGGGTCTATGTAACCCAGGGGTCCGCGGCAGTACTGCAGGGGGTCCGCTAATTAACGTTGGATCATTTATCATTTTTATTAAAAATAAATTTGAATCTAAAATTTGAAAATATACAGAGACAATGATGCATGTACAACAGCAACATAGTTCTAACTGTCTTAAAATAATATAACTAGCATAATGTATTATCGGAGGCTATGTTTCACACATTTTGTATCAGGGGTCCCTGCCCCATGTCTCTATCACCTAAGGGGTCCTTGACCAGAAAAAGGTTGAAGACCCCTGATGTAACCTGTTATGAAATGGTTCTATTATAATAAATATATAAATATATATATATATATATATATATATATATATATATATATATATATATAGTTATCGCAAGAGGCTGCAATGTATATCGCAATATGGATTTTAGGCCATATCGCCCATCCCTAATAGTATATGTACTATAATCTAGGGGTGGGAAATATGACAATTTCACAATATAAGTAATATATTTCACAACAACAATACAAGCAATAAATTGTTTTAGAATTTGATATTAAAAAACAACAATAAAAATAAACAATAGGACAGATATATTAATATAAACAATATTTTAAAATCTAACAATAGACAATTTATATCATAATATTGCCTACATCATCATACTCCACTCTAGATGAAAAAAAAGACCCTTACAATCTCGGTTAAGTAATTGTGGACTTATTTGCACAAGGAAACTTTGGGACATTCCAAAAAGAAAGAAAAACACTTGCTAAGGTTACTTTCTCTTTTTATTTCTATATCTATAAATAGAAACCTTAACCAAGGAGAGACACAAAATATGAATCATACAATCATCAAACCCCCAGACACCTGATCAGCAGAACAGCAAACGGTATTGATGTTGGAAACCACAATCAAACAGGTGAAAAACCCTGGGGCATGTAATCCATCTAAATAAATCAGGCTAAACAAAGGGACAGATGAAGCACGCACCTCCTTCTTCGAGTATGTCTGTGGCAGTGAAGGCATCATTGTGCAGTGGTGGGGTGCCAGGCCGGTCAGAGAGCAGAATGTCGAAAAGAACTTCTGAACCGTGGTCTCTAGATACACTGCACTTCACACCGTCCTGGCTGGCTGACAGACTGTTGCCTCTGAAAAGCATTCAATATACCATCAGTGACTTCAGAGACTAAAGTTTTCTGTGTTTCTAGCATGTTTTCGCAGCATTGAGCTTTGTAGCTAATCACAGATATATCTGGTATAAATGTTTCACGCTGCAATGCAAACTACACATAGCAAGGTTTCTGGATTGACAACTGTATTTAAATGTGCTCCTGAATCCGAATTACAGTGATAATGATCTGAGCATTAAGTCTTGGGGTGTAATACAAAACAATAAACCTGCCACTTTTTGTGTTACTTTGTTTTTAATTTTACCACTAACTTTTCAAATCAATCACTCAGTGACTTTTTACATATAATTCCACAGATTTTTAAATATGAAATAGTTCTAAGATCTTTGTTTTATTATGTGTCCTGATAGTGATATCATGAA
This sequence comes from Opsariichthys bidens, assembly GCA_037194245.1. Classification (NCBI taxonomy): domain Eukaryota; kingdom Metazoa; phylum Chordata; class Actinopteri; order Cypriniformes; family Xenocyprididae; genus Opsariichthys; species Opsariichthys bidens. The sequence goes on along the minus strand of CM074277.1, from coordinate 18,102,431 downwards.
TAAATAGGACAAGTTAATATTGAACAGTTTCATTGCATTTACTTTGGATTTATTCTCAGTATTGGGCTCGCAGTTCATATGGTTAGGGTACTTAGCATGTATGTGTCGATGACATGGATCATCCCAGGATTTGACCCAGGAAAAACCCTTCACACCAAACCTATACACATTTAATTTGCATCAGTCCGCATCACGAAATGAACTGATCATTCAGGTTTAATGAATTGGATCAGTTGATTCACTGAATAGATCAATTATGAACTCAAAAAGAATGAGGACTCGATCACAAAAATCATTTTTTTCCATTTTGGAACTTGAAAGTAAATGAAAATTGAGGCCATCGTTGTGTTGTAGTGGAGATATTCTTCAAACATGGAAGTGAATGAGTAGATGACTGAACCTTCCTTTTTGGGTGAACTATTCCTTTGACAATAAATACAAATTTACCATCATTTTGAATTCTAACACGTTATAAAAATTAATGATTATTTACAGCATCTGCCAAACATGTAATTGCGAAAACTTCATAATAAGGGAGAAAGCATTAAACAATACTCATAATTTGAACCACTCATTCGACGAAGACAAAGTCAATACTGAGCACAATTAATAAATCTTCCAGGTTATTCATAAAATTACATCTGCATCCGGGTCTTATGAACAACACACTGTCACTTGACAGTCCAGCTGAGATTTCGTTTTTCCACATGGTTTCAAACTCAACAGAACTAAACCGTGAATGAACATTAAAAATAATACATTCCAATGTTCATATACTGACTGGACGATGACCATTTGATTTTAAGGCAAGCTGAAGACTAAATTCAAACAATTAGCCAGTTTTTAAGCTCAAAGTTCAATACACTCGCTGCCAGTTCATAAGATTTCCAGACAGAGGCACACAAAACTGACTGACACTCGACTTGACCGAATTTAACTATGAAAGTGTCTAAATTAAAAACAATTAACTTGGGCCTAAAATTTTAAGGCTATACATTAGAAATCAGATCCACAGTAAGGGCTACAACAAATCATGCTTAATAAACTGACATGAATTGGAAAAAACACCCTTAAACCAGCATGAGACTGATTTATGAAAATATGATCCCGTATGTATGCAATACATCTACCACAATATAAAACGGCTTCGTAAATGCTGAAATACTATCAAGTTATGTAGAGTATGGCTAAACGTGTCAGACCAGACGCGTGTTTCCTCACACACACCACAAATGAAAGGCACGACACTCCGGACACACAAGCATATCCGTCGAAAACATAAATCCCTGTCATTATAGTCCCATTTATGCCCAGTCTACAAACCAATACCGGCAAACAAACACTAACATGATGACCATCGCCAGCGTTCACCGATTGTTTGCGAGTTAGCTTATGCTAACATTTGCTAACCAATCTGAAGAATTGAGCATGAGCGTTTGACATTTGTCGGTTTAGTTGTGCGCTGCCGTTATTCCCTCAGACTAAAGGCCGGCGACATTATCATGAGATGTGAAATTTGATAAATGCTTAGAAAAGTCTCCTCACGTGGAGAGAGAGGCTGCTGTGTTTGATAAAGTGGCGGACGAGAGCAAGGCCTCGCTGAAGCCTCGGCCTGTAGTGCGAGCGCTCGGCCGTGTGGTGCGCTACTGACCTGGGCTGCCAGTCATTCCAGTTTCGCTGCAGTTTGTGGGCGCTGCTCAGCCGAGACCCGAGGGCTTTGCGGCTCATTACCTTCCCGAAGACAGCATGACCCGTCTAACACGGGAAGAGACTGCAAACAAACCCTAATTTCACCGTTCACTTAATGTCCATGCACAGGTTTGAAATGCACTGAGCGTGTTTGAAACTGAGAGCCAGCGGCCTGACCCTCCCATCTATTTCTCCACTCTTTCCTTCACCGTGGTTCACACGGCAGCAGCGCCATCTATCGGTGGATAGAAATAACTGCAGCGCTGTTGCTATTAGGCAAATTCATTAAGCACAATGGCAGAAACACGAACGTACTTAAAATAACTCCAAGGTTGTTTGTTTACTTGAATCTTAAAATAAACGAGTGGCAAGTTTAGACTAAGCAGAAAAAAGTAATTAACTGAAGGTGATTTTTCACCTTTTCACTCGAAGCAGAAAATAGAAACATCTGTTGGCGGAGCCCGATTCAATGTGTGGTTGCCTAGTGACAACAGGATGTCTATGAAGCAGAGAAAAAAGAGGAAGAAAGCGTCAACTAGAATAAGAAAACAAGGCAAACCAAAATGTTGTATAAATGTCCCATTCATCAAAAAGGTTCAGGTTCATTCCATTGTCCTCCTTCAATCCTCACGCACCTTCAGGTGAGCAGAGTATGGCAAGCCGTTTTGACCTTTATTCATTTTCAGGATATGAACTTGTGAAATCAACAATTACATATTCACTAGCTAAAATGTTAATTCTTGATACCAGGGATTAGATTTCCACTAGTAACAACGGCAATTTTTGATATCAACAATTCAATTTCCACTAGTAAAAACAATAATTCTTAATATCAAGAATTGTATTTTTTACTAGTGAAATCTTCCCATAGGCTGCCATTCAAATTCAATTGTTGATATCAAGAATTAATTTCTTACTAGTTGAAATTCCTGTTTCACATATCAGGAATACAGTTCTTACTAGTAACAATGCAAATTTCTGATATCAACTGATATCAACAATTGAATTTCTACCAGAAAAAATATCATTTCTGATATCTGAAAATGAATTCCTGATATCAATATAATTTCTGATATCTAAAACGGCTTTCTTACTAGTAACAACTACATTCATGATATCAGAAATTAACATTTTTACTAGTAGAAATTCAATTGTTGATATCAAGAATAGACATTTGCACTAGTAACAATGTAATTCTTGATATCAGAAATGTACATTTTTACTAGTAAGAATTGTTTTCCTGATATGTAAAACTGGAATTTCAACTAGTAAGAAATTAATTCTTGATATCAAGAATTAACATTTTAACTGGTGAAAATGTAATTGTTGATATCACAAGTTCATATCCTGAAAATGAAAAAAGTCAAATCGGCTTGCCATAATCAGAGGTCTCAGTTACATGCATGTAAAGATTCTTAAGAATTATTATTATTATTATTATTTTACCAGAATAGTCTCTCTCTCAAATCAAAATTTTATTCAGCTTATACGATTTTATTTTTGGTGCATTGTTCTCGGAAGTGCTCACAACACTTTCTCCAGTTCTCCAGAAAAAAAAGCTGTTTTGGCAGTGTACAGCATGAAGAGCCTTCTGTACACATCTGTACTGTAGATTTTGTGAACTATCATAGTTTACAACTTATATGGCAACAGATGAGACCATCTGACTTGAATCTTATACAAAAGCATTTCATTTTTAAATCAGATAGTTATAAGGCCTACGTAATATTAACATATTAATAAGAAGAAAATGTGTTTGGTGCATAGTTTGTAGTTTATCAAGGTCGAACTGTTATTTGCACAACCATTCACCACACCCAGGGTTGCATAATTATACCACAAGATGGAAGCAAGGAGCTAAAGCAGAACTCGTCGACCCAAATTTTTTGTTTCTCCTACTTTTCTCTCAAGTCTTGCGGTGACATCCATTCCACAGCAATGAGAAAGAGTGAAGTCTAACGAAAGCTGCCTATTCTCTCTTACAGAGCATTGTTGCTGTGATGTGTTTTGTGGTACCATTTCCTACCTCAATGCATGGATTGAAGTTGCTAAGCAACAATGTGCACAATAAACACTGTAGCAGTACACAGGGATGACAGCTGGTAATTCACAGAGATTATCTGGCTCACAGTGTGTTATTGCACCCTTTGAGATTAATTGAGACTAACTACTGCAACCCATTATTGGTCATGTTTTTGTGTTTTGTCTCAAGAGCACTACAGAAAGCAATGGGAATTGCTCATCTGAGGTCAGCAGAAGGCTCTCATAATTAACAATATGTGCAGCTGTTCGATTGTCCTGCAACAGGAAGTGTTGAATGTCACAGCTGTTGCTTATCAAATGTGCACTACCTTCTGCATTACACCTGAAGGATTACAAGCAATGAAGGGAAATGTTTGCAAAAGGTGATTAGAGACATTTTCCTGTAAGGAATCATCCTTTTTCAGTGTAAAATGTATAACTTACAAGAACTTATTTTTGTGAATTCTACCACTAAAACAGGGGGTGATTTGTTTTATCACATGTCTGCACATCAGCTGGCTTTGAACTGATTCAAAATCAATACTGGACTCAAAAAGGATATTTTTAGCTGGCTCACATGTCTTAGTTCATCTTCCTCAAACAGCTCATGTGTACGCCCAATGATGGAAATGTCTTTCTCATTGTTGGCTTTGTCGAAAGCTCGCTGATCCAGGGAATGAATTGAGTGTGGCTCCATAATGATGATTTTGATGAAGGCTGAGCGAAATAGGTGGTAGTACACATAAATGATGCTGAATGCTACACAGAAGGACTCATTTAGAGACCATGTTTATCAGCAATCCCATCTGAAAGTCTCAAACGGAGGTCTTCTTCAGTATAAGAATGAGTCATATCTCCACACTCTTACCCTTAACTGTTATAGGCGGCAGCTCTCACAAAGATAAGAGAAATTCTGGGCCTTTTATAGAATGGGCTCCGTAGGCCGTGAGATAAAGCAGACGTGCTATCAACTGCGAGACGGTGTCACAGGAGACTAATGGAACTGAACAAGTAGTGTGAAGTGGGTGTTCAATTACTCTGCGGACAAAGCTGGACATCATGATACTTTGAACTTATTAGTACAGTGTGAAATTTGAAGGAATTTAACCATTTTCTTGCTTTATTCTTGGGCCAAACATTTTCTGAAGCAACATTTATCTTTACCCACTCCAGGTTGCTGCGTGGACACTCTTATAACATCTTTTCCTACTGATGCCGTGAATGTGGGGCTTGGCAATTGAATTTCACAAGTTAAAGAATCAAGAATGAATCACGTGTCACTTGTGTTTAATGTTTCTGCAACAGTGCTAATTAGATGCAGGCCATCTGGTTATGTGAAACGATGTTAAACTTAAAAACTGAGTAAGTTCACAGCAATTCATAATCCTTCACAGACTTAATATTGTCAGATTTTTCACCAATAAAAATATTCATTAATCTTAAATAATGAAATTTGAAATGGAATTAAAATAAATATGGACCAAATCTGAATTCAAACTATTCTAAATGATAAAACATCTTGAATTTATTTATTTACATAAGAAAGACAAATTAAAAAATATGACCTCTCTTTTTATGGAAATAATTTAGAGTGCCGTCAGAAATCATTCTAATATGCTAATTTGCTGCTCAAAAAACTTTATTATTTTATTTTTTTTATCAATGTCTAAAGCAGTTGTGCTGCTTAAATTTCTTTTATGGAAGCCCTGATGCATGTATCGCTAGCCACACCCAAAGAATTCTTTGATAAATAACATCTATTTGAAATAGATTTTTCACATTACAAATGTCTTTACTGTCACTTTTGATTAATTCAATGTGTCTTGCTGAATTAAAGTGTTATTTCTCACTGAAGCCAAACATTTGAAAGGAAATTGTCCGCCCAGTGAGAATTACATTGGGTTAATGACCCAAAATAACAATTTTAGGCTCCTTGGTTCGTTCTTTCTCCCCTTACACGGTCTGATGTCAGTGTTCTGGACTTGACCAAGTAGGAAGAGTCCAACAAAAAGGCAGGGGCTGAGAGAGGCTAACACACCCTCTAATCTCCCCAACACTCTACACAGTCCTGCAGCGCACATGCTCACAAACACATACACATACACACACACACACACTTCTATCTCATCTCTCTTGCACTAAACATGCTCCATTGGGAATTGAGTTTAGCCCTACTGGTCACTGGTTTCTCAGCATGGGCTCTGCCTTCAACTAACATCAAGATCACACAAGGTGAGTGCCACCAGAACCAAAGACAAGGATACAACGCAGACACAGATAATATGCTTTAATTACCTTCTTTAAATAGGAATAGATAGTCTCAAGCTAAACCAGAGCTGCGTTGCCAAGTTATAGATGCTTCTGTTTGTAATGTATAGTTTTAAACTCTGTTTTGCTGTCAGTTTTCCCATTGAATGAGAATGTGACAGTACAGGAAGAGCAATGCTTGAGTGAGCTCAGTGAAAGTGTTAAATATGACTCATATTTAGTAGGCAAGAAAAGTTTTCTTGTAAAATATATCTAGTATATGCAGGTAACACTTTCCCATAAGGTTCCATTAGTTAACATGAACTGACCATGAAAAATACTTTTAAAGCATTTATTAATCTTAGTTACTAGATTATTAAGATTAAACATTATAATTGTTAAAATTATTTAATGGACCTTATTATAGTGCTTTCCTAATCCACAAATCCACATTGAAATTGATTGATCAATTATTTAGAAAGCTTTTTTTCTGACATCAAGCTGACATAAATTATTGTAATGTAATATTTAAATAGTTTAATATTGAACATTTTCTGTGATAAGTGTATCATATTTGTGTTTGTTGCGTAACTTTCTCTCTTTAACTCAAAGTAAATTGAATGCAGGCTGCTGTGAAAAGGAAACAATGACAATATAGTTTGTAATCATCTAGATACTTTCCAGATGATGTTTCAAATGACATTAATTGTATTTTTCTGGTGTTTTCAAATGTTTGACCTATTATATGATCATAAATAATCCAAACAAACACTGCTAAGGGATTTAATGTCATTACCATTTCCTCTAGCATTGCCCCTGCAACTGTCAGACTCAAACCAGCCCGTGACATGTCCACTCTTCTGGACTGAATTTGAGGGTTACTGTTACCGCTTCTTCCCCTTGAACCGCACCTGGGCCGAGGCAGATCTGTACTGTGCTGAATTCTCAAACGGACAAAAATCAGCCAAACTCACCTCCATCCACAGGTATGATTCCTCACAGACAGTGCGGAAAGCCCACGATTTGTCTTACAGTACAGGATTTTGCTGGACATTTTATAAAACATGCACTTTCTAAAAACTTTTTTCATAGCTGGGAAGAAAATGTGTTTGTCTATGATCTTGTGAACAGCCGTGTACCTGGAATTCCAACAGATATTTGGATTGGCCTTCATGATAGAAGACAGGTAAACATGATAACACTCTCTATTAAGTGCAACACAAAACATTCCCACACAGAGCATTTTATGAATGATTCACAGATATTATATTTACTAAACTGTAATGTGAAGCAGTTATGATTCTTAGTTACACCTAAAAATATTAACAGCATCCCTTACATGTGTTGTAAAAGGCAAGCATTGCCTTTCACTAATGATCTCATGAACGGAAAACATAGTTTCTTCGAGTGACGTTTAATCATTTCCAGACACTGGTGAACCAACATTTTGGTCTAACACCAAGTTGACGTAGATGGTTTATGAATGACGTAACAAATCCTCTGATTGGTAAAGCAATGGTTTTTCCGAGATCCTGGATCAAAGCTCTGTGAACTCATTGCAGTATGACTTTGAATGATCACATCAGGGTCAAAGGGCAAGGAAGCAGCAAATGTGATAGTGTTGTTAATCATCGTTTGTCGGTAGGAGGGCACTATGGAGTGGACAGATGGGTCACCCTATGAATACAGTTACTGGGATGGCAATCAGCCAGATGATGGTATCCATCGCATCCCTGAGGAGGAGGACTGCGTGGAGATCTGGTACAGACAAAACAGTGGTGAGTGTTGCAATGAACTGAGTCACTAATTATTATGGCTATTTAAACAACGGTGAATAATTTAGTTAATTTAGTACAAATAATACAACATGATAAAACAACAACAAAAATGTTTAGCCTACTACTGTTCAAAAGTTTGGGGTCAGTAACTTTTTTTAATGTCTCTTATGCTCAGCAAGACCATTATTTGACAATAAATGCATAAAAAATTGTAATGTAGTAAAATATTATTACAAATTGAGATTACTGTTTTCTATTTTAATGCATTTCAAAATGTAATTTTGTAATATGCCTATTTGCTGCTCAATAAACATTTATTATTTTCAATGTTGAAAACAGTTTTTTTTTTTGTGGAAACCTTGATAATTTTTTTTCAAGTGTCTTTGATGGATAGAAAAATCTTACAGACCATAAACTTTTGAACAGTAGTGTTACATTTACAAAAATACTATATTATAGTATTAAGGCCCGTTCACACCAAGAACGATAACTATAACGATAACTATATTTGCGTCCACACCAACAAACGATAATGGACTGTTCATTCTATGCTCACGCACTGCAGTTTTAAAGTGTGTTTTTGCTGTTCTTGTTGCATTACACGTCGTCAGCATGCTATGTTTCGAGTTCCTAATCTAACAGTGAATTTACCTGACAAAGTCAATATAGTGGAATAAAAACAACATATAGTCTTTTTCAATAAGGAAGCAAGACTATGTTGTCGAAGCTAGCGCCGGATAGGCTAACGTTACCTGAGGTAATTTTATGTCACACTGTCACACATCGTTAATTCTTCTCACCATTTATTCTTGAGGGTATGACCAATTGTTTTCCATACCTCAGTTTCCTTTAAAGTATTCTTGAAAAGGGTGGTTGACTTGTCCAACTAACTTTTTCTGGACCTCCGAGAATAACTTCTCCGCAAATGTCGTCTGCCATTTTAAATGCGCGAGCCCTTAAAGTTGAATGGATTCTGATTGGCTGTTAGTGTTTTATCTTCAACAGCTGGAAAAAAATTCCAGTGATGACGTTGTAGCTGTGGCGTGGACAGTGCTATTTTTCTATCTTTAGAAAGATTTTTAGAACCATATCTTTATCGTTATCTTTTAGAGTTATCATTCTTAGTGTGACAGGCCTTTCTAAATACTACTATTTTGTGAATCAGAATATGCTATTATTAATTCAGTTTTTATTGATTGACAGCCCCACTAATTATGTAACATTACTAAGATTGGTGAAACGTCGCATTTTCTATTTTTTTGCAGCACTGAGGTCTTGGAATGACAACAATTGTGATAAGGCCTTTCCATTCGTCTGTAAGATTCCTACACTGTAAAACTAACCTCAGATCTGAAATGGTTTATGATCATCATCAAAATTCATCGTCCCTCGCTCCCAAGATGTCCACTCGTCTACATCCCTGCAGTGATGATGGCCTCTCTCTAACCTGTTATAGGCACTTCACATGCATTTCTCTCCCCTTCACTCCAACTCCCTGTCCCTAATCACTGTTGCTGTTTTCTTGTTCCTCTGGGGCCATGACTCATGACACACACATTCCTCTGTTCAACACTTATGGAAATGAACCTTTTTTTCTCATCAGAGGTGCTGTTGATTATATGTTGATATGGATGATATTGTTGGGAATTACAGTAACAGCTGCAGCTAGACACCTGCACTGAGATAGTGAGTTGCGGTATTGGTGTTACAGAACACCTATTTCACAAGGAAAAATGACGTCCCACCCTTAATCATCTGGCTGTTAATATTCTATGGATTTTTATTTTTTTTAACTTCTTTTCAAATAGAGTATATTTGCGGAAGCCCCAAACGTCTTTCCAAACATTTTTTGTAAAAGGATGGTCATATTTTGGATGTGTTCATATAATGACTCCTGAGTCTGGACCTGGCATCTGGAATGCTGTCCATGTCCGTCTGTGCAGATTTATCTATCAGTGACCTAGAAGGTGAGATTCTGAAAGAGAAGGGATTTAAGTCTCTGTTGACGGCAAAGCTTCAAAAGACAGAAAGAGCTTAACCTCAGCCAGGCTTTTGACCTTTTTTGTTTTTCTCTCCAGCTCATGGGCCGTGCCAATTAGTGACCAAAAAATCTGTTCTTTTCCACACACCGCTGTTGGTCAAACAACCTTACGCACCTAAATTTTCACCATTGACGGTTGAGCAAAATTCAGAATTTTAAAGACTGTCTTCTTTTCAATTCCTGAGCTGATTTGGATTTTAAATTTGAATTTGAATGAAATAGAGGTTTTACAATTCAAAGAAATTCAACAGTCACGCAATAGAGGAGTCACGATTTTCACAAATTTTCCATTTTTTTTAATGTTAACTTCTGCTGTGTTTCACACTTTTCCAAGACATGCGTCTGGTTTTTAAACGGAAAACCACATTCGTACGGAGCCCCTAAAGACACATGGTGAATGAAATAAAATGTCAACGCTTTTGCGTTTTCTTGCAAAATGTTTGTGTTCTCCCAAGAAACTTTGTATTCGCTCGCAAAACGTTTGTATTCCTTGTGAGTAAGACAGTTTCTCTGGAGAACGGAAAACATTTTGCAAGGAAATGTAAAAGCATTGACATAATTTTTTTTCACATCTCATATTTTGTGAAGTACAGCGGAGAGATAATTTAAAGTTGTAAGATGAAAATCTCAGCGTGGGGCCTTTGCTATTTTGCTATTGCTATTTTGAATTGACATTTTGTAATGACGCCTATGACACAAGGTAGAAACGTCCCATTTTGAAATATGTCAAGAGCAACATTCAAGTTTGTTGATATGATCTCATCTGTAAACATGGTAGTTTTGATCATTTTGTGCCTGACATAGTCCCAGGACTCATGTTCACAGTGGGGTTAAGCCGTTCCCTTGTTGCTGAAGACGAGTAATTAAGTGACCCTCTTCTAGACCTCTAGAGTAATTATCTCCCTCTTAAAGCCTGCAGAGGGAATATTTTTACACAAACAAGCCGGAATCATTTTTTGTGATTTAATTAGTGTCAGGGTCAACACTGCAATTGCAAAATATTATGGTTTAAACGAATATTTTAAATGAATAACAGAGGGATAGCTCACTTTTTTTAAGTCTGATGTCCAATTTGCATCAAGGTGCAGGTATATGAAATACGTCTACAAGTACAAGATGATGTAATAAAAAACCCCCCCTTCTATAGAAATTACAAAACATAATGAAACGAAGGGAGAAGCCAAGTAACAAACATCACTTTAATGCACTGTGGAACAACCAAGGGACAATTTCCTCACTTAACACATCTCTCTGAAGGATTCACACATTACAATCTCTGTGTAAGAGACCTTTAAAGGGATTCTGCTGATTTCTTCTCACACTTAATAAACCATTACATGGCTAACAACAGCGTAACAAGCTCTCAGAGGGATCAGATCAGACAAGGAGACAGTGGACTAAACAATTTTTCTTTAAAATATATAACGAAGACACCATTAAAAACAGTTACCTTTGAAACCAAAATTTCATCAACCTTTTCATTTATCATGATTTATCTATATTCTATTTCTATCCATTTCTTTTTTCATCTATTGCAACATGCATTTGTTCAGTTCTCTGTAAGTTATAAATCTATACAGATATGTTTTAGAGATAAATGTATTATTATTATATGCATATAAAGCTAAATAAATATAAACATCTTCACTGGCACAGCTTCATCATTGTTGTTATTATTACCACTCTAATCATTTGTACTCTCATCTACACTAACATTGAGATCGGTGGAAACATTCAATTGACTCTTGACCTCTCACACAGGTCACACACAAGAAAGATTACGAAGAAAGATACAGTAATGTTTCTGATTGCACTTCGACTCTATGCTACCTACATTTTCCCAATCATATCATGTTTATGCTAATGTACTTTATAGACTGACTGAGAAAAAGACAAAATACAGCTCCAACATGTCGATAATATACAGTATATGAACTGAACTTGGCAAAAGCACTGGACTTAGGTGTGAAGGTAATAGAGCAAAGAGAAATGCATGTATCTGCACCTTCTTGGCATGGCATTATATTGCCCAAGCTGTGAAAGCATGTTCACTGTTGTGCAGACACTAATGCATTTGTACCGTGATACAGACCTCTACGGAAGCCCTGAGAGGCCATAAATTATTACTTCTGTCTTTTGTTGAGAGTATTTTGACTTAATTTTCTTTAAAATAACAAAAGAGAGACTTAAAAGTTGCTTTCTCATGTTGTTGTTCAAAAGTTGGGAGTCGGTAAGAATTTTTAATATATTTTATAGTATATCTTAGTTGTCATATGCTCACTAAGGCTGCATTTATTTGATCAAAAATGCAGTAAAAAGTAACATTGTAAAATATTATTACGATTTTTTTAAATATATTTCAAAATGTAATTTATGCCTGTGATGTCAAATTTTGTCAATTTGCAGCATCATTACTTCAGTCTGTGTCACATGATCCTTCAGACTTGCTGCTCAAGAAACATTTCTCATTATTATCAATGTTGAAACTCACTGCTTGATATTTTTGTGTAAACTGTGAGGCGTTTTTTCAGAATTCTTTGAAAAATAGAAAGTTTAAGAGAAGCTTTTATCTAAAATAGAAATCTTTTGTAACATTATAAATGTCTTTTGATGAACTTAATGCATCCTTGCTGAATAAACATATTCATTTCTTTAAAAAAAAAAGAGAAATCTTCCTGACCCCAAACTTTTGAAAGGAAGTGTATGGATTTAAAGGATGTTTAAGAGAAGACATGTCAAATATGAGCAACATACAGAAAACTGAAAGTAAAGATCACAAGAAAAAAACCTTTGGTATCTTCAGATCATGAAAATATTCAGTCAAGATTAAGAAAAAACAAAACAAAAAAATAAAGTAATGCATGGCCTCTAAAGATTTCTGTAGACCTCAGCTGTCATAAACATTTACTAAACACACACTCACAAACACTTAAATACAATCGAAGGCCAAAATGTGCACAGAGAACAGTGATACGGGCCACAAAACACAAGCTTTGGTGTAAAATCAGATTTGAAACATTCAAACTGGGAGATTAAAGCTACTTCAAAAACTGCAATCATATTGAAGTCTGAAAAAAGAAACAATATGATTACGACACTGCAGACCATACCAGTGGTTAGTTGTGGTCCAAACAGCCTGAGCCTCATAACCGCTCTTCCACGGGACACCTGAGCAGCCAGAATGCAGCTGAGGATCAGATGATGATGAGATTATTGAGTAAGATAATATCAATGTGATAAAAAGAAAACATGGACAGCAGGCTTCTGCTCATCATCATAAACGAAAAAAACTCTGAGGTCTTTTCTACGATCTACGTCTCCCCATTATATTAAAGGTAAGGGAGAGTGAACACAAATAACACAGAGATAAAGCCCCGAATTCTACAGAGAATCGATCTAGTGTATGATTCAAACCCTTTAAAATGACACACTGAAACCTCAAGACACTCCTAGATCTATGTGTTTTAAGTTGTAGGTCAAAGTACACTCCTGTGTATTATGTGACCTCGAGAGAAGCGGGAGAGACGCGGTCACACTCGGCACGGGAGCGCAGGCTGTGCCACTGTTCCACCGGGGTGCGCTGGGAGCTCATGAGCCGGCGCCAGTGCGTGGTTTCCTGCAGGCCAGTGGAAAACTGGCCAATCACGATGCGACCAACAAAATCATTGCTACTCTTCATGTTGTGCCCGTAAACTAAGAAGGAAAAGACATAAAAGCAATGTTACATACAGAGATAATCAGACTAACACCAATAATGGCTACTTGGAGTTTCTATAATGTGAATGAATTAAGATTTCCCCCATCTACTGTGTTTTATACACACAGGGTTATTATCATTAACAAAAACTAAAACTATAAAAAAAAACTTGTTTGCTTTTCATTTAAAGTTCAAAAATTAAACTTAAACTAAATAAACTACTACAACTTAATAACTGACATTAAAAATCAAACACTAATAAAAAAAAGACAAAAATGTAAAAAATTACAGAAACTAAAATTTAAATGAAAACAGAAAACACGAGTAAAAATATTAACAAAAAATATAACAATGCACATCAATGATACTAAAATAACTCTAGCACGAATGTGTCCTCTCATTTATTTGGATTATTATTCATCTTTTCTGTCAATCTATTTTTCGCTGCCTCAATCCAATTTTGTAAATGGAGTCAGGTCAGAGTATGAGGGACTGTTAATTTCATCACGTTGCTCATAAACAAGATTGAAGGCATTTCTTCCCGCTGATTTTCTTCTCTTTCCTGTAACTGGCAGTGAAGTGCTGGGAAAATAGCAGGAAGCGCAAATAATATTGTCACAAAGCCCAGAGGTGGCAGTCAATGATTCAGCCACACTCCAGACAAAGATCTCACAGCATCACGACTCCAGCTGCAGACCAGAGCTGGTGAAAAGCTAGCTGTCTCCAAGCAACATCAGCTCTTGAGAAGAGCTTTATCCAACTGAACGCCAATGACTCCTTCACCTTGGAGTGGCTCAACTATACAGCTAAAGCTCTTATTACAGCCTACAGGAGCGAACACAATATGCATCTCGACTATTCCTCACCACTATTTGAATTCAAGGTGTGAGTTAAACCACGTAAAAAAGAATGGGCGATACTCATAGTGGACAGCTTCTTTTTTTAAGAACCTTCAATTATATTTGCTGGAGTTCTATTGTGGAACAAAAAATGAATGTATGGTGAATTTTGAAAAATATAAATAATAATAATAATTTAATATACATTAAAGGGATAGTTCCCCCAAAAATGAAATTTCTGTCATCATTTACTTGCCCTCAAGTTGCTCCAAACTTATATGAATTTCTTTCTTCTGCTGGAACACAAAAGAAGATATTTTGAAGAATGTCGGAAACCAAAGAGTTTACGGGCCCCATTGACTTCCAGAGTATAACCCAAGTCTAATTTCGTCAATGAATCAGCTCCGTTTATTACACCATTGTGAATTAATGAATGAATGATTGATTGATTGATCATGAATCCAGTTCTTAACTTCGAGAGTCAATGATCTGGTCGCGATGATTAACAGCCCATTAAATGAGAAGATTTTCAGTTTAAATAAATACATTTCAGAAGATTTGGAATATAGTGCACAGGTTGAATTAAACACTTTTATAATAATTTTATCACATTCTTTTTGAAATTTGAAAGTCAAATGTGTTTGGAACAACAGGTGATGGAATTTTAATTGTTAAGTTTTTTTTTTCTAGTTTAAAGTTTAATTTCTAACCAGTCCTCTAAACATGTATAATTGAAAAAAAAAAACCCATCAATATTAATCTCTTACAATCATTTAATAAAAGTGTTTGTTAAACCACAATCATATGTCTTTATGTTTTGCAAAATATGTCAGTTAGGAGACAAGCATTGAGCTCTTTAGATGGCTGACATCATCAGTATAAAGCAAAGGAACAGGCGTGGTGAGTGTTTGGCGCAGACGCATGCACTGGACTCGCTGTGAGCTGATGACATCATCAGCATGTGTCACATTCAACAGTCCTGAGGGAGCTCTCCTGCTCTGGGCTCATTCTTATTTGATAAACCCACAGTTGTGATGAGGTACAGATCATCACTGCTGGCTCGGAATGGGAAATGCTAAGTCTGAGGAGACGCAGGTATCTTACAATGAGTGAATATCTCTTACTCCACACAATTGTGTCAATCAAAGGAAGCATATTTGAAAAGTAAAGAGGGAAATCTTCAGCTCAAAACATCACATTACTGCAGTAAACCAATATACAAGAATTATGCTGAGATGCTGACATGAACACTATCATTTACCCCACTATCATGTGAGTTTGGGGGCTGGAAGTATTATTATTTGGTAACACTTTACAATAATGTTCATTAGATAACATTAGTTAACATGAACTGATAATGAAGTGCATTTAAACAGCATTTATTAATCTTTGTTAATGTTCAACATTTACTTATACATTATTACAATCTTGTTAACATTCTTTGTTCATGTTAGTTCAGAGCATTAACTAATGAACAACTGTATTTTCATGAACTAACATTAACGAAGATTAGTAAATACAGTAACAAATGTATTGCTCATGGTTAGTTCATGTTAGTTAATACATTAACTGATGTTTAGCTAATGAACCTTATTGTAAAGTGTTAACCATTATTTTAATTAAGCATTATCATTGATTGAGCATGTGAATAAACAAAATTAATTATGATATATTATTGCTATTATTATTAATAATCATTATATTTTATTATTAAAATGCAAGCTAAACTATCTGATATCTGATTACTTTGTTTTAAAACACTGGGTGTTTGCATTATATCATCATCATCATAATAATATATAATCATTATTTTAGTGTTTGATATTATTATTAATATTGTTAACAAACAAACAAGAAATAAATATTTTTATCATTAGAATGGTAACTAAAGTAATATCGGATTACTTTATTTTAAAACACTGGATTTATATAATAATAATAATAATTAAGTCTTTAAATTATTATTAATATTTTTAGCAAACAAGCACAAATAAATAAATCATAAATAAACGAGTGCTTCATAAACTAGGGTCAGTTCAACACTGGATTTGCACGAAAGATTAACATTACGGCACGTTAGTCGATGATTTGAATCAACTCCACAGCAACTATATAAATTTATCCTCCAACTGTTCAGAAACATCCAGATGCATTCTATAAGTTGTAACTTCTTCCTGAGTCTCTCCATCAGTGTCCGGTTTGAACAATGTAAGGCTGAACACGGTTACTGACAATCGTCATTTTGGCTGCGTGAGATTCTCCAGCTTTGTTGTTATTAAGTAACCGAAATGTGAGCTTTTAAAGCTCCGTCCTCTACTGGAAAGGGGGCTGGGAGGAGCAGCTCATTTGCATTTAAAGGGACACACACAAAACTGGCGCGTTTTTGCTCACACTCAAATAGGGGCAAATTTGATCTGCTATAACATCTGTGGGCCAATTGTAGCTGAAACACTGGACTTTTGTATTTTTCTTATGTTACTTCAGTATACTCATGCAAGTACATTTATGTCGCTTCTGTGCCTTAAAGTCTGTGTAAACGCACCTTTTGTGAAAAAAGGAACAATCCAAATATCTCAGACCACTATTGAAAGCACTCCACCTATGATGATGGGCACAATTTTGACCCCTTCCATTGCACAAAACAGTGCCATGAGCCATGTTGAACTGAGCCAGAAGATCTGTTTCCACTCAAAGCTTATGGATAGCATATGGACATAACACCATTACACCATTCCATTACCTGCTCAGCCTGTGGGATCCTTCAGTTAAAGACAAAAAGAATAATGGGATACGCAAAGATTAAAAAAAAAAAGAACTGACAAAAAGATTGAGCTAAAGAGAAGAGAAAGAGACTCATCAAACAGACCAGGAGTGAGAGACAAAGGCCCAGCAGGAGTGGGATTGCTGGCAGTGTTTGATTGCAAGTCTTTGTAGTCAAAAACATCAGAGAGAAACGGTGGGCAGGCGGCCCTGGCTGGAGAGACACATGCTGACTAGCCTAGATGGGGCACAGGCTGCACTCACCCTTTAGCATGAGATATTCCTGTATTTAAATACCACTGTTGACTCAGCACTGATTAAAGCTGAGGAAGCCAGTGAAAACTACACATTGGGCTGGGTTTGATGCTCTGCACTGTCTCAAATGGCAGGTTAAGAGCATAGGCTACTCTCAGCCCTATGCAATCACAGTGCATGGCTGCACCTGGTTGACAAGTGCAAATATTAAATGTCAGTGTGTACCAGTGCATAAAATCTCAGCATGAATAACTGTCCAGGTCAGGTTGTGACAGGCAGCATTGGTAATTGAATAAATCCTATTGGAATTTAAGCAATCCATAATGAGGTGCCCCATGGCAGCCCGTAGTCACAAGCTAGATTACACAAATTTTGTGGAATTGCAACATATCAACTGGTTAAAAATCGGCATGTCTCACGTGTGGCTTTTCACCTTTACTGTATTAGGTTTCCAGCTAGAAAGCTTCAACTGTTATGAATAAGGCTATGAATTTAATACATTAATTCAGTGTGATTAAAAAAAATGTTATCACACTAAAAATACACTTTGGTTCAAAATTTTGGGGTCAGTAAGATTTTTTTAATGTTTTTTTTAAGTCTCTTATGCTCAACAAGACTGCATTTGTTTGAATAAAATAAAGTCAAATCAGCAGGATTGTGAAATATTACAATTTAAAATAAAATTGTAATTATAAATTTTAAAATTTAATTTTTTTTTTTTTTTTTGTATATTTTAAAATGTATTTATTCCTGTGATGGCAAAACTAAATTTTCAGCATCATTACTCCAGTGTTCAGTGTAGAAATGATCCTTCACAAATAATTCTAATATGATAATTTACTGCTCAAGAAACACTTCCTAGTATGATCAATGTTGAAAACAGTTGTTCTGCTTAATATTTTTGTGGAAACTGCGATACATTTTTTCAGGATCCTTTGATGAATATAAAGTCAAAGGAAAAACATTTATTTGAAGCAGAAATCTTTTGTAACATTATAATTGTCTTTACAGTCACTTATTATCAACCGAACACGTCCTTACTGAATAAAAGTATACATTTCTATTAAAGAATTCTGACTGATCCCAAACTTTTGAACTGTAGTGTATATTATATATATATATAAATGCATATGAACATATCAATTACATTTATTTGATCAATTTTCCTAGCACATGAGCCTAAAATTGTATTTTCTCGAGAGGTCATCATAAAGATATTGTTCACACACATCATTGTGTAGAGTTATATATATATATATATATGTTTTTGTGTGTGCATATTCCTGTGTACATGTTCATATTCAAAACAATACCTGTGAACACTAGACTGACTTCACACAGGTCCTCTTGAGGTACACGGAAGCTAAAGGACTCGTTGTAGCAGGGGTCAATGGTTCCCCTCATACAGGACGTTTTCTTAGTCTTCATCAACTTAAGACCTGTAACCAACTGCACCTTCACAAAAGGATCTGACAACAGAGAAGTAGTAACTTGGTTAAAGTTTAACATAATTGCCATCTGAAATAAATTTCACATCTGTAATTTAACATTTCTGAGTGAAACAGGATACACAGTGATAAAATTTCCTGGGCAAGACTTGATTTTATTCATCAGGAACTGATTAGATTATGAAAGAGTGCATTAGGCCTACATACCAAAATGGAGCCAGACAACAAGGTAAAAACTAAAACTTTTTAAAGTTAACTGTACTTAATGTCTCAATTATAAAAATATAGAAATTTCTATAGAAAACCCAAGTTATTGATTGGTTTGAGGAAAAAGAGTTTTTGAGGCAGGGCATCATATTCTTAATCTGTCTTTCACTCATTTCCTCCACTTCTGCAGTTATCTTTCTCCTTAGTTTCCCAAAGTCATCTTGAATGTTCAATTGTCACAACAACTGAAAATTTTAAGAGTACATAAGTTGACTTGATAATTTGATGCCGATTTCCTAAAATGGGTGTGTTTGCACACGATACAAATGCACTTGGGCTTATCCGAATCCACGTTTGCAGGTTTAACGACGGGAAAAATGGTCAGTGTGCCCGCGCATGGTCTAAAAGGATTGTCTCTTACTGAGTAATGGTTGTGTTTTGGGCATAACTTGCCAATCAGAGTCTCATCTCCCATTCCCTTTAAAAGCCAGTTGTGCTCTCACCATTCGCTATTTACATGGCAGAATTTGCAAGTGGAAAAACGCTTCTTTAGTGAGGAAACAGATCAACCGGTTTGTAATAAGTAGAGTGTACGCACATTGTGCACCCGCCTATAGGTGCATTTTACTAATGCGCTTTTTAAATAACAAATATATTTTGCGCCATTGACTTTAGACCAGCTTTCAGTTGGTCAATAGCACAGTTTATTTCAGTTGCTTTAAAATAGCAACATGCCAACAATGCGCCTGAACACACTTAGTTTTAAGACCAATACGCCCATATCTGCACAAATGGGCGCAAATAGATTTGCTATTTAAACAACATGGCGCAGGACGTGAAAATGATAACTGTGTTGGGCTGAAACTAACAAAAAACACTTGCGTCACACCTGGTGCGCATTGCGCCGGGTGTATGATAGGGCCCTAGCTGTTTCTGGGTGTTGTTCAAGGTGTTAAAGGCAGAATTCTGCCATCTGCTGGTTAGAAGAAAACCTGTAGGAATTGCAGTTTTAGGAATAAAGTGTTTTGACCATATATTTATCCAGTAGAGTGCCATAGAGATTCATTCATTATTCTGGATTTGGCCAACTATTCCTATCACAACTTTATTTGATAAATTAGATTTTATACTGCAATAGTGAAAATGACAAAAAACTAACAAAAACTAAAACTTAGACTATTTGTTATCTTTGTGGTTAAAGTGATGTCAGCATAAAAGAAAAGTTGTTTCAAAGGCGAAGCCAGCTATTTCATTATAAAGATAAACAATTACCTCACATTAAGAAAAAGTCTTTTTTTGCTTAGATTTCTGCAGTCATTGAAATTCTGCTGAAATTCTTTGAGATTTTATAGAGCAGAAAATAGATGAAGAAATTTACCTGAACCTTGACACATGTCTGTCTGAAGCAGCTGCTTTGCTCGGATGATGTCCACATTTAACCTGCCAGCACTGGGCAGGTAGTTTAAGGACAGAAGAAGCTCACCAAGCTCAACCTCATTCTGAAACATTACATCAAGAAATCAATGTCATGATAATGATGTCAGTAAATCAACACTTTCTACTTATACTACTTTTTAAGTGTCAAAAACTGAAATAAAAGCATTAAAGGTCAGAGTAATTTTACATTTAAAGCATTTGAAACATGAAAAACTGCTGGTTTGTTCAGACAGTTTTTTGACAAATGCTTCAGATTAATATCAATTGGAACAAAATACTGGGGTCTTTAAGCTTTTTTAAATGAATTGAATGCTTTTATTCAGCAAGGATGGATTAATTTGATCAAAAATGACAGTAAAAACTTTTATAGTGTTACAAAAGTTTTCTATTTCAAGTGAATGCTGTGTGAATAAATAAGAGACTTCTTAATAAGAGAGTTCTTTCGCTAAATTCAGAATTGATTCATTGCTTTGTAAAAATGAATAGTTATTAATTTAAATAATTAATCTATTCATCGGCTCTGGAGAAAACATTGATGTCATAGTACAGCTCAGTTCAGTTCCCAAACAATGCATTCAAAGCATTAAAATCTCTTACTGACTTTGAATAGTAGTGTATCATTTTAATAAATCACATATTAACCTCAAAATACAAGGTTAATGTGCCTTTCACACATCCTAAACACAGATCTTCTAAGAACATTTAGGAGTACTGTGGTGTGCATTCTTTCGAGGCAGGGCATTCTGACGTATGGTTGCAATGATTTCACATATTACTAAATGACTTAATTTAGTTCTACGTGACCTGACTTCATCATGTTCGTCATTGTGCAAGTGGCACACCTAAAATAAGCAAAAGAAAAAGGCTATAATGTGAATCAGGTGAGTGGTATTACCTGAGAACTGGGCACCAGGGCCTTCCACCAATGTCCTCCCTTCACTAGGTCAACCTCACTAAGAGGAAGGGACACTTTGCCGATGACACAGTGCCGGGAAAACTTGTCAAAGTCAACCACAGAGAGCAGAAGGGTGCGCCTCTGGGCCTCCAAGATGGGGAGCTCAAAAGTGAAGCGCTCTTCAAACACGGGGTTCTGGGTCTTGCGTTTAACTCCAGTCTGCCTGGAGTTCTTGTGGTCAGGAAGAAGGCTCATCTTCACGTAGGGGTTTGAATGGACCATGTCTTGGCGAGCACCGTCGCACGTTACCGGAGGGGGCAGATCCCGGGCCTCGATGACTCTCACGCTAAGGTGGCGATTGATAAGATCATACTGAGTGCTAAAATGTAGCATGCCTAGTTTGTACCGCACCAGGATTTCTTCATCCGTCAGAGAGTCAACATCATCACTGCATGAGTCCAGAGAGTACAGATGAGGCTCCAATTTGCGGAAGTAGTCATCTGGTGGTGTCGGGGGCTTACGCAGGGGCTGCACCACTTCCTTCCTGGGTACCATGGCCCAAAATTCAATCGGCTTTATATCCACCATGGGGGAGCTTGACCGTCTGGCGCTCAGACCTATGACATGAGAGAGCAATTCAATTAAAATCAAGTCATGATACACGCACTAGTCTGTTTACATTGAGAGTCAAGTCTGGGCTCACTGGAGAGCTTGCCTGCCAGGCTGAAGGTGGTTCGGGAAGTTTCTGAGGTGGGCGGCCTGCAGTTTGTAGTGGTGTTGGATTGAGCAGGTGAAGCATGGTCCTGAGCCATGATGTGAGAATTTGTGCCTCTCTCGTCATTGCATTCATTGACACTGGAAAAGATGACTTTGTTAAGCCTTAGTGACACTACGGACACATTGCCTGCTGAAAAAAACAACGTGTATTGACATTTACACTACCTTTCAAATGTTTGGGGTCGGGTATAAATGTTTTTAAAAGAAGTCTCTCTTAAAAATCTTTATTCATTGCAATGGAAAAGATAACCTATGTTCTTAAGGGTAAAGAAGACACATTTACGAGGGTCTGGAGCACATTTTTTGTTATTTATTGAACACATGGATATTAAAAATATAATAGAGGAGGAGCAAAACACTTAATTAGGAATTATATTAATATGAAAATATATTTTAATGGGCACTATGTTAACCCTACTGTATTGCTTACATTTTTGGTTATTATATGCAATGTATTGTTGACTCTGACTCCTAAAATACATACTGTATTACCCAGTGTTGGTTTGTGCTTTTGCATTTTTCATGTAGAATAAGCCACAGTGTTTGTTTATTTGTTTGTGTACGTAACGTATTGTTACAGATGTGATGTACACTGTTGTGTAAGTGTTCAAGAAAATGCAATAAAAAAAGTAGAATCTTATGCTCACCAAGGCTGCATTTATTTAATCAAAATATAGTAAAAACAATGCAAAATATATTACAATTTAAAATAACAAGGAATTGAACCCATAACCTTGGTGTTGCTAGTGCCATCCTCTACTGTTTGAACTACAGGCTATGCAGGCTATCTTAATAAGCAAAACTTTCTTGGTCAACCAGCTGCACCAGAAAGACTAGGGTTATTTAACCTGTATGATGTTCATGAAACATAATGTGTGGGGTTATTTTACGGTTATTACTTTCCATGAAACAGTATGATTAGGATACATCTGTCCATTAATTTCTATCTGGCAACTTCAGACAGAAATTTGTTTCCCATTCTCAATGGGAAAGTGCCCAAGCATCGTCGCTCAGCGACATTGGTCAAATAGTTTCTCTGTGTATCATCACCTTAAGTCTATTGCACAAATTCATGCTAAACTAATGCTAAATGCTGCAAAGAAACCACATTTAGAAGATGGAACAAACTTTTGTTAGTTTGGATGTCAGTTCATACACAGCTTAAAGAATGACAAAAGCCAGGGTTTGTTGAGCAACATGGCCTGACAATGAAAAACAGCAGACAAATCAATCATAATATGCCTTAAAAAAATTAAAAACAAAATAATAATAATAGAAATATTTGGCAAAAGGGACAGTAAAAATATCTTACAAGTCAGCTCTTCAATTTGTTGTGCCTATCTGACATTGTGACTGAATCCACTACTTGACATATGTGCAGTCATATTATTGCTCAGTATTGTGTAATATCTGTTACAACATTATCTTCTAATCCGGTTGTTTTCCAACTACAGAGGTAAATATTCTGTGTGGGATATCTTTGTGCAGGCCTGATTCCGAGTCATCCCTTGGGGATCATCAAGGACCCTTTGTGTCCATGACTACAGCTCAGAGGGAGATAGTTGTCATAGCAACGGACGATTCTAAAACAAATGGCCTTAGGAGCAATTCGAGGCAATGAGAAAGGCTGGACTTATAGGGTGAGGTATATGTCATGACTGTACAGTCACAGACTGGAAGTTCAAGCTCTATTCAATTAAAGATGCATCCCTTGCATCTCCAATGTGTTACGAATTGAACACCATTCTATGATCACATTTTTTTGGAGCTCAAAATCTACAGTCTTGCAACTCATCCAACAATTTAGTCCCTGTTTTTGGTTTTACACAAACATCCAATTCCCACAAAGCATGAGCTCAGTCAGACCAGCATAAACCGGTGGTCTCTGGTGACAACATCAGCTCCAAACTGATCAAAATGGAAAAATAGACATGTATGACCACCTTTGTTTAGTCCTTGTAAAAGTCATTGAATGATGTAATTAAAAAGGACACTTATAAAAAGCTTGGCAGCCTGTGAATGTGTGCATTCAAAGAACAAATGATCCCAGCAAATATGAACTACTTCTCCTTTTAAATCATATTACCCTTGTTGTTCATGGATGGGAATACAAATAGCTCCACACACCAGTCTTTATGAGCTTGACTAACAGGGAATAGACAAACAGGATCCTAGAATGTCTTAGGAAAGCCATCTGTTGCATCAATATCACTTCCATTAGCCCGGAAAACCAATGACCACAAACTAGAGCTACATGATTTACTGCTCTAGTAACAGTAGTTAAAATGAAGCTGGTAATTTGCAATGCAAGTAGAAAAGTAAAGAAATAGTAATTTACACCAGTGATTGTATTATTATAGGGAGATTAGAGGGTCTGTATCTCTTACCATTGGAGAAAGCATGATGACTAACTTAATCATATGCGGCACCTCAGGCTATAGTGTAATGGCCTCTGGTCTCCTTACCTGCATAATGACGGCTGCAGCGTTAGCATTAGCCATTACGCTTTTTGTTATCTAGTGGTTTTGCTTACACTCAGCAGAAGTATATCACTACTATTATGCTAGTGAGCATCTTTTGTACTGAGCAGTGTGAATTCCAGAATTACATTAATACTATTTCTGCAGCATGTATATGGTGCAAAGTATGCATTAAATGTACATACCAAAAAGTGTTGCATTCAGTATAATATATGTATAACAATGCAACATGCTTGACCTTCTGTTTTTTGAATGACAAATACACTGGAAGCTATATCAACAGTGCATTATTTACCGATCAGGCATAACATTATGACCACTTTCCTAATATTGTGTTGGTCTCCCTTTTGCTGCCAAAACAGCCCTGACCTGACAAGGCATGGACTCCACTAGACCTCTGAAAGCGACGCACAAGCACCAGGCCATCTATGTGATGTAAATAAAAACAATGATTCATCAGACCAGGCCACTCTCTTCCATTGCTTTGAGGTCCAGTTCTGATGCTCATGTGTCCACTGTTGGTGCAGGGGTCAGCATGGTCACCCTGACCGGTCTGTGTCTTTACAGCCCCAAATGCAACAAACTGCGACGCACTGCGTGTTCCGACACCCTTCTATCAGAACCAGCATTAACAACTTGAGCAGTTTGAGCTTCAGCCGCCCATGACCCTGTCGCCGGTTCACCACTGTTCCCTCCTTCCTTTCATCACTTTTGATAGAAACTGACCACTGCAGACCGCGAACACCCCACAAGAGCTGCAGTTTTGGAGATGCTCTGACCCAGTCTTCTAGAAATCACAAGTTGGCCCTTGTCAAACTCGCACAAATCCTTACGCTTGCCCATTTTTCCTGCTTGTAACACATCAACTTTGAGGACAAAATGTTCCCTTGCTGTCTAATATATCCCACCCACTAACAGGTGCCGTGATGAAGAGATAATCAATGTTAATCATTTCACATATCAGTGATCAACCACCCCAGTGAGGGTAGTTGTGGCCTAATGGTGAGGAGTCGGGTTTCTAACCTGAAGGTTGCTGGTTCGATTCCCACGCCGGCAGGAATTAAAAGTGGGGATTGTGAATGACTAAGGTGCCCTTAAGCAAGACACCTAACCCCTAATTGCTCCCCTTGTAAGTCGCTTTGGATAAAAGTGTCTGCCAAATGAATAAATGTAAATAATCATAATGTTATGCCTGATCGATACCTTTTGTATATATAAATATATACACAGATATTGCAATAGAGTATGCATACTATGCATATCAGTATGCAGTATGAAAACAAAGAGAAATGATATGTAACATTGCAATAAGCTCCACTAGGCTTCCAAATTCAAAGAAAAAAACAAAAAACAAATCAGCAGAGTAATTCTTCATTCGTTGGAGATAATGCCAAAATTAAGATATTTTTACATGTTAATTTCAAATTTACAAAATAACCATTGTAAATTCTGAGATGATAACTGTATGACACATGCTGAATTAAACATGAAATGTTGGCATACAGTTTTGCATTCCAGCATACTACAACATTTATAGTCCTCTTTTTTGAATTATTATTTTTTGAATCAGACTGCAGATGCGTTTTTACACAAAATTGGAATAACATGCAAACTAACTGTATTTATTATCATCTCCATAACTGCTAGCACCATTTGCTGAATTAAGGTCATGTGACAATGTAGCATACTACTGTTTATAGACTACCATTCAAAGGTTTTCAGTCATGTTTTGTTTAAAACAAAACAATACTTGTATTCAGCAAGGATGCATTAAATTGTTAAAAATGACAGTAAAGACATTTCTAATGTTCTATAATGTTACTGTTCCGCCTATAAAAAAGATTTCTATTTCAAAAAAATGCTTTGTAACTTTGCAACTTTCAAAGAATCCTGAAAAAAATGTTAAGCATTGATAACATAAAAAATGTTTCTTCAACAGCAAATCATCCTATTAGAAAGATTTCTGAAGGATCATGTGACACTGAAGACTGGAGTAATGATGCTGAAAATCCAGCTTTTTAAATAAATTTTAAATAGAACACATTTTGTGTCATAATTGTTATAATATTTCACAATATTACTGTTTTTACTGGATTTTTGATCAAATAAAAACACAGCTTTGGTGAGTATAAGAGACATCTTACAAAAAAAAAATCATACCACCCCAAACTTTTGATAGTGTACACGGTGTATCGTTAAAATGGTAAAATCATGTATCTCAGATATTAGACAGATATGTAGTCCATACTGGTCAGTATGCAATAAACACAAGGCTAGTATTTCATCCCAAGCATAACCCAGAACACACCATTCATCTTCAAAAATAAGCCTTTAACAAATGGTGCCTTCGGGAATTTGTCTTGAGATTTGTTCATTAACTCTGTGTATTCAGTCTCAGTCTCACTCTGACTGTTACGATGAGAGATGAATGATGAGTTGTTCTGGGTTATTTGCGATGTGTACGGGTGTGTACTCACAGCCATGATGGAGTCTGAGGTGGAAAAGGCCCCAGAATCTCCACCTCCTCATCAGTGGACTGACAGCAGCTGCACTCCCAGCACCACTGCCAACAGGAGCGGCACGACCAGCGACACAACAGGAAGTCAGACAGTCTGGACAGAAGACCCTGAGACCAAGCCCACAAAAGGAACACAAAGAGACTCTCCAGTAAGCAGTAACTAACTGACCTGCACAGGCAGCAGAATATACATACATAAATTATGACGATAAAAATGGTAATGACTGATTTTTTGCTGTTCTCTAGTCAACTGCAGTTTTAGAAGTATAAATATAACAAGAGCCTCAGAGAGAAATAAATCCTTACATGTCTTTGTAGTAAACCGTATAAGTCAGAAGAGCCAATCCACCAAAAATCAAGTGATTTAATTAAAGATATCTAAGGATGCATTAAATTGATCAAAAGTGACACAATAAGCACAATTATGTTTCTCATTGTGACATGCTTCCAAATTAAGTCACTTTTCCCTGTGACCATTTTTATTTTGACCAGAAATGAGGCCCGATGTTTAGACAGAAGTCGTTCATGACAGAGATGTTAGTCTTTTCACCACACAGCTTGCTTCTATTTGATTTAGACTAACTGACACCAAAGAGATGAACCCAACACAACAAGAAAACAACATGATCATGAAGATTACGCGCTCTAAAAAGGCAAGTCACTCTCACCTCCGCCGAGGCCAAATATGTGCCTGTGGTTGGTTAAATAATGAATGACTTGAGTTGAGACAGGATGTTGATGGTAAAAAAAAAAAAATCTAGCCCAAAAGATGCAACTCTGATTACGTAAACACAATCCTTTTCTCTATTATGAATGCAGGCAAGTTTATGTTTCAAAGCTTTTAATGGTCTGAAAGGTCTGAGGGTGATAGATTGTTAAACAGGATCTCGGAGCTGCTATACAAATACAGTAGCAATTTTTCAACATCATTGTTAGTGAACAGATATGAGAAGTTAGGAGGTTAAATGAATTACTTTTTTATACATACCTCATTGATGGGTTCCAACTGTTCTTTTTCAAAGGTTGAATGCAGCAGAGAGTCAGGTTCATGCACAGGAAAGAGAAAAAATGTGAGAGGACAGGTCTCTTTACTGAATGTTCACAATATGTATTCTGTATTTAAAAATTAATTTGAACTAAAGTGTTAGTGCACTGATTCATTTTGATAAGCATCAAAATAAACCACATTCTAGCTAATCTGAATTAAAAAAGACTTGGGACAAGGTCTAAAACACACACAAAATTATTCAAGATCAACACATCTGACTTCTTACACATTCATGCATCGCCAGGACAGTTATATTCCTTCCTTTCAACACCTGTGAACTTCAACAGGTTGATTTCTCTCCCATTCCCCACCCCCTGTTCCTGCTCCCACCCTCAGTCCGGCTCTCTTGCGCCTCATCAGCGGCCCAATGTTGTCTAAGCAATTAGCTGTGGCTGTAACCATGGCAACAATGATACGAACTCCTGTCCCTACCAGCCCGCACCTTGCTGCCGCTGGCTCAGGCACAGATGACGCATTAGGGTCACTGAGATAGGAGGGATGGGACACTGTCCCCACTGGTCCACATGGCCTGTTCCAGCAGGTGCTATTCCCATACCAGGGGTCTTTAGCAGTTTCATGAATCATAATACAGCATACAGACACACAAATACACCGCCAACAATCAAAAAGCTGCTGCATTCATATTTAAAATCACAAAAACCATCAGTGAGTCTGTCTGTAGGCTACACTGTTTTGAATGAAAAATATTCCTTGCATCCCAAATCCCACATAAACCAACTGCCATTTAGTTTTCAATGTACATAACATAGAAAAAAAATGTGTCCATTTACATATTTACAGAGTTAATTAATCAAATCCTAATATTTCATAAATAATAATACATTAAAGTGAATAAATTAACACAAACTATACATTCATGAGCTGAAATGGTTTTAGTTCTTGACCAGAAATAATCAGATGAAAAAAAAAACCAATCAGATAATGAATGAATGAGCAAAGGAAGACACATATGAAGATGAAAAGTGTAATCCAGACAGATACAGATGGGAACGCGTGTGTGCGGGACTCACCTGTGTGTACGCCATCCTCCTCTTACTCTCGCCCCACTGTCTCACTTTCCATCCAGAGCAACATGACACTCTCTGGATCCAGATTTACTCAGTAAAAAAGAAAGAGCAAGAGAGAGAAAAGAAAGGGGTAAAAAAAAAAAAAAACTGACTCGAGTAATGAATTCAGGTCTCTATGGACTTGGTTATCTATCTAGCCTAACAAAATCTACTTCAAGAGTGATGAGCCAAATACAAAACAACAAACAAACCCCCTCTTCCCTCTCTATGTCTATCTCTCTATCTCCTCTTCCTCCCCATCATCTTCAATCCCACCCACCCAGACACTCCTAATCTCCCTCTCTTTCCTGCCTCCCTCTCCAGTCGTGCCTAGTCCTCAGAAATGACACGCAAGACAGCCAGCTTTCCTCTCCCTGGAGAGAGCAGCGCCTTCCTCCCCTCCCCCCCCCCCCCCCTGCCCTGTGTTTCTTTCAGAGACCAGTGACTCATCCAGGTTTGCAGAAGCACTGATGTATATCAAATCTGTTATGTGCATCCCTCCCCGCCTCCTCCGGTCCGTTTTTTACAACACCTCGCTGACTGCAACCACTTGTTCACATCGGGGCTGAGGAGAGACAGGCAGACGGCCGGTGAATGGGCTAATTGCTGCCACGGCAACACGTTACATGGGGAGTTTATGAGAGCCGGGGTCTGTACGGCCATCTGCTGCTGTTCTGTGACTCAGGTACGCCAATGGGCTACCATCAAAACATGACGCACAATTTGTGGGAAGGTTTTGGAGAATCTATAAGCAGTATATGATGGTCATTCCTGGTGTTGCATTGTAACCTGAGTGGGAGGATCACAAGGAACTTTAAAGTAAGTTTCCATGGAAACGGTAGGGGCACATGACCTGTTGCTGTGTCAACTGTTCTGACACAGAACGGCCTCGCTCACCAGATGAAACTACGCATGTACGGAGCATGTCAGATTATGGGGTGTAGAGTTTCACAGAGAGTGTTTGACTGATGTACTAGAGTTCAAAAGTTTTTTTTTTTTTAATAGAAATTAATACTTTTATTTAGCAAGGATACATTCAATTTATCAAAAATGACAGCAAAAGACTTATATTTCAAATGAATTTAATTCATTTGAACTATCTATTCACCAAAGAATCCTGAAAAAATTGTATAGGTCTCTCCAAAAATATTAAGCAGCACAAATGTTTTCAACATTGACGATAATAACAAATGTTTCTTGAGCAACGAATCATCACATCAGAATGATTTCTGAAGGATCATGTGACTCTGAAGACTGGAGTAATGATGCTGAAAATTCAGCTTTATATTTCCCAATGTTACTGAATTTTTCATCAAATAAATAGAGAATGGGTGAGCATAAGACATTTGCATAATCTCACAAATCCCAACTTTTGTAATTTCATTCACTTCAATACATTTCTTGTGAGCATTTAAAAATACATTTACAAAATGAGTGTATATAACAATATAGTGTTTTACAAAGTATCTATTAAGTAAAATTAGGAAAAATCTTAAGATGTTTAAGTGAATGAAGAAGGAACCTTGGAAGGAACTAAGACTTAGGAAACCTCAGACTAGCACTGAATAGAATAGAATAGATGTGCTCCTTTTAAAATGAATAAGACATAAGAAGGTTAAAACATTGTTTCTGTAAATACAGGATGAGGAAAAAAATAAATAGGTTGGAATGATGAAATAATAAACAATTGGATGTAGTTATAATTAGATTAGATTCAAATCAGGTGTGAATTTAGTGTTTTTTTCCCCTGTGAATTTTCATTTGTTTCTGCTCTTGAGAACCAGCTGAAGGCATGTCTAGGAAAAATCAGACTTACAGTGACCTCTGCTGTCATATTAAAAAAGGGTCCAAATGCATTAATGTAAATGAAATCCAGTTTCATTGAGTAGTTTGAGCATGATATGAAGTAAATGGTCAGAAATTCGGGGTGAACTGTTCCTTTATTTGTAGCTGCCATATCTACTCTAAATTCCAAAATGACTGGGTTGAAAGAGAACGTTTGAGTAAACAGCCCACCTACACCCAAGACATCTGTCACATTTGAAATCATTATTAGAGAAAAACAGACAATGTAAACAGATACAGAGCATTTTAATTTGAGAGAGTTAAAAGCAGAATGGACTTTGTTTTTAATTTAAATCTTTTTATCCTAAATTATTTGTCCCCTAAACAGATACTGACCTTAAGGTGGCACCCACCTCCCAATCACGAGTGCATGACTTCAGAATACAGCCGTGGTTTAGTTTGCCACCAAATCAAATCCTGCATGCAAGTGCATAAATTAAATGATAATTACAAAGGATGAGATGATGTCCTCATGTTAGAGCACCAGCTTTGAGCCACAGTATAATTTACACTGAGCCACATCGCTCTAAACATAACACTATATTGAGAATAAAAACTGCCAGACAAGACTACACAGACGATAAGATGGAATGTCTCCATTTCCTATTTTCTCTATCACTGTCATAAAAAGAAGGAGAAAGAGTTGTTCCAGTTCTTACAATAAACATATCATCAACAAAACTCTGTGCAGTCCAAAATATAGATTTTTATTTCAATTCATGTATTAAAATACATATATAAATTATATCTACTATATAAATACGTACAGATTATTTTACTCTATGTACATCAAGTACAATTTCTTTCACAATCTGAATCTTATTCACATACAGTACCAAATATACATTAAATTTTATATACATTAATATACATATACATTCAACATTAGTTAATCTGTATTTTATATTGCTTGTTTTGGACTACATTTAAGCATTGTTTTTAGAGCATGTCCTTTTTCATTTCCTTATTTCATTTTCTGTTCCGCTTTCAGAGAACAGACAAAAATAAGCTTCAAAGGACTATGATAATGCACTGCAAACATTTCCCTGCAAAGTTGATAAAACTAAGATATGTCTGACATAAATGACCATGAACACTTTGCTTAAGAACAGGTAGATGGACGAGATTTAAGCAGGAAAGAGACCAACAAACTAACTGTGTGACACTCAGTACCTGCAAGAGATCAATAAGGATCTCTGCTGCCTTTGTGAAAGTAAACGCAATCATCCATTAAAATGAAAGCTATTGCATAAATAAGTGTCCCTAGGCTGAGGTAATCTCCATTGTGACAACCTATAGAGCCATGTCTATGAAGGAAAAGATCACATGCATGTGGTCCCTGTAGACAGGCAAGATGAAGTGAAACTATGCAATGAGTGCCTTATCCTTGAGTGTGCCCAATAATGTAATATACTGAGGTGAACCAAAGCACTAATTATGATCTGACACATTAAAGGAATGCTTTAACAATCAATTTAGCAACATTAAAATTACTACAGTTATGAAACATTATTCTTCATTCATTCAAAATAAAGAAAATGTCTGGGTTTGTAAGACACAGCAGACAATTTCTTTTCACTGGTCACGCTGCAGTTCTTCCCCTCAAAGCAGGATGTTCATCTGTTCAGGCTGGCATTACTAATACTGTGTGGGTGTGGAAAAACTTTGGTGTACATGCTGTTTTGACTGCTCACTACCCCATAACCATGACATCATGGTCAACCTGAGTCAACACAAGTCTAGCAGCTCTCAAACGCATTTCATTTCCAAACTAACACCTGAACAGGCATCTACAACCCTGCTCCTGGAGTTTTACCTTCCTACCTTTTCAAAGTTTGACCAGAAATTACAGTACAATACTGATTTGTATAGTACCAAGCCTAATTTGTTAAAAGTACTGCTGTACCTACTGAATGCAACTATTGTGCTCTAATCTATTGCTTTGACGGTTCCCTTTTGAGGAAAAAAAAAATCCCCAACTTAATTTAAATTAATTTTGAAAAGTCAGATCCCAAAAAAATAAATAAATAAAAGATACGTGACATTAATTTCCGATAACATAAACCAAGATGTAGCAAGCCATTGCTGTGTACAGGAAAAGCAGTTATAGTTGACCTTTACTCTGCATCAATATATTTGCAGCGTACACCTCTGCCAAGGCTGCTCCTCTGCGGTCGCCCAAGGCGAATTAGGCGAGGGAGATGGTTCCATGAGTAGGCCAGTCGGGCGGAGACCATATCAAGGGTGATGTCACTGAATTCTGCCCACAGGTTGGAGGGTACACTCTCCTTCACGAGTTTGGGCAGAGTGACAGAGTCTGGCAGAAACCCATTAATGCCTCCAAGCAGTAAATGGCAGAGAGCCCGAGACTGTAGGCTCTCCCTTAGAGTGCGAAGAAGATCATCCAGCCGGTCCACGAGGTTGCACTCGTCCCAGGCCTCAGGGGGCGTACTGAGCAGTAGACGAAGCCAAGCGGTCTTCAGAGCATAGGACGAAAGCACTCCTCCCCATTCAGCTCCAGACTTCTGGTCCAGCGTCTCCCCACTGAGGTTACGTACCTCTTTTAGGAGTTGAAGGCACTTCAGATGACAAGAGTTAGAGGGCAGTCTACCTTTTAGCCATGCCAGCAGTCTCTGCTCTTGCCTGGGAAAGTAGACTGTCCAAAGGTCTTCTCCTCGCTCACCCCACCGGGACGCCACCAAGAAGGCACCTTCACCGAGAGGAAAGGCTGGGATCAGCCGAACGCCCATGGAGATGTGGCAGCAGACATAATCGGAACGGGGTGTCAGACGGAGGAGCACTTGCTGCTCCTCACTGAGAGATAGACTGAGGGAACTGCGCTGCTCAAACAGGTAACGGAAAGTAGCAAGGCAGCGCTGGGTGGCCGTGTAAAACCAGCGCTGAACGGAATCTGGGCTCATCTTATAAACACTTTGAGCATTGTGCAAGTGCATAAACGTCTCCATGAAGGCCTTATGACGACGTGCCCACTCCGCCTTGCGGGGCGTGTTCAGCGTGCACAGAGGTGGCCCTCCGGGTTTGTCAGTGCAAACACTGGCTTCCAGTTTCAGCCCACGAGGCGCCCGCAAAGGCACAAGGATGTCAAAGCAGTTAGGTGAGCCCACCTTGTGCTCCTCATAGGAACTGCCGATCTGGATGAAATCACCACGGAAGGCCAGTGAAGACTCCGGCGGGACATCGTTGCGACCCACTCTTACAAGTTCACTCACCAGCTTGGCAACATGGGCTTTGCTGTGGCCCAGCACATGTGGAGAGAGACGCACATGCCTCTCGTAGTGATCATCCAGTAGCTCTCTCTTAGAGACACCTAATTTTCCATGCCCATCCGGGACTTTGTGGAAAGCCCTTCTAGCAGAGCCAGGTTGAGTTGAGCAGTACTTTATGAAGAAGTAACACAAGATAAATGCTAGGATGTACTTGAAAAGTGTGACAGCTGCAGGTCCTTGATCAGAGCAATCGTTCCCTTGGTCCTCGGTTCCGCTGATGATGTACTGGTGCAGTAGCAGCAGAGCGGTGAGGATACAAGTTACCAGAGGCCAGAAAAACCTGAGGTTGAGAGTGTAAACGCTCATCCTCCTCCTCCTCCTCCAGTCTACTCCAGCTCTGTGGGAAAAGTTAGGGCTAGCCCATACCAAACCAATCATCCAGATGCTGAAAACAAGTCCAAGCTGATGTTCTTTTAGCCCTTTCAAACAGAAACCGTTGTGTAAGGGGAAGTTCGCCAAGTGAAGTTTCTTTGCGGATGCAGCATGTGCCGAGGGCAAGAGGAGTCCTCTCATTCAGGATGTTTGAAAATCCCCCCTTTTGTCACAAGTGAGCACTGTGTGAAACGAGAGAGCAGGCTCTCAGTGTGTGAGCTCAGAGGAAATGCCAAACTCTTGAGAGAGGAATTTCTGTTTAAAAAAAGAGGCGTTCAAAACCCATAGCCCGTCTACACTCCTCCTCCCTCTTCTCTTAAAGAAACAGATCTCAAAATGGGAAGTGCTGACTGACAGAATGCACCCTTGGCTTAGAGATTTACACAATATGAATTATAGCACATGCATTGATTGAAAAAACAATTTGATAAAAAAAAAAAAGTTTATTATTATCATTATAAATGTTAAAAATAAAGGGCGCTATACTAGACAATTCATACAAAACTCACCCTCATGGCATTCCAAACTTGTGTGACTTTTTTTC
Source organism: Opsariichthys bidens (assembly GCA_037194245.1). Taxonomy (NCBI): domain Eukaryota; kingdom Metazoa; phylum Chordata; class Actinopteri; order Cypriniformes; family Xenocyprididae; genus Opsariichthys; species Opsariichthys bidens. Next base: position 18,067,178 of record CM074277.1, on the reverse strand, counting down.
ACTGTGGAACACAAAAGTATATATTTTTCATGAATACCATCACACAACTCCTTTTGTAAAAGCACTAGATTAACTATAAAAAATGATGTCTGTAGAGGTGTGGCCCTTGCAAACTACACAGAAGGTCATTGAGAAAGTTTACAGAAACACTGCACACACACACACACACACACACTTCTCTTTGAAAGGAGTGTCACAGTAAGACGTCTGTATCTTTGTTGATCCGTTACCGACCCCTAACCTCAGCGCAAGGCTTCCCCCGATCACCCCTGACCCCGTGATACTGAACAAGAAACCTCTGTCATCTCTCTTAATCAGTCCAGAGTGCTTTTGTACTGCTGTATGGACATAAGCATTTTAATATTATCTTGCTTTATAGACATAAGTTTTTAGAATGGCTTATTCAAAGCTTAGTCAAATACTCCTAATCACATCTATTGCAAATGCATAAAGCCCTGTGTACAGTGTACAGAATTTGAATTTAAACTTAAGCAAATAGACAGTCAGTCCGCTGTTCAATTCATATCAGACACACTGAGGTAGCCACAACTAGAAAACCACACTGTTCCCACACAGGGCATGTTTCTACCTCTGCCATCTGATTTTTCAAAACAAACAGTGCCCATGGCCATGAAAGGTGTGCATCAAGTAGAAACACTCACAGAATCACCTGCTAAGTCACACAAACCTGTATGACCCGTCAGAGAATCAACACAGAGACAGCTTGCCAAATATGGCCGATTGAACTGTTTAGCTAAAAACATAACTGTCTGCTGGAACTAAATAGATGCCTGAGGAAGGAAGTGATCTTCAAGATAGGGAACTTGAAAAGGCAACGGACAGGAGGCAATTTTTGCAGCATTTCTGTCATGTACCTTCTTATCAATCTTCTTGAGCTATTTTGATAATGATGTAGCCCACTCTAAAAATACCAAGCTGTCTGAAGGGGATGAACGACTACACAGCAACAGATAAATGCATTGATGATTAGCAGTTACAACTGAGTTGAATGCAGCTCTCCTCCTCCAAAAAGAAAGTCATGTGGTTAGCATCGTGTCCTGAGGGAAACGAGTTTTAAGAAACAATTTCTCAATAACATGATTCATAACACTGATGCATAATAGGCTTCTGAGCAACACATACACTGTCAAAACTTGTTTGTACTAATAAGAGAAACGGCTGAATTCTTAAGACCTTTACTAGTCTAAACTTAGTCTTTCCTAGTGGTGAAGGGTTAACAGTCAAATATCCAGAGATGTTTTGTGAATTTATTCTGCATTTAAGTCTATTTAAAAGAGCTTCGAAAACAGTGTGTTATTAAGACTTAAAGACATGTGATCTTTTCACAATGAGCAACTCATGCAGTGTTTCCAGATGGGTCAGATTCCTCTGACAGACTTATTATGAGAATAAAAGATGTGTGGCAGCTTCTGCATTACATTAAGCAATGCAAATGCTTATATGGAGGATATGTTTAGAAATAAAAACCTTCTGAAGTAAGGGAGTAGGGGCAGCAGACAGCCTGTGGGAAGTGGGCAGTTGAAAACCTCAAACTTTGAGTCTGTTAAGGGATACATGTGGTCACAGTTGATGGTAGACTGAAAGCTGAGGAGTACTTGTAGTTACACAGGGATTGCATCAGCCTCCTCCTCTCTGAATGCGAGTATACAGTAGCTCTGCCCCCTAACAGAATCTGCCAAACTAAACAGGCCTCTCAAGAACTCTTATCCAGTACAGTCAGCATAAAACACTGTAGACGACGAGAAGGACGGGGCCAGGAGTATAATTTGTGCACTTCTCATAGCCCGTTTTTAGGATTTGTTCACTTTCAATTGAAAATTAGCCCAAGCTTTACTCATCCTCAAGCCAGGAGTGTATGGCTTCCCGGAGCCATGTTGAATGCGTTTATGATGAATGGATGTGGTGTCACGAGCTTAAACTAGTGACCCTGTTCACTGCCATTATACAGCTCGGATGAGTCAGGATATTTATTAATATATCTCTGATTGTGTTCATCTGAAAGTACAAAGTCATATACATCTAGGATGGCTTGAGGGTGAGTAAAGCTTGGGCTAATTTTCATTTGAAAGTGAACTAATCCTTTATCAAAGCTTCAAACTAAATTCACCGATTGGCAACAAACTAAAAAAACCCTCAGATACAGAAGCTGAAATCCAGGCTCTCAAACTTTCTGTGGTGTGTCCAGGATGACTTCATGCCCTCATAGATTAAGTCATGGGAACCACAGGGAGATGAAGACAGCCGTTTCCTGCCTCTCTGCTACACAGATTATGTGACATGTTTTCATAGCAACCCATGTGATGACTTCCCCAAAAGCTGTGTGCCAACATCTCTGACAGTCCTTACATATTCTAAGATAACAAATGAGCATATTTATAGCCTGCCATATACATTTATATATCTATGGTCTTTCAAAAAACAATAATTTCAACAGTTGGGGTAAAGAATTTCCCTGTCATGACTGGTGGCTGCAAATTACTTTTAGGTTAAGAGGCAAAGACTGCCCTCTTGTGTTCCAATTGGTCTGTGCAAACAAACACATCTTGTAAAGACATTTGATTTTAATGTCAACACAATAGTGATTGATAAAAAGTTACAGTATGTTATTTCTGAATATATCCTGCTGGGTGAGATAAAATAATGCAGGTCATGTATAAAATTTCAATAAATAGACTTTAAACATTTATACCGCTGTGAGGAACAGCACCAGAACATACCACATTATTAAGTATGTAATTTCTGCACCACTAATGTAAAAAAAAAAAAAAAAAAAAGAAACTGCAAAAATATGATATTTAGGATGATAAAATATGAGGTGATATCCAGGCAGAGCATGAACATCTCTGTGGCTCAAGAAAAATATTAAATTGATTATTATTGAGATTTTAGATTTCATTATGCTAGTTCATGTAGTCACAAATCATGATGTTGCATTGTCATCAGCAGTAGGTTTTGCATCTGATATCACTTTTGAAAATTATTCTATTTAGATATTAAGCTACTATTTCATACAAACTCATCATGTCTTAAGGCTTTTACCCACCTGTAGCAGGTCTGTGTACTTCTCAGGATCTTTCTCCATAGGAGTTCTCATCTGACTGTTGCAGTGCTCTGAGATACGGTCTTCTACAGCCACAGTTCACGCCACCGCCCCTTCTTTTCCCAAGAGAGCAGAACCAGCTCCTGTCCAAAAAACAGACACATCAGATGTGTGACTTCCAGACACGCTGCATTTTATTCTCAATACATTGAAGACTCCTTCTAGTTACAAATACCCTTACATAAAGGGTTCTCACATCTTTTGACCAATGACTTTCCATGATGACTTTCTGAGATATCCATACTAGAATTTAAAAAAAAAAAAAAAATCAATGTATACAGACTGCACTTAAAACAAGCTATTTGAGTTGAGAAATTTATTGAAATCAATTAATTTCTAAAAAAATTTCCATGCCTAAAAAAAATACAATTTTACACTGGCCTAACATTTCCAAGTTTCGTGGGAACACCGTCCACATAAAAAATAAGTTTTTTTTGTCTCCACCACCATATTGTATTAAATGAGTTTCTTGGACTGAATTCTTGAGAAATATTATTTTTTAAAACAGAGAAGTAATAATGTAACAGCCATACTCACCAAGAGCAAACCAAAGGAAGCAGAAGGGTGGGAAGCACTCCGTTCTCACCCAGTATCTCAGTAAACCGCTGCTTCTCCTGATCCTACATTTCCTTTAACAGTAATTGAAATGTCACCAAAAGTTGACATTCAACCTCAATAATCAATAAAAAAGGTTACGTTGTGTAATAACTGTTGGTTTACGGCTAATACCTGAATGAGTGGGCATGTTTGTGTACATCTGAGAACAGCCATCTGACCAGCACAGATTCGGTTGGCACCATATTCTGCAGTGTGGTCCACTCTCATCATCCTGTGTGAGCAAAGTTTTTTCCCCCTCTTCATCATTGGTGGGAGGCAATACACTACATGGCGCTGCACCTGAAAAGCACATTAGCATGCAAAGACAAGCAAATACCACTTTAAACTCAAAATCACAAAGAACTTTACTGTGCTCATTTCTAAAGCGGATTGTTTTAATATGCAGGAGCTCATCTACCATGATAAACATTTGCAAAATATTGCATAATTTGGCATACATAAGAATACTGTAAACATATTTATAAAGCTTCTTTAGGAATGTGATTTGCTTTTCATTTTCATTTTCAGTTTCAAGACTCCAAAGTATGACATTTGGGGAAAAATGTAAAGATAAAGGCCAGAATCTGTGAATGTAATTCCTCGAAAGAGAAATATTGCAAATGTGTAGTCGTTAAGGCAGTTATGAAACTAGACTGGTGTAATGAACGGTAAAGCTGCAAAGGAGAGTTTTTCTTGGCTTATCGATCAATTTGTATTGCGTTTGCTTAAGAGACTTTTATTTTGGTAAGCGACTTGACGCGCAATATTTGGACCGTATAAAGTGCGGCTCATTTCCGCCAGGTGTATGTGTGTGTACACGCTGATAGAAGGACGCAATCTGCAATCTGTGTTTCTCTCCTAATGTTTTGCGCATCCCACTAGAGGGTTATAAGCTCTTACTGTAGCTATCCCACTGGAATGATGGTCAGTTAAGGAGTATCTGACCATCATTCCAGTGGGATAGCTACAACTGGTGATACTTACATACAAAGTTGATTGTAAAAGACTGTTGACAATCACGAAGCATGAGCTGAGGTCTGACAAACCTATGCATGTCGTTGTGTTTCATAACACAAATTGCACAAAAAACGCCAATGTCATTAAAAGAAGCTGGGTGGAGGTCGTGGTCGCACGCGTGCCGTTTACTGACGCTGCCTTCACGTGACATTTTAATATTCCCACTTCTGAAGTCGAGAACGAGAGGGCTTTCATTTGCATTTATTTATTTATTCATTTATTAAATGATTAATTTTTTTTTTTACCTAGGAAACTCATATCTACGAAAATCTGATATCCGATATTCCGATATCACGTGAAGTCAGCATAAACACTAAATTAATAGGCGAAGAACAAATTGCGAATGACACCGGAAGCTAGACACATTAAATTTCCAAATTGCCGCGCCTGCGCTTACCTGGAAAATAAGGTGGATTGGTTTCTGAACTTTTTCTTCTTCTTCTTCTTCTTCTTCTTCTTCTTCTTCTTCTTCTTCTTCTTCTTCTTCTTTCTTTCATAAATTGACTGAGCTGAAGTCGTTTTGAACTTGTTCAATACCATGTGTTTTTGTGTTTATTCATTTTAATTTTAATGCATTGTTTTATAATATTCCATTGATGCCATGTTTGAATGTTTGTAATTTTGTTTGGAAATTTGAATTATTTTTAAGTTATGTAGTTATTCTTTAATAATTCATATGTTCAATGAATAAATTAAGTTATTTAATGATTCAACAGGCAATTTTTTTTAGTTTGTAGCTGACTCAAGTGATGCCGAAAAACTTGTTGGTAAACGTTTAACAAACAAGTAATTCTGTAAATTACATTTATTTGTTTGTAATTAATTTTCTTTACTTTGTTGTTATATTAATATTGTATTACTACTAATAATACAACTACTTACTACTAGAAATATTAATATTAGGCCTACTGCTAATATTTTAATGTTATTTAGTAGCCTAGTTACTTTAAAGGTTACATATTCCCAAACTATCTGGTGTGATAGATCATATGCCATGTTAGTTCACACGAGATTCAAGCCCTGATAAATGTTGATAAACATAAAAAGTATATTTAAGAAGTAATGGAATAGATGATTTATTTTACAGTATTGTGTAGCACACTTATATCTGGATTGTACTCCGCTGGATTTGTTGTTTGTGTAGGAGATGCTGTCATTCTGGACACAACTACGTGGGCGTATGCTGGTGGGGGCTGACATTGCTCCTACAGCACATCTGAATGCTGCCATCGCTGAGATCAGACAACAGGCCTGCTGCTCTAGAACCACCGAAAGACTGAAGCGCAGTTCAGATATGGGGTAAATAATTTTAGAAGCAAACACAAGCACACTCACAATGGCTTGATGTTCTTGTTTCTCCTCTGTCTTTTTCTCTTTTGTCTTTACACTCTTGAAAATAAAGGTTCCAAAAGGAGGTTTTCACAGCAATGCCATAGAAGACCCATTTTTTTAAGAACAATTTTTTTTCTTAAAGATCATTTTAAGGAACTTTTTATAGAATGGAAAGGTTAAAGGTCAAAGGTTCTTTATGGAGGCATCAATACCAATAAAGAGCCTTTATTTTTAAGAGTATAGGCAGAGATGAATGTTGGATATTAGACTGAAAGCTTTGTTTTCCTTTTTATTAAAATGACATAGTCATGCATAATCTGTTTTACCTTTTAATAGCGTATAGTGTCCTAATACTCATCATAACTATCCAATAGATATTGTATTTAAATTGCATGTAGGATGTAGTCACTTTTCCTTATCCCTCCACACAGTGGCACTCTCACACAGCAAAACACCTGCAGTTTTTTTTTTTTTTTGAATTGGGGTTTACCAACATACATTTTCAGACATGTATGAAATAGATGTTTCTTGTGAAACTGGGCTTGTTGAAGTTGGTTAGGAATGTCACTGGCAAATTGTTGCGTAAGAGAATTCACATTATATGCAAAGATAATTTCTTGATTACGGCTGCATATATGCGTCTCTATTTTATATTACCTCTACCATTGTATTCAAGAGAAAGATAAGTATTTTATTTTCAAATAATGTGTATATTCATTTCTGAGGTTTTTTTTCGTTCTCAGAAGTTCCCAGGGAATGAGTCAACTGATAAAATATGTATATTGAATGCAGTGTAAAGGCCTGTTCAGACCAAAGATGATAACTAAAATAGTTCTAATTCTTTGGGAATACAGAAATGCACACCACAGCTATAACGATAACTGCACAGTGGATTTTTTTCAGCTGATGAACAATGAGCATTTAAAGGATCAGGAGATGTATGCCATACGATAAACAGAACATTATTGTCCATTGGTATGGATGCTAATATGGTATTAGTTAAAGTTATCTTTATAACTATAGTATATGTAAATGTAGAATGAAAGTAAATGCCAAAAGTAAATGCAGATCTATTTTGATCTTAACTGCTCCTGCAGTGTCCAGCCTTGTATCTGAATGAAATTTGAACAATTAACATGTCACTGACATTGGGTTAGGTGACCTCCTGGTCTTGAATCCACATCACTGCACCTTCTGCAGTTCAACTTTGACACTGTCAATTCAAAACTGATCCTCTGCACTAATATTAAAACCCTTTAAATTAGCTGGAACTCCCGCAGATCCCACATATTAAGGCAACCTTTGCCCAATTGCCATGCTCAGATGTTTCTGTCCTTTCTAAAATTACAACTTCTCCTTTGGAGAGCTCCAGTGAATGAACAGTTTATAGTCCAAATGGAAATCACAGACAGAGCAGACAGAATATTAGTGACACACAACATTTCACACTTTTAAGAACCCTCCAAATATGTCTGTATTATTGGCACGAAGCTAACCAGCCAAACCTTGAGCCACAGCGTTTAGACTTTTTGGGAAATCTGTGAACTCTGCGATTAGCTTACTTGATCCCATCTGAGTTTAATTAAGTGTTTTAAGAAAATACAGCATTAAGTACAGGTGCGGAAACCTTATTTATTTGGAGTGTGTGTCAGTATTAAGTGCCATTTCCCAGTGGCTTGCATGGACATGCATACACTCGCTCAAATGCACAAATACAGAACAGCGTAAGCAAAATGGGAAATATTTTTCTTGCAGTGCAAAATAAATACACTAGGGGAAAAAAGAATACAGCTCCAGTGTGGGGGAAATCCACACACCTGACTCAATATGCCCACAGTAGCATCAGAAAAGCACTTGCCATCTGTTTTCAGCAGTTCTCCTCCACCCCATTACATTGCGCAACAATGCTCCAGAGATACCTGTTAAAGAGTTGATGTTTAGCCTGTTGTATTATGTATAGCTTTCAATGCAAATGCCACAGCACATAGAGAAAGAAACATTTGATCAGTGCTCTTATTTGAGGGTAATGGGGCTGTAGTATAAAGAATGGAACTAGAAGCAATTTATTCCTCTCCTAAACCACTGAATTAAGATTTTAGAACAGACTTGTTTTTATTTTTGATGTTGGTTGGTAATGTGCTGTAAAGTGCTGCAGTCTCTCGAGGTGTGCTCTCTACAAATGTTGCTCTTTGACCTTGATGACTGGATTGCTGACGATAGTCAGTTGAAGGGGAATATTCAAAATCCTTTGTCTCTTCAGTATATATATTTATATATATATATATTTTTTTTTATATATATTTATATATATATATATATTTTTTACTGATAAGTTGGCATTGATGTTTCTGATTTGTGAGTTGTGAGTATTGAGTAAGCTGGAAAGACATCATTCAGTGCCCAGGGGTTATTCAGGACAAGAGGAGTTTAAAGATGTAAAACTTGCTCTGCCAGTGCTTTGATGCTGTGATATATTCTCTTTTTATCTTCATCTCTGTCTTTTGGTTCCCATGGTTCAGCTGCCCTCTGCAGGCATTAGGAGTTTCCAAATACATATTACAAAATATTTGCACAGGACCGTTTCCAGCTTAGGGCGAACAGCCTCTGCTCTCATTTAAGATTTTCAATACACCAATACATACAGAGCCAAGCCTTCAGACTCTGTAAAAAGGCGAAGGTTTTACTACAAAATTGCAGAATAAATATTTATTTGAAAATACCTCAGCAGTGGCAGGAGTACCGACAGTGTGTATTGTTCAGAGGGATCTCTGCCCTGATGAGGGAGTAAAATAAAATCACCCAGTAGATGGTTTGACTGAATAACAACACAATGACTGTCTGATATGAGAGCGGATTTAGTCTGCAGGAAGCATAAGCAAGCTGTAAACACACATCAGAGGCATTCTACTGACAGAAAAAAGCAAACAGTTTAAAGCATGGGATATTAGAGAGGTATTAGATCTGTTTAAACGCTCTCAGATCAGATCATTTTACAGAGTTAAAATGAGCCTAAAAGTCTGGCTAGAAAGCTAAAGAAGAAATTGTGCTAGATTTATTACATTGGTAAATGTATATGCAACATCTATGATATCAATGAGTAGGCATACAAGTATTTTTTTTTTTAAAAAAACCCCCAAAAAGTTACTGTATGATTTAGATTAAGTAAAATGGCTGACTTGTACAGTATGCTTAGCAAACCTGCTGACTCAAAGGAGACAGCACCTTGTCCCACACCTCCAGTTTTATGATAGCCCTGCCCAAAGGACACATGGTGGCCCTGATGTCCAGGTTTTTGCCCTCAAAGTTAATGCCTGACCCATTGGCCTCCTCCCTCACAAAGCCCTGTTGATTTTTTTGATAGTACATTTCTTTATAAAGGGCCTGGTCACACTCCTTTCCTTTTGGGTAGATACCTACTGCAAACCAATTCTTATAAAGATTATAGTCCCAGGGGACAGAAAACATTAGGGCCAGGGTCTCAATGTAGTCATTTCTGCTTCGCTCGAACAGGTCGTAGGTCAGAACCCCCACACTGCCGGTAGCGTGAGCGCTGGTCTTGCTGAAAGTGCATACTTCAGTCTTGAGGGGGCGAACTGTGGGCTGAGGTGGGTTGAAGGCTTCACCACTCTCCAGATAGACCCTGTGGGATTTATATGCATGAATAATACACAAACACACACGGGTTTGTTTTGCTATCTTAGAGGGGGCATTCCATAGGCGTAATGGTTTTTATACTGTAAAAACTGTTCATTCTATCCCTGTACACTAAATCTACTCCTCATAAATCACAAAAAGCCCCCCCCCCCACATTCATATTGCTACACAACATGCACATTTAAAGGGATAGTTCACGCAAAAATTTAAATTTTGCCATCATTTAGCTCACCCTAATTGTGTCCCAACTTGAACACAAATGAATACAATCAAATTTAATAAGAATTTTTCAAAAATGTTTTGTCCATAAAATTCAAATGTCAATTAAATTGGGACAAAAAAAAAAAAAAAAATCCAGAATGCCTTCTTTTGTGTTTCACAGAAGAAAGAAAGTCTTACATGTTTGGATTGACATGAGGAAATTTCCATTTTTGGTTGAACTATCCCATTAAATGTATTTCACACTCCTTTCCTTGATTACATGTTAAGACACAAGGTTTTGGTTTTGAATGCTTGGTTGAACTTTAGTTTTGCTTCTGGTTGTAGACTCACTTTGGGTTGATGAAGCAGTAGTTGCTTGTCAGGTTGGTGATTTCTATGGTGGCGTGTCTCCTGCTGCTCACGGTGGCAGCGGCAGCTTCAGCAGACTCAGTCATCATGGTGGACGATAGATCTGATTGATGGCTGAAACTGAGAGAAGTGGGGAGAAAAGGGATGGTGTGCACCTCAGTGAAAGGAAGTGGAAATGAAGTCTTGTTTACACTACTGGGCTGCAGTGAAAGTAAAATAACCTGTCTCTTGTTTTTCCAGGATATAAAGTTTTCAGCCATACGTTAATCGTCCTCTATTTGAACTATACTGTGCTGAATTAATGTGTCGAATTCAATATAAAAACACATAAAAACTTGTGTGTATGCGCAAACACTACAATATAAAACATAGAAGCATTAGATAGAAGCATAAAGTTCACATCCCAAGTTCACTTCTGTCCCTCTTTCATTACTATTCTTAGTGTTAACAAGCGCATAAACGGAGTGTCAGTAATTACACGCAGAGACCTCCACCTTAACAACCACTGTGCCTGTAGCAATCTTCAATTTTATAATGCTCTGCTTTAAAAGAGGAAGAAAAGGGTGTGAAATAGTGTTGCTCAAGTGTTCATAACTGAATAAACTGTCTTGCCATGTTATAATATATAAAAGCATTTAGTTTTGATTATTAACTTCTGATTATAAAGCATATTTCGTCTCCATGAGAATGAAGTCTTACCTCTGTGGTACTCCGGAGTGCGTGTATGTGTGTTGATCAGTAACGGTGCGTTCTGAAATAGTCACTGTGTTTTTACTCTGTATTCATGATCAGCAACAAGAACAGTTCATACCTACCTGTGAAAAAAAAAGCATGCTTATTCAAATTTAGTGTACACCCTCTTTACGCACAGTCATGGACACGCACACACGCATATCATCTTAAGAGGCATCACTGGGTGAGAAAATTCTTGGAAGAGTTCCACTCCCATAACTAGATGTTAGATTTGTTAGACCAGAAAAGTGAAGTTGCATGCACAGATTTGTCTCAGAAATTGCATGTGTACATTTTAGGTGGGGCTTCTTGATGATTAATGATTAAGTTTGTTTTTATAGCATTTAGTACAATGATCATAGTTTGTTTGTTTTTTATGACGAAACTTTAAGCAAGACTATAGGTAAAGGGTTTGGATGGGAATTTTTCTTCTGTGAAATGTTTTTAATAACAAGCCCAAGCATATTCTCACTCCATCTCCTTCTTTAACCACAGTGGGGAAATGTTGTTCTCACAGTTTTCACAGATTTTTTTTGTTTAATTACATTTTTATAAATCATTTTTGTAAAAATTGTTTGTTCAGATTGTTCAGAAGTCTAAGAGGTATTAAATGTTTTTAAATTGTTCAGTATTGTGCTTCATTTGATGTTTCCCCCTTGTTTCCCCCATGGCGAGGTCATGGGTTTGATTCCAAGGGAGTGCGTGAATTTAGGTATACTTGTACTTATTTGTGAATATAAAAATATATAATTATATATAATTTAGGTTTCACTGGTCCCTTTAAAGCATTCTGTTGACTATAAGTAATGTTGCACCTACATGTGACATGTATACTAACTCTCATAAGAGTGTTAGTAGAGTATTGACTGGTAGGGTTGGAATAAGTTGACCTGTAGTTGCAAAGTTACTTATAGTCAACAGAATGCTCAAAAGGAACCATCAAGATATGTCGTAATATATGTTTGCCAACTCATTGCTTATCTCATGATCAACTCATTGCTCATCTTATATATATTTATTTAACCTTCATGCACTGTTCGGTTTCTGGCGACAGCCTGTATGGTCCAAAAACCACACTATGAAAAAGACATACAATCATGTACAAATAAATAAAACTTTTAATATCAATACTTTTCACACATTACAAAGAATAAATCTCTGAATTTCTGATTTATAAAAATGTTTTAACCACTATTTTTAAGACTGCCCCTCTCCCCACCCATGGGACATTTTCCATTATACATTTAAAACAATAATATCTTAGTCTGAACCTAAAGTAATCTTGACAAACTGTATAACATTTGAAAGCTTTCAGACTCTAGTTGTCATATTTTGTGTCTGATTTTCACAACAAATGACAGAGCAATAGAGAAAAGCGATAGACTTTCCATTTGTGAAGATTGACTTTCCAACTTTCTTTCTGAAAGTTCTTTTTTTGAGATATCAAACTAAAATTTGGTACAGAACATGTTCAGATATTTAACTTTGATTTTCTTGAGGGTTTTAGTATTGCACATGTTTTGTAAAATATTTATTTGATATGAAATATAAAATAAAATGTTCATAAACAGACATTTTTTTAAATTTTACTTTTGTAACTTTTTCTTTCGTTCTACAATAATCTGTGAAGCGTTCCCTTTAAAAATATACCAAGCTTAAGGTTAGAAAAGTCATTTTCTTATCTATGCTCAAAAAGTGGGACAGGCAATTAACAGGTAAAACAACTATATTTTCATAAATTTTGAAACTAAAAAGCTGTTAAACTCAGCAAGACACTGGCATCTCAGGATGTTTTGTATTTTGGGTCTGTATTTGCTTTTGAATAGCTGTCTGTATGGGTCAAGAATATACAAGAATATGTAATAACATATAAAATTTCTGTATGCACATTTCACAACAAATCATAATTATTTTGTTCTTGCATGTTTGTTCATGACCCTAAGTGAGGAAAAGTCACAAAATTTCAAGAAAAATTTCAAGTAGCAAATCGGCATAGACTGATTTCTGAAGGATCATGTGACAGTGAAGACTGGAGTAATGTTAAAATTTTTTGAAGTTCTGATGCTGAAAATTCAGCTTTGCCATCACAGAAAAAAATTACTTTGTAAAATATATTCAAATAGAAAAGTTTAATTTAAATTTGAATAATATTTCACAATATTACTGCTTTTAATGTATTTTTAATTAAATAAAGGCAGCCTTGGTAGGCAGACGTAACTTCTTTTAAAAACATTAAAAAATCCTAGTGTATATCACATGTAAAGAATACCTGAAAACCCTACTTAAGTAAACGTACGAACAGCTTACAGTAGTAAGTAGCTCCACTGCAAGTTATGTCATCAATTTCACTTCCACTTGTCTGATTTTATCAGTACTTAAGTGTTTTACTCGTACTGAATATAAGCTCAAAGATGCACTAGTTGGTAACACTTAAGAGACATGCCAGTGAAAAACAAGAAACAGTTGATTTGTGAGGAGAGCAACCCCCTGTTTATTTTGATATGTGATTTTAAAGTTGAAATAAATCTGAACACCTTAGTATTGCACTAAATCAAAGTCGACACAACAGCCTCTTAAACGAGTACAAACACTCAAGTCTCAGTTAAGCTCAAGTATTCAAAAAGGGCATAAGTAAACCCGTTTCATTCAAAAAGGTCTTAAATATAATATTAATAAAATAATGTAAACTATAATTAAAGCCTAAAAAAGTCAAAGCTTATTTGCACTGGACAGCATGTCCTCATCTCAAATGTAAAACACCTGCGATTTCGCAATTAGTTTAAGGCGATACTGCTTATTTTGTAGCAGAAATAAACCCCTGCAGGAAAAGTTAGGTGCGATGCAAAATGTAATGAGTAATTGCGTTAATTGCTCATCACAAATGTATTGAAGTAAAAACTACATTAAATAATGTAGTCAAGTAAGTAAAAGTTGCAAATATCTTTGATTTTCAAAGTACAATGTTTCCAAAAAGATTTACAGTTACACTTTAGTACAGTAACTGATTACATTTACTCAAAGACTTTACTCCACTGATGTGTGTGTGTGGGGGTGTATCATGCAAACAAAGAATGAGTATTCAAAATGGTCGCTTTTTTATTTAGACAAATTTTTGGACAGCATAAATTCAGGTTTTAATACAGACATGAACATTTGAAAGAACAATGCCATGTTCATTAATATTTGTGCATATAGAGAAAAAGATCGTGTAAAGTATATGAAGCAATTTTGAATTTGTTTGATATTTAGCCCATCTTATCATACACCTCCAGCTTAATAATAGCCTTGCCCACAGTAGACATGGTCGCCCTTAAGTCAACTTTCTTTCCTCTGTGGAGGACTCCAGATCCCCCTGCGTCTACACGGGTCAACTGGCTGAAGTCCTTTCCCTCATACATGTGCTTATACAGAGCCTTGTCACATCCACGGCTGCTCTCAAACAACCCAAGGCCCATGACATTTTTGTAGAGGTGGTAGTCGAAGGGAACGGAGAACAGAATGGCCATGCGCTCAGTGCACATATGATTCTGCATGTGGAAGAGGTCATAGGTCAAGATGCCCACAGCCCCAGTGGCACTGCTGTCATCCTTTGTGAATGAGCAAACCTCAGTCTTGGCGGTGCGGATGGTGGGTTGAGGAGGATGGAAACTGAACCCACTGAACATGTACACTCTGAGAGAAATTCAGAGTTGACATTTGTCAATAGTTTGTTACAGAGATGTACAATTACAGCAAATAAAGGAGTAAATAAAAGGAACTTGCCATACAATTGAAAAAAAGTCATTTCCCTCCACTAACTGCATTTTGTAAAACAGTTTTAATCAGTTTATCTGGTAACCAGAGGGTTAATGTCAATGTGAAATGTGTATGCTCAGACATAATTCGCTGCTTACTTTGGATTGATAAGGCAGTAAACACTGCTAACATTGGTGATCTCCACCGTACAGTTCCTGATAGTGTTTATAGTTGCTGACACGGCCTCTGCAGTCTGCATGTTGGCGCTGCTTCTGTGAGGGTCTTGA
The DNA here is from genome assembly GCA_037194245.1 of Opsariichthys bidens. Lineage (NCBI taxonomy): Eukaryota > Metazoa > Chordata > Actinopteri > Cypriniformes > Xenocyprididae > Opsariichthys > Opsariichthys bidens. Next base: position 18,052,133 of record CM074277.1, on the reverse strand, counting down.
AGGAAAAGAAAGATTCAAAAACTGGAAAAATTCTTTTGAAAATATAATTGCATTCAGCAGTCTTAAAGGGACAGTTCATGAAAAAAAAAAAGTTTTTTTTTTTTACTTTTGACATTCAAAACCTGTATGATCTTTTTTTCTTACATTGAACACAAAAGGAGATATTTAGCAGAATGTCCAAGCTACTGAATGTGGATGTGGGCCAAATAGACACTCTGCTACATTAATTAAATTACAGAATTTTGATTTGAGTGATTTTCTTTTTCTTTTAAGCAGATAAATTATACAGCTGACCCTACAACATTCTAATCAAATTAATTAGATTGCCACGTGCTTAACATTTACACACCAATCTCAATCTGTCTTCATAGCAGTAACTATAGCCAGTAAATGTGTGACAGCAGGTACAGGTAGACGGATGATTGTTTTCTACTGTTTTAGCTACGGCGCTTAAAAGATCTCTAATAACAGCCCTGACGGCACGGCAGAATAGACAAGACTATTGCGGGCTCCATATGGTTCTGAGAACTAAACTGTTAGCAGAGACAAACAGTGATTCAGTGAGCTGAGAATCTAAGACATGCACCAGCAGACATAAGCAATGAGACCTTTCACCATCTTTTCAGCACATTAATGCTCATTTCTGTTCTTAATAAATTGATAAATGATTTTTACTTTTTCTTTTTTTTTCTTTTTACAGTGTACACATGAAGCTTAACACAAACTGGTTAATAGTTACCTGACAGTTACCTGCTAGTAAGAGATGCTGCTGCTGTTGAGAGAATTGAGGGTTTGCTGCTCTTCTGTTTCAGCGTAGATGAACAAAGTGGTGGATGAATGACAGAAACACTTGTAGACACATAAAAACCTGCTTGACAAACTCAGGCGTGTCCTCTTCTTTCCCCTCCAATGCATACAGAAAAAAAATGGCAGAAACATTTGTGGGAAAGTTTGATGGGAATTGACACAGTTAGATTGACTAACTGCTTTGCATCAAGCTTCATCAACAAAGCTCTATTCAGAGAATTCACTGGCACACAACCAATAAAACTGCCAGAAAACTCCATCATGACTAGACGCATCTTGTAGGAAAACAAAAAAATCACTGACTAATTCCGCAACAATTTATATTTTAATAGGAAGATTAAGTGTTCAATTCTAAGGAAAACAGCATGACATAATGTGGTTATAATATGCTATGTTGGTTACAGTGCAAATATTGATATTGCAATTAATGATGAAAAGTACCAAATCCACCAACACCCAAAACTTTTGTAAAGAGTAAGAAGGAATTATAGAAGGCTTAATAACAGGGTGCAAGGACAATGGGAGATTATAGGACACTTGTGCAATGTTAGCCCTATAACCCGTATTGTCAAAGCAGTGTGTGACTAAACATGTCATGGTCCACTGAAGCAGAGAGTGAAAACACACTTAGTGCTGACTAAACTGAGACTGAGAGTGTTGAGTGTCCCACTGCATGTACAAACATTTCCCCTTCGTTCAAAGCACATTTTTAAATTCACTCACACACCTGGAGACTGTGTATGCGTAATTTGCAGAAATACACTCACATCTCTGACAGAAAGTTCAGGGCCCTCATTCATTTTCCAACAGGGGGCAGCAAATATACACCTATTCACCCTATTAGCCCTCTTCTAATTATGACATCTTTAATCCGAGAAACAAAAAATCAAATCAAAAAAGAACAAAGAATCAAATAAATTAAAAAAAACAACTTATGATTAGATGTATTTCCGAGTTAAGTCCACCAAAAACACTTTTTTTCAAAAGATCTTTTGTGTGTGTGTCCCATAGCAGAAAGACATTATAGAAAGAAGGTCATACAGGTTTAAAACAACAAGATGGTGTGTGAACTATACAGTACCTTTACCCCCCCCCCCCCCCCCCCCAACTCTCAGATCTGAACCAAAATGAATGATTCACCCAAAAATAGAAGTTCTTTGACTATTTCTTTGCTTATTATTTAAATATCTTCCCTAGAAAAGATTCATTCATAGATTTAGAACAACATGAGGGTAAAGAGTAAATCATGGCATTATTTTAATTTGAATTCTTTCCCCGTCCTCATATTTCAACTCAAGACTATTTTGTCTTCACTAAAAGTACATTTAAAGATTCAACATAGCAGTTGAGCATATTTACATGCATTAACACAAATGATTTTAAATTTTTCAGATTGTAATGCTCCTTTGAGTAGTTCCCATAAGCCATTGATTTATTTTCCCTCTCTTTACAGTGACCAAAAGAAGCTCAAAGCGACTTTTGGAACTAGTGCAACTATAGCTATCCAATAAAACACTTGATTCACATTCTCTCCACCAGCCAAGGTAATTCAGCATCGGCTGAATCATTTGAAAGGAAATCAAAAGCTAACCTTATGATTAGATGTATTTCAGTGTAAAGTCCACATCCCATTACCTGAGCCAATGGAGGCTCTCTAAATGCATAGAGCTGCTGTGCGTCTGAAGGGCTAAAGATTAATCCCTGGAGCCTATGGAGCTATTCACAGGTAGGGCCTTTCAGATGATGGACTAATAGGTATCGTTCTGGGGTTTGTGTGTGTGTGTGTGTGTGAGTGTGAATGTGTGTGGTGGGGGGTTATGCAAACAGAAGTGATTACACACAGTCGGGCTGTATGCAGCAATCTCTGTGTGTGTGAGTGTATGTGTAAGGGGGTTGGAGTTGTCGGTTGATTGATTGTTAAGGGGGGGCGAGAGGTTCCACACGCTCACTTTGTGATGAATAGGCTGTCAGATGCCCTCCAACTACCCAAACAAGGCCGTGGTAAAACAGGCATTTAAGTGATTACACCAAACGTGTAAATATTAAACGTCCATTACGGAGGGATTATATATGCTGCCACTCCACAGATGAGACGCGAAGGTGGGGAAAAAAAAGACAGTGATGCAGGGATGAGAGAAAAATGTAATGGAAAAAAGGACAGGTGCTCAAGCTACATATTTGTTGTTTCACGCCCGACTAATGTTTTTCTGTTTATTCTCCACAAGGACCAAATCTCAGGCATTAATCACATTTTGAGAGCACTTGAGGTGCATTTTGTCAGTGTGAGGGCATTTTGTGTATTTGTATGTTTGTGTATCTGACGCTTTAATTTGTCCAGGCATGTTACCGCATCCCCAAATTCAAATTAGCCGAGATAAAGAGCATTTGCAGAGATGCAGTGGGGTCTGGGGCTAGGGAATGTGTGATTATTTATCTTTTATTTAATGATGATTTGTGCAGTGTGGCCTTTAATTCCTCTGCCGCCCGATAATCGATAGGGCGGCATGCGACATGAATACATTTGCGTCCTCTCTAGGTAGCAAGAGCGAGGCTGTAACCTGCAGGAATTATTTAAACTCTCCTGTCAAACAGACAGAAGACTGAGAAGATAGGGTTGTCCTTGAAGGTATACAGAATTATATTGGATATTCAAGAGCTTGCACAATTTTGACTCAAGCTAGTTTATGCCAAAGTTTCTGCTGAGAGTGGGATAATAGTGACAGTTTTGATTTGTAAAATGTGTCACCACATGAATTTTAAATAGTAAATAAATAAATGACGGGTCAAGTGGAGCAGTTTATCTGAACAAACTAAATTGGAAAATTTATAAAAAGGTTAAAGGAAAATATGTAGTTAATAGTGTCCCAAGAATTGTGATGTGAGGTTGATGTGTGCATCTAATTTCAATATATCTTCATTTTTTATCAGTTCTGTAATTAAACATTTATATCCCTTGTGGTATCTGTTGCTTCAGAATTGTATCCATTTAATTCAGTAGAATGCAAATTTTTCCAACAAACATTTTTTTTAGTTTTGTCAGACATTTTGTACTCTGCCTGCTGAAGTGACAGCCAATCCACAAGTCATTTTCTTCTTTCTTTCTTTCTTTCTTTCTTTCTTTCTTTCTTTCTTTCTTTCTTTCTTTCTTTCTTTCTTTTCTTTCTTTCTTCTTTCTTTCTTTCTTTCTTTCTTTCTTTCTTTCTTCTTCCTTCATTGTTCACATATTTAGTTGTCATATTTGGGACAACTGTCTTTGTTCCTTTCCTTTCTCCCTCTTTTTTTTGTCTATGGTTTCATAAGTCCCTGTCGTCCATTCATCTTTAAAAAGGTCTTTTACAGTTCCTGTTTGTCTTGTCATTCTCTCTTTCTGTAAGATTGTGTCATGTTTTGGCTCTGGTACCTTTGATTGCTCCCCAAAAATTGGCTCTAGTCTCTCTATTCTTTAAAGCCAGGGCAGTTATCATGCCATTGTTTCCATCCTATTCGTTTCTTCCTTTTGTTCTTCTGTCAGTGTTGCTCTTCTTCGTTTGTCAGGAGGACAGTTTCTTTGTGTTACCATGCTATTATGCTGTCCTATACACCATTTATAAAGTAAACACTAAAGCTTTAAAGAGATAGTTCACCCAAAATGAAAATTCTGTCATCATTTACTCACCATGTCATTCAAAACCTTTCTTTCTTCATAGAACACAAAGGACTCTAGAAGAATGTCCAAGCTACTATTTTCCATAAAATGAAAGTGAATGATGTCAGTATACTATAAACATTCATTCTACAGATTACAACAGGAGTTAGAGAGGTGAGTGGCATAGTCAGTTGTTTTATCTATGCAACGGAGTCATATATTGAGGCTAATTTATTACATGTGTATTTGCTTTTGTAATGTGATTGTATTTGTATTGTATTTTATTGCAACACTGGTATAAAGAGGACAGCTTTGGTTTCAGAAGTAACGCTTCATACACTACGATAAAATCAGATCAAAATATCAAACATGTTTTGATATCCATGGATTGGGTGGAATCAAAATCTGAAACTAAAATTGAAGTCTGTGTCCATCATACACTACAAGATTTTTTGTAAAATCTGTCAACTGGTACAGACTTTCAGCAACTATTGTCAGAATATTCGGCTGGGGGACCATCAAAATAAAGTGTTAGCAGATATTAAGCAGTACCTACTAATACTCTAATGACTGGTGGTTGACATGCACTTGCAAAGTTACTTATAGTTTGTAGAATGTCTAAAGTGGGTCAAACATTTTCTGTCTATAAAAAGTAAAATGTTGCATTATGTGGTGTTGACTTCCTACAGTCCAAGTTACAATTTGATTTGATTCAACGGTAACACTTTACAATAAGTTTCATCAGTTAACATTAGTTAACAACATTAGTTAACATAAACTAAAAATGAAATGCACTTATACAGCATTTATTAATCTTTGTTAATGTTAATTTTAACATTTACTAATACATTATTAAAATCTTGTTAACATTAGTTAATGGACTGTGAACTAACATGAACAAACAATCAGCAACTGTAATTTCATGAACTAACGTTAACAAAGATTAGTAAATACAGTAACAAATGTATTGCTCGTGGTTAGTTTGTGTTAGTTAATACTTTAACTAATGTTTAACTAATGAACCTTGTTGTAAAGTGTTACCGATTGAACATTACAATTGGGCATCATATGCTAAACAACCAATGATATTCTTTTTTAGATATTTAAATTTTTTTTTTGCAATACCATTATTAATTTTTAACCAAAGCCTACATTTAATTATACAGTACAATATCAACAACCAGTAAGTATACAGTATGATCAATCTGAGCTCAACCTGAAGTCTATACATTCTTAGTAACGGTTCCCGGTTCATTTAGAATATAGAACCAAATCAGATATAACCAAAAAATGACTGGTGGTCATTTGCAAACTCAACCACAGAGTAAGTTTGATTCTGAGATCTGTTTCATTTATCTTTTTTGACTGATGTTTTTTTTTTTTTTTTTTTTTTTTTTTACAAAGAACTTGTTCATAAGATTTATTTGTTTGCAAATTGGACATTGTGCTGTGTTTGCTTTTTCAAGGCAAAGCAGATGTTTTCCAGATTGTCGTCAGTGCAGACTAGATTTTAAATAATTAATTTTATATTGATTTTTAAAGATTTTAAAAGTCAAATAATTTTTGTTGTTGTTGTTGTTGTTGCATTTGCAACCATTTTTGTCGCCTTCTAGAGGCTGAATCCCTGTGAGGGTGAGTAAACAATGACAGAATTGTCAGAAGAGATGAAAAATGGAGCCATAATGAGAAAAGAAAAAAGTGTTGAGTGAAAGGAGACAGAAAGGAAAGTGAAGAGAGGAAGATAAATCAATACTTTCTTGTCTTGCACTCCAGTCAACGTGCATACATGGGATATTTCCTCACCTTGTACGTTCTCTCATCCCTCTCTGCTCTTTCGTCCCTCATTCACTTGTTCGCTTTTCCTCCACAGACATATCCTCTCATCCCTCCTTTATAAGAAATATAATCCCATTGATCTGAAAACCAATGGGAGGCCTTTCTCTGTAAACACACAGCCGTTCAATAGGAGGCCAGGGACTCTATTGGGAATTAACGACAGGTGTGTGTGGTGATTACTGTAAGTTGTGTGTGCATGTGTTCTATATCTGACTTTTGAGATCCTGAGTGGCTTAGAATCAATTATATATCTTATTGCCTTCCTGTCTTGTCACCCCTCATCTCCAACACGCGCACGCATCATCCCTGTGTCGACCGAGGGCACGAACGCCCACGTGTGAGTGCGTACGTGTGCATTTTATTCGATTTCTCTCACTCCCACCAGTGCAATTAAGCGTCGTGCTCAGTGGACGAGGGGATCAAAGGTGTGACGGTTCTCTTTTGACTGCAGATGAATGCGGAGCGACGGCACAAACGGACCAGTATGAGTGTGGTTATGGATTTCTGCCCCCGTTCCCACTCTCCCTAGCTAGTCGTCCCATTGCAGCGTGTGCAAGTGTTGAAGAGTATGCACATCTCTGCATAGTGTGTGAGAGTGTGTGTCTCAGCAGAGTGAGAATGTGTGTTGTGACAGGCCGTGGCCTTAAAGAGAGCGGAATCTTTTCCTTTCCTCAGACCGATCCTAAATCATCAGCAGACAGTTTAAAAGGCCACCACACAGCTTTTTACTCAGTCTCTGTCACTGTACATGAGTCCTGTTTGTGAGAATAGGGACATATGAGACTGTCCATGTTTGAGCTTGGCTTAGCCTTATATATATATATACTGACTTTTAGATGCTTCCTTTCATAACTTGCAAGCTTTAAGAGTGGCCTGCTTTTGGAAACACATTCAGCACTCCAATTTAATCAGGACACTGATAATGTAACCAATCTGACAGAAGTTCACTTAAAATTTATTTATTTTTTTACATTATTTTCTATTTTATGTTTTATTTTTTTAATATGCTGCTCATGCAGGGTCTTTCCACAGATCTCCAAAGGTCACAGGGACCAGTGATGGTCTTATAGCAGCATGATTTATCTTCACTACAGGATATTAATCAAAATATGCCATTGTGTGGCTCATACAGTCCACAAGGTTGCACTCAAAGAGATGCCAGTTTGCTCAATGCTAAAGAAATAGAGGGAAACTTGTTGTGATGAGATGGTATATCAGTATTCTGATTTAAAAATACTCGTTCTTGGCTTAGGAAAGTCTGAAAACGTTAAATTCACCTTACTGCGCATCCGTAAAAAGTCATAAAAGCCAACTGAGATGATACAGATGGAACAGACATAATCAAGTTCTTACGTTATTCTTCTGGCTGGATCATTTTATTTATCATTTTATAGCAAAATATCTCATTCAGGTCACACTGAGTCACCATTACATGTTTGGTCTAAAACGCAACTGCTCTCATGTTTTGGACTGGACACCAGTTGCTAGTAAATTTTGTCATCTTTGCAGGACTGTGAAGTATGTTCAGAGTAGCTTTTCTTTAGCAACAGTGTGAAAGAGAATAGCACAGGCACAACTCTGAGTATATAAACATAGATATCTATCATTACAATATGCATCACATGCCTAAACATGCATTATAGTTCTCAATTTCTAAAATGTCCTCCATTTTAGAGTCCACACTACAATGCAAAAATGGTGTTTTCAAATTTATCCACTTGGGAGAGCATTTTTGCAGGACGAAAATGCCATCTCAGTGTGGACGGAAGGCCAAAATGAGGAGAAAATCCTGGACGAGTGTGGACACGGCCACAGATTTGATGCCGGCCTGCATCATGTGCTGGTGTTGTAAACCCCATGACTTCTTTTCCTTTATCTCTACTGTCATTTCAAATAAAAGTGCCAAAAGCCCAAAACAAAAAAAGTGCCACTTTTACCAAGTCTCCTTGAAAATTCCCCATTCACATCTTGTCTCAGACTTCTCCCTCAGATAAGTGACATCAGTTCAGCAAGTCCTAAAACTCGTATGACAATGTGCAGAAAAGCCTTTACACTCTATAGCACAATAAGCTGACACTCACTTCCCAGGAGAAGTTCATCCATTCCCACAGTTTATCCATTGTCACTTTTTCGTCGCACACACACACACACACACACACACACACACACACACACACACAAGCAAACGTCTGCTCAAGAACAAATATGTAATGTCAGTATAGAAACAACATTGAAAATAAAGTTTGTTTCTTTACATTTGTTTATAGGGAAGCTTATTTGTGCGAAAGTCATTGACACAATGGTGTCAGTAGATTGTTGTGAGTCGTTGCTGTGTAGATGCTGTGGTGTTTTGAATGGTTTCTATAGGGTCTTCTTGCTGATTACTAGGTGTTTATTACAGTAGCTCAATAATTCTTAATGATTTTCTGATTTGTATGTAACTTTAGTCCCTCTTTCAATCTAAATCTATGAAATATTTGCCCGTTGTATCATCTGTCAGGTGAAAATAATAAAGTAAAGGTGTCATATCGGTGTTACTCAGTGACACCTTATATAAATATAAGGGAGGCACGTATCTCTTCAATATCTCTGAGATGTTTGGATTTTTTTTTTAAATATTTTTGAAAGAAGTCTGTTATGCCTACCAAGAGTGCAAGCTGATTTGATACTCATTCATCATTATCAGTGTTGAAAACAGCATTTGTTTTTTTATTTCATGATGCTTTTTGAATAGAAATAGCATTTATTTCAAGTTTTTTTTCTCGTAACACTGTAAATGTCTTTACATTATATATTTCCATATTTTATGTCTACTTGCACCATATTTTTGCCATGCGGTCTTGCTTAAAGTATAAATCTAGCCATTTACAATTACATTTTGTGTTCTTATTTCAGACAGAAATGCTTCTACAAAAAGTTCAACAGCCCTCACTATTTATATCCATTTGGAAGTACAGTAACTTCTGCCGTTTCAGACAACTGTCAGGACCCAGAACCTACAGGATAACAGTTACAAAATACACTGTGAATTTGAACCCACCTCAGCACCCTCCTGAGAGAACCCTTGGGAGCAGATGTTGGATTTGTGTAATGGCTGTTTGTGAGTGTTGTATGGATCATTGTCAGGCCTCACAGAGAGAAAACAGCAAGGCAATGACTCATTGTGAGAGACTCAAATGTACACTTACATTTCCCCAGTATATAAGTTCTCTTTTAAGCCACTTACTTGTAACAACTTAAGTGGAAATGACTATCAGTTTACCTTTATGGGTCAATAAAACTGAAAGTGTACATGCTCCCTCGGTGCGTATCTCAATGTAATAAGAACCCTGCAGACAAGAGGAGGGTTATGGGAGAGATACCTAGCTCTCCAAATCAAGTTCATTTTGTTTGTTTAGTCCCTTTCAAAGTAATTACTGTTTAAAACCGTAATTAATAGTCTTGCTGCAGTAGTCTGTGTTACACAAGTAAAGTAATCGGTGTACTACCACAGCAAGCGTACTAACTAAAATTAGTGCTCTAAAACAAGACTGTATTCTGCTGCTGGGAATTGAATGAGGAAATTTCAAATTTTGACACGCGTTTGAAATATGAAATCCTGATTCGTATTAAGCGGTGTGGATATTGTTGAACACAGAGACAAATCGTGCTCATCTCCAATGACCCCGGCGAGGAAAATGAAAGCCCACACCCTATCAGTAAATAAATCAATCAAAATTTAATTCAGACTTGTACACGGTGACCTTCACTTCGGCGGTCTTATAAAAACGGCCATCACACCACGTGAATTTCATTTACGGCCTCCTACTCTCTGTCCTCTAAAAGCAATAAGGAGTAATTGGGGATGGCACTCACTCATACCAAATGATCTTTTTCAGTCCTCCACATCGAGCTGTCACGGAAACACAATCCTTCTCTCACTCTCTCTCATCCTTTGTCTTTTCTCTGTCGCTCGCTCCTCGATGCACATTTATCCCATTACTCTCACTGTGGAGACTAATTAACTCTGCATAAGTGAAAATGAGAATTGGTTTCTAGTGGGTGTTGGACGCATGACAGAGCCTCTCAATCCTCACGTACGCAGTTTACACACCTTTGGTTTCTACTGTGATTGTTAATCTGTATGTCCCCAATTAAAGCCCACTGAGGGTGTCATCGCCATGTCATTAGGTGTGTGCTCATTAACACTCAAGGGTTCACTCGTCCCACTCAAGACCTGGCGTAGCCTCATTTGTTTCCCTGTGTAATGAAAGAGAGTGGAAATGAGCGGAAAATACGTTCGCTTCATAAGAAATATCACAGGAGCAAGGGTGCTGTTGCGTTGAATATCTGTACGGCTGTGATTCGGCTGTTGGCCGCAGGTAATCACAGTCGTGTTGATATCCAAAACAGAAACTAGGATTGTAGGGGAACATCAACCACCACTTTTTGAAAGATATATTAACCAATCAAATTAGAGGATCTGAATTTTTGTGCCAGTCAGCCAAGTTTATTGTGCAGTGTTAGTGGATCAGCCAATTGACCCTTTGTAAAGACCCGCCCCCTTTAGTTACTGTTGCTATGCCCGACAAGCCATGCGCTCTCACACCTCACATCATGTTCTCACAAACTGAGAAATACATTGTGGAGCAAAAGACACACTGACAACGTATGAAACGGTTTCATATTTAATATACCTTTATTTTTTAAAGAAGTTACCATATAGTGAAATACCGTATAGTGTCTCTTTAATGTGTCGTGACAGATCGCTGTAGCGGCTCATGAACCAACTTCTCTTCATACTATTTCATTTATATATAAAATAAACATGAATGAACATCAGAAGGAATGTTTCAAGCGCGGAAAGACGTGAGTACACGCAATTTCTTAAGTTCAAGTTCAACAACTTAATCTATTAACTCCCCTGACTGCTTTGTCAGACAAAATGGTGTTTATAATTGATCAACTGTTTGCGAAGGGTCAATTAGTTGTCAGTTTAAATATATAAATTTGATGAATTTAAATTTAAAACGCAACAGAAGTACAGTATGAATTATTTACTCCTCTTTACAACAAGGGCTGTTATAGTGGGACTGAACTAACATAAATTTCATCTTCTCTCTACGGTGAGTTTTCAGTTTCAGGTCAGCTGATCTGGAGCAACAGTTTGAATTGAATAATACTGAGCAAATCAGTTAAAGTCAATAAGTTCATAGCAATTTACCTGAATAATTTCACGTCCGGTTTAATATCAGTGACATCTGAATGTAACTCTATCACCCCCTGGAGGATCAGTTGTTGCTGCCATTTCAATGCATGCATTGAACCAGAATAAAGAAGAAAAAGAAGAGAAATATTAAGTGTGTTTCACTTTTGGATTACTAAACATTTTTTTAATAATAGGAAAAAGGAGTTTTATTCTTTTTTCGTTTCATGAATCTGGTCCCTAATTCTGAAAGAGTGCTGGCTGGGTGCTTTGACCAATAACATGTAAACACAATTCACAAGAATAATCAAGAACCACAGCGTTCATGAATTTCCAGCTTTTATTGGAACAGCATGACAGAACTTCCTTCTGTGCGAAGGCTGTTGGTCACAGGCACTGTTCAAAAGGCTTGTATGAATAGTATGGACTGAAGCAAACACAGGTGGAACTTGTTGCCTTGTTTGTTATTAGAGGATTATGTTAGTATCATGGCAGGAGTCAGTGCTCTCTGAAAACAATAATGCAAAGGGAGCAGATGTGGCCCACTGTGCCTGGCAACACATGAAATGTCAAGTGCACTTGAAAGAATCACTGTGTGTAGAATCAGGCTATAACACAAACACTCTCTCTCTCTCTCTCTCTCTCTCTCTCTCTCTCGCTCTCTCACTCTCGCACACACACACAGACACAGGTTTATTTTGCTATCTGTGAGGACATCCCATAGGTGTAATTCCTTTTATGCTGTACAAACTATAAAATCTATCTCCTAATACTAAACCTATCACAGAAAACACTGCATTTTTAATAAAACATTGTTTTGTATGTTTTTAAACCTATTTTAAATATGAGGACTCATCAAATGTCCTCATAAAACACGTTTACGTCTTAATATCAGTGTAATACCTGTACCATTATACAAATTTGTTTCCTCATAAATCATGAAAACACACACACACACACACACACACATACACATACTCACACACAGAGAGATGAAACCGAGCCCTTCTTAAAGACTTATAGATTGTATTCAGCTTCCCCAGTGTACTCAGCCTGCATGTATACTATTATCTCTCCATATTTTTATTATTTTATGCTGTTATTTGTTATTTAATCTTAATTGATTTGAGTTAACCTTGCAGATATGACTAAAACATTTGATTGTGTGTATTTGTGTGTGTATGTGCGTCCTTAACAGTGTTTTATAGACCATTACTATAAAATCTTAGTCATGCTGTTGATCTAAACTGATCTCATTCAGATAAACTGCATCAGATATGAAAATGTGGGGCTGCTCTGTGAATTGCATTAGCATTAACTTTTTTAAAGGATAATGGTGAAGTGCTATTTTTTTCTGTTCAAATACTTTCTCTTATCTCAGCTTAGTGTTCAGAGATTATAAGCAAGTTTAAGTAGGTTCATGTCCCTGGAAAGTGTACACACTGTGTCTCTGTGGCGGTATTGAGAATCCTGACCAGCCCGACATAGCAACACTGGCTTGACCAATGCCGTGCATTTGGGGGAGGGGTTATCTGTTATGGCAGGCAGGGGGATTGTTTGGGAAACGTGTTTGAAAACTGTCATTATTCATTCAGTTCCTTTTGATGCCATCAGTAGAAGTTACACACTTCACATTTAAAGGGATAGTTCACCCAAAATACATTGGAGCTCGATGACTTTCATTGTATGAGCAAAAAACAAAAAAACAAACAAACAAACAAAAAAAAACATGAGGGTAAGTAAATGACAGATTTTTCCATTTTTGGTGAACTATCCCTTTAAGAGTCATGTGCCATCAGTGTGAGGTTAAATAAACATGTCTCACAGCCCTACTCTCTGTGGACAGATTATATGCAAAAGAGGATCCATCCGAGGATAAGCCTTGGAGTGAGACTCATTGATCTCCTGTGGGTCCCGATCAGCAATAATCACCCCTTCCTTGCTCTGGTGATGCTAACCTATCGATCTGTTCCACGCCCCCTCTCTATGCACACATTTATTTTCATTAACATCGCTACACACTGGGCACTTTAGACATCATGGATAAACAAACTTGCACACAATCCAATGGGGCACAGTGGCCAGGGGTCTCTGACCACTTGGGGGCCCCAAACTGTTACAGATTTTATGCATGTAAACAAAAAAACTTTTGTTCTTTTGAGCATTTGCCTGATCAGTGTAAAATTCTGCCATACTAAATAAAAGATTGTGATTGATATATCAAGAGGCAATTAATAATCTGTTTTTCACAGAGAACAGCAGGTAATGTTCAGAGAAATCATCTCAGAAAGTTTGCTGTATAGACTTTCAATGCAGTTTTTCCATTAAAACTTCTCAGATTTTGTCTTGACAAACTTTCTTTTTTAAAAACAAATAAATAAAATTACACTGTAACACTTAAATTCTATGATAATGGTTATATGAATTTATTTTTTTTAAATTACTTCCTCAGTCCACATTCAGTTTCAATTATAGTTCATGTTTGGTAGGTGTCAATTCAGATTCAAGGACTAAATTGGAATTTAATAAGCCTTCTCAATTCAGTTTTGAATGGCACACAACCCTGCTGTTTAAATAAGAGGGTCATGGAGGGTCTGATTGGATTTGTTGTCTGTAGTCCAGGATGGATCTTTTAATAGGACACACAAGCACGCTAAAGAAGAAAACATTTAGGAAAGGAATACTGAATATTATGCCAGTATCTTGGGATTTCTTTTAAACAGTTTTTGTACAGCATATATGTTAAAAACCTATTAGTTTTTCCTCCTGGGAAAGCTCTCTTAACTGGGTTATTTATTGCAATATAAGTGATAGGCATTAAGGAAAAGGACTGCAAAAGAGTTTGTAAGAGATGGGTTATTAGAAAGAGCTGTGAGGTAGAGAAAATGAGAGACTGTTTTAATAAGTGTGGTCATCTGAGGTACAAGAGGTGGCTTGTTGAAATCACCTCATATTAATGAGACATGACCTATAACCAAAGTCACATTGACTTCAGCTAATAGTTACCTTTCTCCTTCAGAGCAAAGCAGAACGGTGTGCGGCACCACACACTCCCTCGACTCACAAAGCGCCCGCTGTACATAATCAGCACTTTGTCTGAGCATGGAGACAAATCAATACGTCATAAATATATGCTGTAATATTTATTCATGGATGATCTGTGAGCCGCAGAGGCCACAAATCTAATTCATTCAACACTATCGTGTACATGCAGGAAACAACAGCAGCCATTAAATACAGCCCCATCGACCGGGCCAAGAGATTCCAACAGTGCCACATCCGATTGTGCCTTGTGGCCACACTGGAGCCAGGGATCTATCCAATCACAGTGCTCAGACAAAAAAATCCACTGATACTGCAATGCCTTCTGGGACTCTGCCTGCTGTCAGGCCGCAAGTTTGGGGAGGCGTTTTGTTTATCAATTCATTTATTTTGCAAAAAAGAGAAGGATGAGCACTTATTAACTTCTCTCTTGCCCCACTCTTCCTCCCAAAGGTATTCCTCCATAAATAAAAGGAGTGAAGATCTTTGCATAATTGTTTGTTTCTCTTTTAAAAAAAAAGTAATTAAGAGTGTGGGATTGAAGGGCAGTGAGCCAGAAGAGGAGTCGAGGGAATAATTAAGGATTGATCAACAAGAGAGACATCTACAGGAACTTCAGTCTGTTGGCACGATCGCAGATGGCACTCTCAAAATATCTTTCTTGTGTGCATGTGTTTGTATTTGTGTACGCTTCAGTGTGTGTATGTGTGTGTGCGAGGTTGCTTTAAAGGGGCCTTACATTATGAACTAAAATGTTGGACATAAGGCACAGGGTGAAAGATTCAAGAAAGAAAAAGGGAAGTTGAAATTTGTTTGACAAAGTTACACCTGGTGAGGGAAAACATGCACTGTAAAAACGATGATTAAAATCATTCAAAATTTCACAGTTAATTCAATGTGTTATTTGCAATTATTTGTAAAATTTACTAGCAATTTCTGAGTGAAAATTGTTTCAAAGGAAACCTTACACTGATATTTTTGTTCATTGCATCAGGACCTTGGTTACTATTGTTAACTATATATATAAAACTAAAACTATTACAAAAATTTCTGAAATAAAAAAAGTATATCTAGATGAAAAACTAAATGAAAATTAGAAATGCTGCCTGCCAACTAACAGAAATAAATTAAAGTTGAAGTGCTAAAATTGCTAATAAAAATAAAAACTGAAACTGAAATGAAAATAAACAAAGCCTAAATAGTAACAAACTAATACAAATGACAACAGCAACAAAAAATCCTTACCCTAACCCAAAATTATACTAATGGACTACTGATACTCTAATGAGAGTTAGTAGTTATTTGTAGTTGCAAAGTTAGGTTGCACTTGATTTTAAGGTGTCTAATTATACATTTAAATACTGAGTAATATTAAGTAACTACATGTACCTACTATAGGTTTAGGGATTAGTTTAGGGTTAATTGCATGTAATTATGCATCATTTATAGTTATTACAATAGTAACTACTTGTAACATATGCAACAATGACACAGTAAAATAAAGTGTCATCCAACGTTACTTAGAATGTCTAAAGTGGACCATTGAAATAATCTTATTTGCCCTTGTGTCCAACAAAGTGTTTTTCCAGCTGCTAGTGTACTTTTCCCGATTGTGTAATGAGGCACTGAGTGTCTTTTTCATGCTCAAGTGCTTGCCGTCTTTTACCAGTCGCCTCAAGTTGAAGAATGTTCAACTTTGAGTAAAGCGCTACGCTCGTCACTGTCACGTTTTAGTCAGCCGTCCAATCAGAGTGGAGGAGGGGAGGGACAAATATATCATCGACAAACATTCACAACATTCTTGCTGTACAACGACATCACCAAGCAAATAACGGAATAAAATGGATCATGTAGTGTAACATTGTAACATATGTAATGATACCATGAGTGATACTGTGTGACCTTGACTCATGCTCTTCACAGGGTGTGTGAGACAGAGTGTCAATTTTATCAACCAGCGTTGATGAATCAAACTATTAGGCCACTAAAATCAGTTTGCAAGCTTTGAAATGTCAGGTCCCACTGCGTTCAGATGGCCTGCCAAGATTCAATTGCAGTTAAATTGATTTTTGAGTTGAGTTTAATACGCGTAATATACTATCTACGTAAGTCTCTAGCAGCACCTCTAGCAAAGTCACAGTAGTAGCTGCGTGTCAGGAAGAAAAGTTTAAATAAAGCTTAGGTGTTGTTTGTGAATGTGAAATATAGGGTAGTGAATAATTAGCGGTTCAGAGTGCTGATAGCAATAACCAGTGCTTCAGACAGAGCTCACTGTGGGATACATCACAAGAGGGAGGAAAAGAGGAATAGCGCACAGAAGGAATGATTTGGGAGCGTTGTGGCAGAGGAACTTAGCCTGGGTGTACGCAGGTAAGCTATAATTATGCTAATTAATTTGCGATGGTACGTGTTTATTGTGCTATGCCAAAGCTTTAGGTTTTTTTTTTGTAACAATGTACTGTTGCTTGGGCACTTTTGGAGATTTAAGTCACATATCAGATGTTTCAGTTTTGTTCCACTGCAAGTGGCACACAATTATTTTTGTGAAATGTTTTGCTTAAAGTGTTATTGTGCTGTCACTAAAATTTAAATTCCTTTTGATTTGACTTATCACAGAGATTCACAAAGTTTTTTTTTTGAAAGAGATGAATACTTTTATTCAGTAGGGATACATCATATTGATCAAAAGTGACAGTGAAGACATTTATAATATTACAAAAGATTTATATTTCAAATAAATGCTGTTCTGTTGACCTTTCTCTTCATCAAAGAATCCTGTAAAAATGTATTACCGTTTCTACATAAATATTCAAAATGTTATAATAAATACAATATAATAAATATTAAACTGTTTTCAACATTGATAATAATAAGAGATCTTTATTGAGAAGCAAATCAGTGTATTAGAATGATTTCCAAAGGATCATGTGACACTAAAATATATTGAAATAAAAAAATTCACAATATTACTGTTTTCCTGAATTTTTGGTTGAACAAATGCAGCTTTGCTGATTATTTAGTATTTTTAATAAGTGTATTTTTAAATCATTTTTGGACTTATATTATAATGTTCATTCTGTAAGTGATGGTTCGTGAAAATTGGGCTAGTGATCACCGTGTGTGTGTGGCAACAGCATAGACTTTAGACTGACTTGGCAAACGTGCTCTCTCCCTGCCGTGTCTCCAGCCATCAGGCCCCAGACAGCTTACCTTGCTGGCCTCTTTCTCCTCCATTCAGCTCTAATGGCCAATCCATCCATTCTTAGAACCCACAGCCGCCATGATGGGCAGCTAATTAATCACGATTGTGCGTGAGCTGGCCTGTTTCCTTTTTTTTTATGTTCAGGGAAGGTCTGATTCCTCAACCTTGCCCCAACGTGAGAAATGCATCAAAAAAGAAATAAATAGTGCTTGCACTTAGCTGACACACACACACACACACACACACACACACACACGATGTCTCTGTAAAGAGAATGATGTTTTGGTCATGGATGCACTGTCAGTCAGGTGCTATTTTCTGAAAAATGCTCCAACCACAAATCAATAACCTGCCATTTGTGATTAAGGGAACACGACAGGAGACAGGAAAGGATGGCGAGGAGGAGATCGAGAAAGAGCGAGACAGATAGAAAACTATGAAAAATAATAAGAATAAGAAATGCAGATAACAATTTGGCCAAAGTCTTGTTGGAGAACTATAACAGCTCAAGTTACATATGTAGATTTTTGGTATTATTACAAACGGTTTAACTATCAAAATGCTGGCAAAAGGTTCAAAATTCTGCAGGAGATCCAGTGCTGGTCAATGTCAGAGTGTGTCGGCCCCACAGTGTGAGGGAGAGAGAATGCAACGGATTGTGGGGAAAAATCACTTCTCCATTTATCACCCAAAGCTGCTCTTATTGCAGAAACCCTCCTATGACTCTATGTCACAATCCATGATTCATTTCCTGTGTGAAGGAATTCCGGCAAAGGAAATGAATAGAGTCCATAAATTCAGACAGACAGCGCAGAGAGAAAAGCATCCAGCTTGAGAATTCTAGCTCTGACATACACTAAACCTGCTGTTCTGAGGGGTTAATATTCTCACCGAGGGAGTAAATGCATTTCTGCTCCTTCCAGGAGCACCTGCTCCAAATATAGAGGGATTGGCAGGATTAAAACTACAGTAACCTTAAAAAGGGACTGTATGTTTGATAATGTGAACTAAAACAAGCTTAAATCAGTCATTCATTAGAACTTGATGAAAACCATAACGAGGCTGTGAGTGTTAGACACACAGTCCGTTCAATATGTCTTACTCTTATGTCAATTTCAATTTTTTACAACCTGTGCTTCAACCCCCCACCCCCTGTTTCACAGACAAGGCTTTAGCTAATCCTAGACTAAAATGCATGTCTGAGCTGTTTTAACTGAAAGTATCTTAAAATATGTCAGAGCCAATGTTTTGTCTCAAGATGCCATTAATGTTTTTTTATTTTTATTATTTTTATAAAAGCTACTTAAATGCCCTAATTGAACTAAGGCCTAATCCTGGCTTAGGCTGTGAAACCTGGCCAGTATGTATCAGTGTTTCATTGGCCAAACAATCTACACTCAGGTACGCAACACTAAGACATACTGAAAGGACTGTACTTCCATGCCTTACAGCTTTTTTGGATTTGGATCAAGTTAAAAGTGTGCACAGTAATTAGTTTTTGTTTATGGTGTGCTGGTCAATATGACAGTGGATGCATCATAATGTAAATGTTCTTTTACCAATGCGTTTGGTACTGTCAGCCATGATTAATTCTGTGAGAGAATCTTTCCAATAACTATGGAAGACCATTTCTGCCTTAGTAATTGTAAAGTTTAAATAAATGAATTTGCAATGACAATTTCTTTATGTAAAAATTTTGTTGACGAAGAAGAAATTACACATGAATATGGCTTTTTCTCTGACTAATGTCAGTAAGGAAATGCTTAAAAGAAATACAAAATTATATCTATAAAATAATAGGTGATACAAAAATCCTCTACAGTATTTTGGGACACAAATGTAAATTTACACAGGCTGTCTGTATCAAAGGAGAGGTAGGTTGCCTTGCATGTTTACCTCGAGAGACATACTGACTCGTGGCTATCGTTGCTAAACTGTCCCACACTGTGTCTCTCTCCCTGGGGCTGGAGCTCAGCAGGAGACGTGAAGCCTCCAAAGCGAGCAGCTGTGGGGTGCAAATCCCTATCGTATAAGTAAATTATGACATTAAATACTCCCTCTGAACCCTAACTAGAGTCTCTTACAAGATCTTCCTTGTCTGCCTCTGGGATAACCAGGACCAGCGGGTAAACAGTGTCTCCTTAATATGCATTAAATTATGCAGGTTATTTTTTAGGAGCCCAGGGAAATTAATTTGTTTAAATGGATGTTGTTTTTGATGGAACAAAAGGCTTGAGCAGCATTTTTTACATGGCAACACATACAGTATATTGAGTGATTTTATTGCTTGAACTGTCATTTGTAACCTTTTGTTCCCATCATATCCCTTGAGCTGTGCTTGAGGTTGACTAGTTTTACTAGTTATGCAGTCTGGACAGTGTAAAGCCAATGCATTAATGAAATGTGTAAAGCTTTTTATGGCTGCTGTACTGATGCACATGAATGGTTCATAAGCTTTCAGAGATTTTAGTAGCATCAATTTTTGATTTTCAGGTCTCTCCAAACCGAAGCTGTGACCTGTACCGAGGTGTATTCTCTGGAGTTTTATTTTGTCAGTATGTATTTTAAGGCTTTTTTGTCAGTTCCAAAGATTTCTTTCTGTGGCAGTACTAAAATAAAGCTCCACAGTCCTCCTTCTTCCTCTGACACGTCTTTAACTGAAAAGACTGTGGGAAGACTGTAGTATGACATGGTGCACTGCTGACTGCACTCTCACCCTCTTTCCCATGTGATAAGTCCTCCAGCCTGACCTAGTCCAAAACTCAGCAGGTCTGGGCACCTGCTGAGAGAAACAACCGGGAACCTTGCTGGGTTTTACTGAAGAAACCAAACCCTTGTTTAGCAGACACTGGCTACAATGCATGCTGATCTAAGGTCAGTAGACTCAAGCAAAACACAATTTGTACAGATTTCATGGACTAAAAATAAGAAGAAATGTGGTAAAAATAGGTTAATTTTGAGACAATTTGGCCAAGAATCTTGCCAAAACATGATTTACATGATTTACTTGACTGACTTTGTGAATGGAACCAAAGTCCATTTTAATGCAAGTCAGTTTGGTGACTGGCCATCTTCGTAATGTCCCTGTGCAGCTGTTTGTACTGTAGGTAAATAGCATAAAAGTAAAGCTTCCGTCTACATGAAAGGGGGAAGACTAAAATCTCTTTGTCAAGGTTAGGTTTTTGTAATAGCATAATACTAATTGTTAATACTTTCTGAGAACAATGATACTTATAAAAAAGTTACTGTTTTTTTTAAATTATTTGCAAAATAATTCAATTTGTTGTGAAAATGCTACAGTGAAAAACCTGTCAATTGACCCTTCGCAAAGACCCCTTTAGTTACTGTTGCTTTGTCTGACAAGCCATGCAATCTCACGCCACACATCATGTTCTCCCGTGGTGAAAGATACACCTGTTAGTTTTTCTTTAAGAAGCCCTCCTGTTCTCCACTCATTACCTTTATTAACTGGACCTATTTGAACTCATTACCTGTGTAAAAGACACCTGTGTACACACTTAATAAAACAGACACCAATCTCTCCACAAGACTAGAGAGCTGTGTAAGGACATCAGGGATAAAATGTTAGACCTGCACAAAGCTGGGATGGGCTATAGGACAATAGGCAAGCAGCTTGGTAAGAAGGCAACAACTGTTGGCGCAATTATTAGAAAATGGAAGAAGTTCAAGATGACGGTCAGTCTCCCTCGGTCTGGGGCGCCATGCAAGATCTCACCTCATGGGGCATGACCTGAAGAGAGCTGGGACCACAGTCTCAAAGAAAACCATTAGTAACACACTACGCCGTCATGGATTAAAATCCTGCAGCACACGCAAGGTCCCCCTGCTCAAGCCAGCGCATGTCCAGGCCCGTCTGAAGTTTGCCAATGACCATCTGGATGATCCAGAGGAGGAATTGGAGAAGGTCATGTGGTCTGATGAGACAAAAATAGAGCTTTTTTGGTCTAAACTCTACTCGCCCTGTTTGGAGGAAGAAGAAGGATGAGTAAAACCCCAAGAACATAATCCCAACCGTGAAGCATGGAGGTGGAAACATCATTCTTTGGGCATGCTTTTCTGAAAAGGGGACAGGATGACTGCACCGTATTGAGGGGAGGATGGATGGGGCCATGTATCGCGAGATCTTGGCCAACAACCTCCTTCCCTCAGTAAGAGCATTGAAGATGGGTCGTGGCTGGTTTTCCAGCATGACAACGACCCAAAACACACAGTCAGAGCAACTAAGGAGTGGCTCCGTAAGAAGCATCTCAAGGTCCTGGAGTGGCCTAGCCAGTCTCCAGACCTGAACCCAATAGGAAATCTTTGGAGGGAGCTGAAAGTCCGTATTGCCCAGTGGCAGCCCCAGAACCTGAAGGATCTGGAGAAGGTCTGTACGGAGGAGTGGGCCAAAATCCCTGCTGGAGTGTGTGCAAACCTGGTCAAGAACTACAGGAAACGTTTGACCTCTGTAACTGCAAACAAAGATTTCTGTACCAAATATTAAGTTCTGCTTTTCTGATGTATCAAATACTTATGTCATGCATTAAAATGGAAATTAATTACTTAAAAATCATAAAATGTGATTTTTGTTTTAGATTCCATCACTCACAGTTAAAGAATAACTATGATAAAAATTACAGACTTCTACATCCTTTGTAAGTGGACAAACCTTTAACATTACATTGTATGTAATTTTATTATATGTAATTTTACTGCAAATAATGTCAAATTTATAGTTTTTGGATGTAAAAATGATTAATTACCATATAGTTTATGATAAAAAGCAGGAAAAGGAGATTCACAGAAGTTTCTGTTTTGATATATTAACATTTGTATTATTTAATAAAATATTTGGTTATACATTGTTTATATACAGGCACAAATATGCCATCCCATAGTACTGAAAAGATTGTTTTTTACAGTGAATTTCTGGTAACCACATCCAACGGTTTTGTTTTTTTTTACATAAATTTAAAGTTATATATTATAGGTTAACCTGTGGTTAACCTAGACAGTTTAGCCATATTTCGTCATGTACTACAAAAGCTGATCTTTTGTTTTTTCCCTTGGCATTCGTTTTTCTGTATTCTTTTTGTACATATAAGAAAGATCTATTTTGAAACACTGTTGGATTTCCGCCCTTTATACAGAAGCTATATAAAGGCATTCGTTTCTGTAGCATGTCAATTCTTGTATTTTCTCTGAGCTCAGGGCTAGCAACTGAAGTGAACTTTCTTTTGCAAATAAGCCTCCCACTTTCATTAAATCATTCACAATACCGCTCTGTGCTGGCTCCGACAAAGAAGTATGTGTGAGAGGTTTGGCAGAGAGAGGTGCAGAGTGAGAGACAGTAAAAGAGAAGACATGGAGAAAGGGACAAAATAAACCATGTTCGTGAGTAAGCGTGTGCGCATAAGTGTGGTCTTTTTGAATCCAACTCTTTGCCACACACATAATCCCGCTACAATTTAAATCACACTCCTGGACAAGACCACCTCGGTTTCAAATAAAAGCAGATTTTAAATGTTTGTGGATAGTGATGGGCAGAAGGTAAAAGAAGTGATCGGAGAACAAAAGCAGAGGAGGAATCGAGTTCACAGCAGTATTGAGACATTGGATCAGTTGTTGTAGAAGCCCAGCCAGGAAAGAGGGAAGGTTTTTTGTGTGCCGGGATTGGACTGTAGACAATGGGGCGGATAGATAGAAGTGCTAGAGGGAGGAGGTGAGGGAAATAGTGGAAGGAGGGAAGACAAAGCTGAATGTAATGATGTAGCTTTCAATTACCCACCTATTTCACCTGACTGCCTCACAGGGCAACCACTGCACAACCAGCGTATAGACACACACACACACACACTTCCCCTTTCCACTGCACTGCATCCGTAAAACAGCCCACAGGAAAATGTTATTGCTCAAAGGTTGCTGTTTTATAGCTTAGGGGACACGATGGCATCAGTTATGGGTCTTTTAAGTATCTCAGATTTCTCCCTAGTCCTTAGGAGAAATAAAAACCTATAGACAGGGTGGGGGAGTAAGAAAATACATGTAACTTAGATAACACTCAGATAACATTTTAGTAACTTATTACAAATGGCTGGTAATCAAATTACAGTTACAGCTGAAAAGTATTTTAGAATAGCAAAGTGACTTTCTCATTTATTTTATGTTTATTATTTATCATTTATATTATATATATTTTTTTCCCTCTTAATTGCGAGTTTGGATCTCACAATACTGACTTTTTTTCTCAGAATTGTGATTTAAACTCAATTGTATTTTATAAAGTAAAAATTGGGAGATATACACTCACCTAAAGGATTATTATGACCCCTTTGTTTGACCCCCTTTCGCCTTCAGAACTGCCTTAATTCTACGTGGCATTGATTCAACAAGGTGCTGAAAGTATTCTTTAGAAATGTTGGCCCATATTGATAGGATAGCATCTTGCAGTTGATGGAGATTTGTGAGATGCACATCCAGGGCACGAAGCTCCTCTATTGGGTTGAGATCTGGTGACTGTGAGGGCCATTTTAGTACAGTGAACTCATTGTCATGTTCAAGAAACCAATTTGAAATGATTCGAGCTTTGTGACATGGTGCATTATCCTGCTGGAAGTAGCCATCAGAGGAGGGGTACATGGTGGTCATAAAGGGATAGACATGGTCAGAAACAATGCTCAGGTAGGCCGTGCATTTAGCGATGCCCAATTGGCACTAAGGGGCCTAAAGTGTGCCAAGAAAACACCCCCATACCATTACACCACCATCACCAGCCTGCACAGTGGTAACAAGGCATGATGGATCCATGTTCTCATTCTGTTTACGCCAAATTCTGACTCTACCATCTGAATGTCTCAACAGAAATCGAGACTCATCAGACCACACTGAAAAAAGTGGTTGGAGAAAATTTCAGTACTTTGCATTTTCTACATTACCTGGTATTCTTTGATCAAACAGCTTGCATCTTCACCAAGGTACATGATCAGGCATTTCAGCAGGCACTCTCTTCTGATGTCTATGTCCAAACTCTACAAAATGTTCAAGATGTATTGTTTTTATTAGACCAAAACACTACTAACTTGACTGCCACAAGCAATTTTGTTCGCCATACCTGATCCATAACTTTAATAGTGTCCTTAGTTTTTTCACGGAGGACTCCACCTTTGCTCCTAATAACCTGGAGAAGCTGAGAGCTCTGTTTTTTGCTGGAAAAGCATGGTCTGAGGCTTTGGTTTTCATAGAATTTACCAAATACTCAGGGCATCCAAGAGGTCTGTCAGGTCATGGTGCTCTAAAAGTTCAATTTTCTTGTCAGATGAATTTCGCCAAACTCTGGAAGTCCTGAACATTCTCCATGAGCAATGACCATACTTTCTCTGTAGGTGAAGCCTTTAAATGTTACTTCCTTGGCCAAGCACACAACGTCCAGGTTTGGGTGTTTCTGTTGTACAGTCTGTGATATGTCTTCATTCAGAACATCAATAGAGAGCTCCACTGATACAGATGATATGCCATATGAAACTGATGTCTTTGTGACAACGACAGGAGCACATTCTTGAAGCAGTTGGTGTGACGTACAACTCTTTTAAAGAAGCTATGCTTAGCCTCGAATCGCATGGTCCACAGAGCAACCAGAGGGCCAAATTTCTCAATTAACTCAGGATAATGCTCCAAGTAGTGGTGTTTGGGCAAAAGTTTAGTCTTGGGAAATACCTCTTGGAATCTGATTCTATGCTCAGATATCTTGAAGGACAGATATGCTATAGAACTTTTGGTGTGTGAAGGAGCGACAACAAGATCTACAATATCTTTCAAATCATTTAGAAGTTGCCACGCAGGTTCATTGGCAGGCACTCTGTTTCCAATCAAAAAAAAAAAAACCTCAACAGGCTCCAATTTTCATGGGCATTACCCCCTACTGTTCTTCTTGCAGAAAATGTGAGAGGAACAGTATGTGGATGATTTGTCTTGTCATTCCATTTGAATGGAAAGTCCTGAATTGCTTTATTCAGGTGTTCCAAGGTGAAATACTTTTTAGATAAAAAGACCGTCAAGGACAAAGCTATCTCAAAAGGGACAATACCCTCAAAGAGATCATGCATAACATCAGACGGGAATCCTGTGCAAACATTGAAGTGCGCTAATTTTTCTGAAAACACACACCCCCTTTCACGCCAAAATGGTGAGGCAAGTCATTGTCTTTCATAAACTGAAGATGAGCAGAATGTAGTTCTTCAGTTCTGATGCAGAATGTTTCAGATCCAACTTCTTGAGTCTGGTATTCTTCTTTCTCTGCTGTACAAAATCTGCAGACATATTTTCCAGAGAAATTTTCCACAAATCCGGCAATACTGTGAGCACCAAGATTGTCAGCAACAATACATTGAACTGTGCCCTTCACAGTCTTTCCCAGTTTTTCAATGAAAAGTCCATGTCTCTCCAATGTGACAAGGTCATCAGTCAATGGTTCCAGCACTTTGTCATACCCAAAACGCTTAACATCACTGCTTTTAATTAAAGCAGCTAAATTTATAGCAGACAGGGATGACTGACATCCTTCATGTAAATTGCCTAATATCCAATAAACCCCAAAAACTTTGTGTTTTTTCTTGGATGTACCAAGGGGGTTGCATATCTCAAATTCATCAACGTACAAAATTAAAGAGATAGCAGGTTCAGAAAGCAGTATATTCCTTTGGAAGTTGAGTGAATCAAAAAAACATGTATATTTACATGCATCTCCTTTGTACACAGATTTTAAATGAAGTGTATTATCAAGTATTGGCTGGCAACTCAGAAGTTGCTGCAGAGATTGTAGAATTGGAACGTACTGAAATGTCCTTCCATCACTCTGATCAAGCACATACTCTACAGGCTTTACTACTGAAAAATGGGCTTTGTAGTATGCCTTCCGTTTCCACGTAGTGGAAAGTGGACCTTGCTCTCTGATTGCTGTTTGAATTGGATGTGACTGGCAAAGAAAGATGGCTAACTCATCTACAACAACTTTATCAACCTGCAAATTATGTTCCTGCAGTACCTGGTGAATAGTTTGATTAACAACTGGAACTGAAACTGTACTAATTAAATACTGCAACTCCAGCAAAAGGTCATCAATGGCCACACCAGGTACAAGAAAAACATGCTCTAACTTTAATAGGACTGAGGCTAATTTGTGCTCTATAGCTTTGGACAAGACTTCAGTATTTTCTGTTATTACACCAGAGGATGTAGGTTCATCAAGTGAGACATCTTCGACTGATTCAATCGCATCTTCAGCAGAAAAAATAGGGACTGATCTTTCACTGACAACAATGCCAGGCTTTAAGTCTTCTTCAGAGAATGATTTGTGTTTTCTTGCCTTGTGCGTTCTAAATGATCCATAAATATTGGTTTTGTATGAGCACCCACTAAAAACACAAGGAACTGTTTCATTATTTTTCAGGTGCTGCCCAATGTGATGCAAGTAGTCTTTAAACGATGATGAATGTTTGTATTCACAAAGCAAGCATTTATAAGTTGTCAATGCATCTTTTTGAGGGGGATGCTGAGGATGCCTCCTTGACACATGGCTCTTCAGAGAACTCCAAGATTTAAATGAACAAGGACAGTGTGAATAAACACAAGGATAAGGATGATGACGTCCAAACGTCCTATGATCAAGCTTAAAATGCTTGAGAAGCTCAGAACGCTTGGCTTTGGAGACACCACAATCCTTGCATTTCCACATCGAGTTACTTGCCAACAGGAATGGTGAGGTAACGTTAAGGCATAGAAGAGAAGAAAGAAATTACAAAACTGACCCTCCAAAGCAATAATTAAAAGGTGCAAGTTACTTACGTTTTTCACGTGACTGGATTTTTCAAAACCTGTCTTAATTGTTTTTCAGCAGTACCCCATCCTAGAAAAGACAAAGAGAAATAACAAACTGGCTCATATAGAAGTAAACAGACGACTTCTTTACCGGGGTATTCTGGTCGACGCGATACGTTAAAATAAGTGTGTAAGTTAAGCACGTCACTAAAGACATGTGTTTGGGCCTTCATGTAAAGCTAACGTTATGTGTTAACATTAATCATAAATGAGAGACCATACAAGTAAGCAGAGCGAATACCTTGCGAACGTGAGCTTCATAATAAATTTAAAATGATCATAATAAAGCTTCATAATAACTTTAAGTCCATACAAAGCGTCTGAAGCGAGCATATACTTCATTCATGGCACCGCGTCATTCAGTGTCGCATGCCAGCATACCCGAAACAGTCTTTATACTACGTTTCAATATCAATCCATCTCACCTCAAGCAATTTACATGTATTATTATTTTATTTCCACTCGGTTAAACGTCGTGATGAGGGAAACTTGTAAACCTTCTAGACGAATTATAGCCTTCAAATTACAGAAATGCATTTAATTTTACACTAACAAGACTTACTTTTAATTTAAATCAACCAAACGTTTTACATAACACTGATGGCTAAACAAAAAACACCACGCAAACATTTCTTTTTTACTGATATTCAGCAGTAAAGCTCTGACGTGTCTGAGTCTATAAAAACAAAACAAACACTCAACAAAAACATGCACTAATCCGTTAACACCGGCTGTAATATCATATAAATAGGCTATACATTATATGTAGTAACAGTACAATCAATGCTATTTCCAGAAATACTCACTGATTTTATCTTGATGATGTCAGCGGTCACGTGGTTTGCACGGAACGCAAACACAGTAATTTGGTTTGAATCAAAAATTTTAATTACACCAACAAAACTTCATTTTACATCCAGTCAAGTAAACTAATTTACGTTAGACCTATGACAAGATAGAAAAGTAAATTTTTTGAGTCAGATAAAATATAAAAAGTTCTTTAAAGTAATGACACGGCATGTACACTTTTTTCAGTGCAGGCAACATTTTTCCACTCTTCAGCAGTCCAATTTTTGTGAGCTCGTGCAAATTGTAGCCTCTTTTTCCTATTTGTAGTGGAGATACCCGGTGGGGTCTTCTGCTGTTGTAGCCCATCCGCCTCAAGGTTGTGTGTGTTGTGGCTTCACAAATGCTTTGCTGCATACCTCGGTTGTAACGAGTGGTTATTTCAGTCAAAGTTGCTCTTCGATCAGCTTGAATCAGTCGGCCCATTCTCCTCTGACCTCTAGCATCAACAAGGCATTTTCGCCCACAGGACTGTCGCATACTGGATGTTTTTCCCTTTTCACACTTTGTAAACCCTAGAAATGGTTGTGCGTGAAAATCCCAGTAACTGAGCAGATTGTGAAATACTCAGACCGGCCCGTCTGGCACCAACAACCATTGCTTAAATCATCTTCCTTTTGCATTCTGACATTCAGTTTGGAGTTCAGGAGATTGTCTTGACCAGGACCACACCCCTAAATGCATTGAAGCAACTGCCATGTGATTGGTTGATTAGATAATTGCATTAATGAGAAATTCAACAGGTGTTCCTAAAAATCCTTTAGGTGAGTGTAAACTCACAATTGCAAGTTATAAAGTCAGAATTGGTTGATAACTTGCAATTCTGACTTCTTTTCTCGCAATTTCTCGACTTTTTTCTCAAAATTGAGTTTATATCTGAGAATTCTGACTTTTGTCAATATTGGGAGTTTATCTCGGAACTCTTTATATCACACAATTCTGAGAAAAAAGTCAGAATTGTGAGATAACTTACAACTTACCTTTTTTGTGTTACATACTTTTTAGTATTCCAAAGTAATCTAAAATATTTAGATTAAGTCACAAAACTTGGGTAATCTAATGAAATACGTTACAAATGACTTTTTAAAGCATGTATTTTATAATCTGTAGTGAAATACATTTTGTAAGTAACCAGCCCTGCCTATCGCTACACTGATTTAAAGGTACATAGCAACTTTAAAGAGGTCTCCCTCATTCATTCCAAACCTTTACAACTTTATGGAACAACAAAAGATATTTTGAAAAAATGTGTCTGTTATTCCACTATACATGCCGTGTAAAATAATTCCTGGTACTTCACGTTAAATACTTTTTTTTTTTTTTAATTGCTACCTTAATTTTTTAACTATAATCTAATTCACTATACGAGTCATTTAAACTATTATTATTTTTTTTTAATCTTGACTAGTTGAAACTTGAATAAATAAACAAATTTGTTAAATCTTTTTGTTTAGTTAATGTATACAACGTGACTTATTGACCATAGCATTTTTAACAGTTTGTGAAATGAGCTAGTGTCGCTGCCTATGTGGTGTGGGAGAGAGGAAATGCTTTCCAGTGGGTCTTTCCTCTGCCAGGTCCTGCTGTTTGCGAATGGCTCTGACATCAGATTAGAAGCCCTTTGTGCAGTGACGCTGAATTAAGCATGGCGTGTGCGCCAGCACCAATCTGCATTGCTCCTAACATTCCATAAGCGTTTAATTAGTCATGCTGTGTGAGTCACTCATTTACATTTCACACAGATATCCACACAAGCAGAGATGCATAGAGCGAACTGGATTAACACATGCACAGAGCGGTCTGAGTGAGTGATGTATCGCTGCCTTTGCCGTGCGCTCCTAAAGCAGCTGGCAGTGCGAAGATCATTGTCCCACTCCCTCACTTCCTGTGCATCCATTCATATGCCAGTCAAACTGCAGCACACAGCTCTCAACAGATGATTTGGCTCATATTTCTAATTTCCTGTAGCTTACGAGACTCTGTCTATTCTGTTAAGTGCTCGCAGACCAAAGGCCCCTCTCATTACAAGTGAAATTGAGGCAGATTGCATCAACATCACAAGTACCGCATGTCTAATGTTAAGAAGCCAGTCCATGAAGCAGATCATTTCCTTTTGATGTACTATCTTATGAAAAGCTAATGAACCGCTACTCTATCCAGGTCCAGTGAGGATGCTCCAGGTCTCTGCATTATGGTGATTCTCTTGATTCTCTTACAATACAAAAAATCCAGCAATTATGTTATGTTTGGCCTTTTTCCAAGGCTCAAGAAGATTTAGTGATTGTCAACAGAACCGTCATGACTGGAATAAAAATAAGAATAGAATTATTCTGGTTCTTTTCTTAATGATCATGGTTGCTTAATGGTTCCATTAATGATTATTTTAAGGAAAAGAAAAGTGTAATTTCAGTTAAAAGTTTTTTTTGAGGTGGCATAAATGCAGTCCAATAATTAGGATTATCGGCAAGAATATAATTCATGAATTAATTATTTATTAAAATACTTTTTTATATAAAATACCTCTTACAAAATACATAATCCAGGAGCAAGCGCTCCTACATATGGTGTGGTTGCACCTCAGATGATTCACTCGTTCAGGAATCTGACTTCACTCTTTGCACTGTGTTCAATTCAGGCTCATTAAAAGGTCAGTTGTTCAGAAATTGGACTACACTGGTTGAGCTGTATGTGTTTGATTCACTAAAAAGAACAGGCTCATTAAAAAGTCAATTGTTAAGGAATTGGACTACACTGGTTGTGCTGTATTTTTTGATGCATTGAAAAGAACAGGCTCATTAAAAAGTCGATTATTCAGGAATTGGACTACATTGGTTGAGCTGTATTTTTGATTCATTAAAAACAACAGGCTCATTAGAGTAAGTTGTTCAAGAATCAGACTACATGAAAAAGAACTCATAAGAGTCTCATAAGAGTAATTTGTTTGGGAATTGGAACACACAGGTTGTGCTTTCTCATTTGTGCAGTAGATTCAGTAGCGGAGCTGTTGATTTTAATAAGTAGGCTACTTTAACTGTTGTTTCATTCACATCTGTTTACGGAACCAATCCGATCCATACCCTATTCACGAACGTTGTTTCCCTGTGCAGGTTACATGGCATTATATGGTGCTTAAGTTACCGGTACAATCATTGTGAACTCGTCCACCCTCTGCCCCAGTGCCCAGTAAGGCACTGGTCCCCCAACTCTCAGCCATATGGTCCAGTAGCGGCTGGGCGGAGGTGTCTGACTGGCATGCAGACTTCTCTCTGACGATTTCTCGTTATGGAGGTAAAAATAGACAACAGACACCTCGTCGTGTCACCTCACTCTGACATCAGTGTGAGACAGATGGTGCAAATTAATGACGGTGAAACTGAAAGAACTGGAGATTATAAAACAAAAATCACTCCTGAAACAACAACCACAGTGAATAAACAAATTAAAGGAGTGGTAGAAATGTCCAAAATGACTTTTTTCTTTTAGATAAAGTAAGTACTTTACAGTTTTTCCTGGGAAAAAAAGGGGGTCCACTGAATGGTTTGAAATTCTTTTTCCTCATCTCTTACATCAGCAAAATTTAGATTGCAGAGCTGGGAGTAAATCACACATGTTCAAGTCATAAGTAACTCAAAAGTCCGTACTATCAAGTTTTGGGTCAAGTCTAAATTTGCAGTGCACACAATCCAGGCAAGTCAAGTCAGTCACTCAACTCAAGCAAGTCAAGTTGAGTACTGCAAAAGGATCAAGTCATAGTATCAAATAAAGAAACAACGATTTGCCACAACCTACTTCTTTATTTTTCCCTGAGAAATGAACTGTTATAAACTTATTGAACTTAAATGAGCTTATTCTAATTGAAATTATAAGAAAAAAATGTTGAAGGCAAAACAGTCAAAGGTAAATGCACAAGTTAGATGCATAAATATTAATTATAGTAGTTTTATAGTAAATGTCATTTGTTTAACTTTGCTTTCCCTATCACCTGTAATGTGCATACAGCAAATATCTTTTTATGACTATGGTCAATTTGTGTCCAAAAGAAACAATCCGAGATTCTCTGCATTGTATATTTTGCAACACAGGCTCACTGGAAAAACGTACCCGTGTCAACATTTTTCAAAACCCAAAATACGTACCAATACGTACATCCCACAGAACATAACAGAAATGAACACTAGAGGCAGTAAAACAGCAAGCACTAGCACTTTTAATCGTTTTATGATTACAGGGCCAGATTATGGATTAATATAGACTTTTTTCACGTGGCTCCTTACACAATAATGTTATGACTTCAAAACACTTTTTAAATTTGCAAAAGAATATATTTTGGAGTTTGCATCACTTACCCTGCTCCAGATATTCAGTTTTACTGCCAGACTACTGCTGGTAGCTCAGCTGGAACAGAATGATACTTGTGATGTGAAGAGCTCGGGTATGAATCCAGCAAAAGACAAGAGTTCAAAAACAAGTTAAAATGTCACGATTGGGGTTTTATGTCACATTTGTTTTTGTTATCCCAATCGGGTATGTGTGGGTTTAGTTTAGGTGTAGGCTATTAAACATGATGGGGCATTAAGCTTTTATCGCCACTCACCGGATATTTCAGTTCAGAACGTCTCGGTTACATAGGTAACCCTCGTTCCCTGAAGGAGGGAACGGAGACGTACGTCGGATGACCGACGAATAGGAATCTCGCTAGAGAGGCCAATCTACTTCGAGTGTAACTAAAACGAGCCAATGCATATTGGCATGCAATCATATGCATCAGCTGCTCACTCCTCGCAGCGCGGGTATATAATGATCAGCAGGTGCGTTGCATCTTTAGGTTTTCGCTGAGGAGCCGAACCAGATAGGCGGCAGCATCAGCGGGGTACAGCAACTGTGGCGACGGGACGTACGTCTCCGTTCCCTCCTTCAGGGAACGAGGGTTACCTATGTAACCGAGACGTTCCCATTCAGTCGGTCACTTCGACGTACGTCGGATGACCGACGAATAGGAATCCCTACCAAAGCGCCACAGGAGCTGCCCTCTTCCAGCGCTCTGTTGTAAGCCACCTGAACCCCCTTGCCTGAGGACGGTGGGCCAGGGCTAACACAGAGAGTGTCAATCACTGCTGTTCCCAAACCCATTCAGTGAGACTATTGGATAACACTGGGAAGCGTACCCTTCGTGTAAAAGGGACGCTGCGGAAGCCACATCCTTCCCCGAAGGAGTTATGTGGAAGAATAATGGACTAACCGTGGGGTTGTCATATGGAAGAACTGGGGTGACTCCACTCAACGAGAGGTGGGTTCTCCCAGAGGGAAAGACACGGGCTTCGATTAGGAGCAACCGTGGAACCAGACATATGGGATCCCCGTAGGGTCACTCATATGGAACCCAGCCTAAATCCGGTTCTCAAGGATGCAGCGGAGTATAGGCCTGGCGCCAGACGCTCCGCCACGTCGGCTGCCGAAGGGAGATCGGAGGACTCAACAGGGTCTGCCTTGTAGGGACTCTCTGGAGAATAAGCACATGTAAGTGCAGCAAGCCGACACTAAGCCGGGGCCTCTCCGTGCCTCTGACCTGAGGCGAGAACACGGGAGGAGACCGACTCAACACGAAGGCTATAAAACCTAGCGAGCGTGTTAGGTGTCGCCCAGCCCGCAGCTCTACAGATGTCTGTTAGCGAGGCGCCACGAGCCAGCACCCGGGAGGATGCAACACCTCTCGTGGAGTGTGCATGCAACCTGAGCAGGCAGGGCACACCCTGAGCTTGGTAAGCCAGGGCAATGGCATCCACTATCCAGTGGGCCATACTCTGCTTGGAGACAGCCTTTCCCTTCTGCTGGCCTCCATAACAGACAAAGAGCTGGTCTGAGGTCCTGAAGCTTCGAGTTCTGTCCACGTACAGTCGCAAAGCGCAAACTGGACAGAGCAAAGCCAGGGCTGGGTCTGCCTCCTCCGAGGGCAGCGCTTGCAGGCTCACTACCTGGTCCCTGAAGGGAGTGGTAGGAACCTTGGGCACATAGCCAGGCCGGGGTCTCATTACCACGTGGCTGTCACCCGGCCCGAACTCTAGGCACGATTCGTCGACCGAAAAAGACTGCAGGTCCCCTACCCTCTTGATGGAGGCCAATGCAGCCAGCAGCAAAGTCTTCATAGACAGAATCTTTAAGTCTGCTGACTGCAAAGGCTCAAAGGGAGCATTCTGGAGTGCTCTCAGCACCAGAGCCAAGTCCCAAGAGGGTATGGAGGGGGGACGAGGAGGATTTAACCGTCTCGCCCCCCTAAGGAACCTGACGACCAGGTCGTGCTTACCAACAGATTTGCCATCTATGTGGTCGTGGTATGCAGAAATAGCAGCAGCATGGACTTTGAGGGTGGAGGGGGACAGCCTACGCTCCAACCCTAGCTGCAAGAAGGAAAGCACGACTCTGATCGAGCATCTTCGGGGGTCTTCTCGGCGAGAAGAACACCACTCGACGAACAGGTTCCACTTCAGGGCGTAAGCACGTCTTGTAGACGGTGCACGTGCCGAAGCGATGGTGTTAAGTACCTCGGAGGGTAAGTCACCAGAACCTCCGTGTCCCGTCCAGGGACCAGACATGGAGTTTCCAGAGGTCTGAACGCGGGTGCCAGAAGGTGCCCCGTCTCTGAGAAAGAAGGTCCTTCCTCAGAGGAAAGGGCCAGGGAGGGGCTGTCGCGAGGAGTGAGAGTTCCGGGAACCAGGTCCGGTTGGGCCAATAGGGCGCAACTAACACGACCTGCTCCTCGTCCTCCCTGACTTTGCACAGGGTCTGTGCAATTAGGCTTACTGAGAGAAATGCATAATTGCGGAGGCCCCGGGGCCAGCTGTGAGCCAGTGCGTTTGTCCCGAATGTCCCCTCGGACAGAGAGTAAAACAGCTGGCAGTGAGGTTTCTGGAGAGGCAAACAGGTCTACCTGAGCCTCTCCGAACTCTCTCCAGATCAGCTGGACCGGCTGGGGGTGGAGTCGCCACTCTCCCGGCAGCGCAGCTTGTGAGAGCTCGTCGGCCGTACGGTTGAGCACACCGGGGATGCGAATGGCACGAAGCGACCTCAGATGCATCTGACTCCAGAGGAGGAGATGGGGGGCGAGTTGTGACATGCGACGGGAGCGTAGACCACCTTGACGGTGTATGCAACGGTCGCAGTGTTATCCGTACGGACCAGCACATGCCTGCCCTGAAGCGGCCCCTTGAGGCGGCTCGGGGCGAGCCGTACTGCCAACAACTCGAGGCAATTGATGTGCCACTGCAGTTGGGGGCCCGTCCACACCCCTGACACTGCACCCATCTCGGGACTCGGCCGTGGAGCCAGTGCTGAAGCGGTCTCATATGAAGCAGACCGAGCGGAGTTACTGCCGCTGCGGCCGCCATATGCCCCAGGAGCCTCTGAAAAAATTTCAGTGGGACCGCCGTCCTGCCGTTGAACGTATTCAGGCAGTTCAACACCGACTGAGCACGTTCCTCTGTGACGCGTGCCGTCTGTTCGACCGAGTCCAACTCCCTACCGAGAAAAGAGATCCTCTGCACGGGGGCGAGTTTGCTCTTCTCCCAGTTGACCCGAAGACCCAGCTGGCTGAGGTGTCTGAGCACCAAATCCTTGTGTTCGCACAACTGATCCTGCGACTGAGCCAAAATGAGCCAGTCGTCTAGATAGTCGAGGATGCGAACACCCTGTTCTCTCATGGGAACAAGGGCTCCCTCCACGACCTTCGTGAAGACGCGGGGAGACAGGGCCAGCCCAAAGGGTAAGACTCTGTACTGATATGCTCGACCTTTGAACGCAAATCACAGGAATGGGCTGTGTCGCGGAAGGATCGAGACATGAAAGTACGCGTCCTTCAGGTCGATCGCTGCAAACCAATCTCGGGGACGGATGCACTCGAAAATGCGTTTCTGTGTGAGCATTTTGAACGGTAGCTTGTGAAGGCTCCTATTCAAAACTCGCAGGTCCAAGATCGGTCGTAACCCACCGCTTTTCTTGGGTACAATGAAGTAGGGGCTGTAGGATCCCGACTTCATATCGGCTGGAGGGACCGGCTCTATCGCGTCCTTCGCCAGTAGGACCGCGATCTCCGCACGCAAGACAGGAGCATCGGCAGCTTTCACTGAAGTGAAGTGGATGCCCCTGAACCTCGGGGGACGCCGGGCGAACTGAATCGCATTGCCGAGCCTGATGGTCCGGATGAGCCAGCGAGACGGACTGGGGAGCGCTAACCAGGCTCGCAGAGACCGTACAAGCGGGACCAAAGGGACCGCAGGCGTACCCGCCGTGGGGCAGCGAGGTGGAACGCAGGGACGCGGCTCGGGAGACTCTCTTTGTGAGGCGGCCCGAAGCGGGGTCAGAGTGTGCTGGCGACGAGTAGCCTGAGGCGATGCGGGCGGTGGAGGTGCAGCAGCTGACCGCCTCAGCAGGATGTGGCCCTCAGACTGCTTCTGTACAGCCGAGAACTGTTGGGCAAAGTTCTCGACCGCGTCGCCAAGAGGCCGGTCTGGGACATGGGGGCATCAAGGAACCTGACTTTGTCGGTATCCCTCATGTCGGCCAGACACCATCGACCAGAGATGACGTTCCTGGACCACCAGCGTGGACATCGCACGACCCACTGACCGCGCAGTGACCTTCGTCGCTCGAAGCGCGAGGTCCGTAGCGGTACGAAGTTCTTGGAGAACTTGTGGATCATGACTACCCTCGTGCAGGCCCCTCAGTGCCTTGGCCTGATGAACCTGCAACAACGCCATAGCGTGTAAGGCGGCAGCGGCTTCCGCGCAGGCCCAGTAAGCACTGCCGGTAGGTCCGACCAGCGCTCACAGGCCCGGGAAGGGAGAGACGCTCCCCCCCTCTCTTCAGGAAGGGGTATGCGTGAACATCCCTTTGCCGCACCGCCATCAAGGGTAGTGAGGGAGGAGGTCCCACTGGCACGGTTTCGGGCAGTAAAAGGTGCCCTCCACGCACCAGTGTTCTCTACATGCACTTCCGGGAAGAAGGGAACCGGGGTGGGGGGCTGAGAACCATCCCTTGCCACTCCGAGGAACCAATCATCCAACCTCGAGGGCTCGGGACACGGTGGCGCACTCCACACGTTGGAGCATTCCACACAAGCCCGACCCTGTTGGCGGCCCGGGGAAGCATAGCCATCATTTCCGGGTCTGATCCGGGCACAGCTGTCACTCCCGAAG
This sequence comes from Opsariichthys bidens, assembly GCA_037194245.1. NCBI lineage: Eukaryota > Metazoa > Chordata > Actinopteri > Cypriniformes > Xenocyprididae > Opsariichthys > Opsariichthys bidens. The sequence continues at coordinate 18,014,529 of CM074277.1, read as the reverse complement.
GAGGCAGCCGCGCCGAATCATCATCCACGAAAGCGTCAGGCTCACCCTCCGATGCAGCGATCGACATCCGGTCATCCTGGGGAGCCCTGAAGGATACGGATGGTACACACCTCTGGGGCGGTCCATCACGCTCCCCCAGCAGCTCTACTGGCTGCAGAGTGCGGGAGGAGTGAGGGTTCCCAGGGGGTTGGTTCCCCGAGGGAAGCGCGCTCACTGTAATCCTCAAATCACCAGTGCCACCGCCCGAAACAGCCCTCCATTTTCAGGAGGACTGGAACGAAGCAGCGGCACTGGGACTCCGCCCCCTTGCAGAGGCAGAGTCTTAGATCGCAAACCCCCCCCCTTGCAGGAGGGAGGAGTCTATAGTCAAACTCCGCGATGGTCATCTTCCCGCGCAAATGGCATGATCTCATGCACAAACGCTGCCTCAGCGCGCCTTAAGCCCAAGCACGCGATACAGCGCTCGTGACCATCCCGAGGCGCCAGGTAACGACCGCATCCAGAAACACGCAAGTAGTACACATCTTCGAAAAGACGCGAAACCACTCGCGCGAGCTCTTTTAGGAATTAACTCTTTCGAGTGCCGAAGCACGCAGGGGATAACCGCGGCAACACAGACAGGGAAAAAGTGCAGCCTGTCGTGTGCACTCACTCTTGAAACCGCTCTTACCAGCTGTGATAACAGCTTTTAAGCGCTCTATAATAGCGCACCGTTACCAGCCATAAGAACGGCTTCATTTGCTCACATAAAACAGAACAAACAGAGAAGACAAACAAGAGAACGGCCCCGCTGCTGCGCTGTCCGCCTGCACTCTCACGAAGAGCAATCCACCAAAAGATTCTTCGTCTTTCGTCACACTCGCTCGTAGACACCATACAGGTTCGGCTCCTCAGCGAAAACCTAAAGATGCAACGCACCTGCTGCTCATTATATACCCGCGCTGCGAGGAGTGAGCAGCTGATGCATATGATTGCATGCCAATATGCATTGGCTCGTTTTAGTTACACTCGAAGTAGATTGGCCTCTCTAGCGAGATTCCTATTCGTCGGTCATCCGACGTACGTCGAAGTGACCGACTGAATGGGAACTGTGGTGATACATAACTCAAACGTAATAAAACGTTTCCATATACACGTTCATCTGTTCCGGAAAAAAAACTAACCATGCTTTTAGGGCCATTCACTGGATATTTCACTTTGAAACAGTTGCGAAAAGTGCACGACGCGACAAATTTTGCATTTTGCAAAAAATGTTGACACAGTTACATTTCTCTAATGAGCCTGGGCTGATATTTTTTGTTTTTTGATGATATATATATATATATATATATATATATATATATATATATATATATATAATTCAATTACGGTTATTATTGTCAATGTCGAGTCATGCAGTACAAGTCCAAGTTCGAGTCTCGAATCAATGCTCTAAAGTCTGTCAAGTAATTTTCTTCATTTAGCCCTTAAATGTATCATGTACATCATGCTTAACCAGAATGTGTTTTTGCCGCCACGTATCTTCTTATAATTCAGTTTAAACCTTGTAAAGGTGCAGTTCCGAATAAAGTTTCCAGCCAAATCCAGTCAAATTGTAAATTGCAGGGTCACAGGGTGGCAGACATATTAGTACATTTTGTGTGAGACTGGTGGCTTTCTGAGATAGAAGGAATGGGAGAGAGGAAAGATAAATGTAAATATAGCCCTGCTGGAAACTCCCTACTGAATGACCTCCGACAGCCGTTTGCGTTAAATAGCATTGTAGTTCAGAGATTCAGGCTTTATTGCACAGGTGCTCAGGGACCAAGAGATGCCTGAGAGGATCTAAAGCATTATTAAAGCTCAGAGAATGTGTGTATATGAAAGAGAGAGAGACATGTATTGGGTTAAAGAGAGAACTCAAGAAGTTACAATTACACAAGAAAGTTCCAGGATTTATATGAGGGACCAACCGTAAGTGATGGGTTTCATCCATCCAAGTGCACACACAGAGCAGTGAGTACTGAACACACATACATACCCGGAGCAGAGGGCAGCATTTTTTTAAATTTTTTTGCTGCAGAGCCCAGGGATCAATTGTGGGTTAGGTGCCTTGCTCAAGGGCACCTCAGTTGTGGGTAATGAGAGTGGAAGAGATTTTTGTGAATTAAATTTTTTCAGTTATGGCAAGTTCATTCACTCCCCTCACCTACATTTTCCTGCCATTACTGAGCCTTGACCCCACAACCTTCAGGCTCCAAGTCTGACTCTCCACAACGGCAAATGTAGATATAAATTTTATCTCAGTGTGATTTGAACATGCAACCTTCTGACCTGCCGATACTATGAAGCTTACAATGAAGAGATGAGAGGCATCACACACCTATGAAGGTTCACCAGTGGTAGTCCTGGCTCACTGATAGGTAAGCGTGATATAGTAATTTAATAGTTAAGTGTAAAACATGTTAGCTTAGTAACAGTTTTTAATGGCATGCAATGGTACCTGGGTTCAAATCCTGACCTTGAAAAATTTCAGACCCCTCCAACTCAAAATTTCTAGTGACTGTTCACATCTACACTTTTCAGTTGGCCTTATTGAATTTCTGTAAATTAAATTTGGTCAATTGTGGCAACAGTCTGCTAACATGGGCGCATTCAGAAATAATATGTTGAGCCAGTGGAAAAGTTTAGTTTACCAAACTGTGCCGCTGGTCCAATTATATATTTTAAATTGTAATAGAAATAGTTTATTTCTCACTGTCCCAAAAGAAAAAAAACATATGAAAAACATAAATACATAAAACAAAATTGAGAACACAGACAACAGGTTTGACATTTTATCACATCACAACAAGTCAATACCAACACAGGAATTTTTGGCAAAAATACCTACAATACAATACAATACAATAATTTAATTGTATTCAGTGTTTTTTAATTTATAAAACACACTGAATACATTCAAGACGTCTTCTGCATAATAGGGTCTCTTGATGAGGTGAAAAAAACTTTCAAAAGCACCACTGCATAGCTTAAAAACCGGCAAATAAAAACTAACACTAATGACAAAATTCCTTTGCTTCTGTCACAAATAGTACAAACATGAAGGCAGGTCAATAAAAACATTAATGACAAGGTTTATTTAAACAATAAACTAACACTTGAGAGCGCGCTTCTAAAACACAAACAATACTGGACAAACGAAGAGTGCACAAGGAGGAACTTAAATACACAATGGTGATGAACTAAATGGTGAACTGCTGTGATGATTGAGTGAGTGTCCATGGAAACAGATGAGTGGCGGGAAACTAAACTATGGAATCGTGACTAAAGATAAAATAAACTAAAAGTCCATGAAAATGAATTTAACTGAACATAACTGTGATGGGGATGAGACTTGTGTCAGTCGATGTAGATTTTGCTTTATTGTTTATTCCAATGAGTTCTTTCAGGACTGCTTAAAGTTACTGACAAGCGATTAAAAAAAAATTAATGGATTAATAAGAAAATCACGAGCTTGATGTGTTTGATATTAAAAGAAAATAAGATCAGAAAGAGGCCAACGCCAACTGTAATCTAATGCCACTGAGTTCAGTGGGCAAATATCACACAAATTACTTATTTTACTCATTATTTATTATTTTAGACATACAGTATATGACATGAGCAAAATAAAACTATTGGCTACCAACCGATAAATATGTGATAACCAGGAAAACGAGATTATGAAACCAATGAATGCATGATCTCGCAATTCTACAAAATGCCTTTTAAACTTCATACTGGGTCCTAAATCAAAACTTTGGACAATAATTTCAGTGCTCAATACTCACCATAAAGTCTTGAAACTTGTGGCGATGAATATCTCTATTCTCTTGGTAATGATGTTTGTTTTTCGGTCTTCAGCACCGGCTGGTTCGGCTCTGCTCACACAGTTATACAATTTTTTGGATGTAGGACTTCTTTGGCCAACACAGATTTTTCACTTCGACTTGATAGATTGACTGAGCACAGTTAAATATGTTCAGTGGGGAATATAAATGTGTAATTTTAAGTGAACACCTTAAGCTATGATTACTACAAAGCCTCATACATGGGATAATTACTCGAAAGTCATTTATTGAGCCAATATGTAATTGTCAATTTCCACAATTTTTCAAAATAATTTTTTTTTTTGTGTACACATTATTTTGACAGCCAGTGATCATGCATTTTTGTTTTATTGAAAAAGCTTTGACATTTTAAAAATAATAATAATTTACAAATGTAACAATAATTTAACAACAACAACTTAAATGGCAGTACTGCAATATTAGTGGCTGCGCAGTTTTTATGTAATATTACACTATTTAAAAAAACTTTAAAAATGTGAATACGACAAACTTTCTTTAAAGAAAAATAATAGTGTATTAAACCTGAAAACAGCCAGTTTACATCTAAAATAAAGTGGCTTTGATTAGTTTGAGGTCTGAGGTATTATCAGGATGTGCCATTACCCGTATTTTACAGTTCCTAACAATGGAGAAGGCCATGATGACTTATGGGAATATTTTCCCATAAATTAAAATGTGATTATGAAATGTGATTATAAATTATATAATAGTGCAAAAAACTATTTCAAGAACTGGCATATAAAACAGATAAAATAATCTTAAATTATGAAGTTATTATATCTTTTACTTGAATGTTACTATTTTAATTAACAATAATTAATATTAATAATAATAATAATTATTATTATTATTATTTTTACCCGATTTGGCAGACACAATTTATGTTTGTTCATAATCCACTCATGTCTCATGTGCTTCTGGTGACAGAAGAAATGAGAAGACATAATGGATACATGTAAGAAATAGGAAAAAGGACTATTTTATGTTCTGTGTTGTTGTTCTCTGTGCACTTCAGTTCTATATTTGATAACTCTGCATGGTGATGACAGATTATTGTGTGGGAAATTCATGTGACTTGTTTAAATGTAAAAGTTAAATTGGTTAAATGACAGGCAGATTGCATAGTGGGAGGTTTGTATCCAGATTGCTGAGAAGGCTCAGCTGAACTGTTGATTCTTGTTCACTTCTGTCTCCTGCCAAATAAGCATGACAAACAGTCTGCGGGTGAGTTTACACAAGAAACTTTCTGGTAAATCTGTTTTCGTTTCAAGGTGCTACTGCATGTTCTTTTTTTTTTTTCTTTTTTTTCATTTATTTAATCTCTCTGGTAAAAGAAATGTGTAGTTAGACTCATTTACACATGGTGTTTAACAGCTAGTGGTAACACTTTACAATACAGCTACACTAATATTCATAACTAATGCACAGATAATTAATAGTGAATGTATGACTCATGAAGAAACAAACTGTTCATTAATGATAACTGCACCAGCAACTAATAGTCTATCTGTTTAGTAGATTAAGTAATAAATAAATTGCTATTAATTAAATGTGTCATCATGTATTAATTCCTTAGCATATAATTTTAACTAATAGTGTATATTAATTACCACACTGGGTTGAAGATGGATACAACTGTACCAGATGAATTGGCAAATCCACTGCCTTGTTCATGGCACAGTAATACTTCGGGTTGAAGATTGAGGTCAAGGATTCAAAGGCGGGACACTGAGAACATGCAGCCGGCCACTGCTATTTTGTAACACTGTTTACACCAGACACAATGTCACGCTTACATGACTAAAGACAATACAACCCCTTAAAATCAGTGGACAATTCATATATCACTTAATCTATTAATCTCTTTATTAGTTGTTCATGAAATAATCATTAATGAATGGTTTAGTTCTTCATTAGTCATACATTAACTCATAATTATCTGTCCATTAGTTAGGCATGAATTAATGCGTATTAGTGCATCTGTATTCTAAAGTGTTTCCCAGCTGCTCAGCTTCATTTTTGAAGAACATGTCAATATATATGCATATATATGCATTTCATATACCCACCTCGATTATACCATTATCGTGTATAGAAATTTATTTTAATACCAGTTCCACATATTGAACAAGAAATTAAATTTCTTTTTTTTCTTTGCTATGGTAACCAAGGTCCCATTTGCGCAAATGGATTGACCTCAATAATACACCATGCTCTTTAATAAATGTAATTGCTTTGGTGCCCCTTTGGCTTCAAGTCGCTGCTAGGGGTCTCCCTCTCGATCTCGCACCTCCACATGACTACTTGTGTGCAAGTGTGTTGTCCATTCTGTCATTACACTTTCTTACACTTGACAATTGAAACTTTTTGGGTGGGGGGAGGTGTGTTTTTTTTTGGGGGGGGGGGCACCAGATGGTCACCTCTCTCCAGAGGTCCGGTGGAGAGTGGGAAAGTCATCCACTCCGACAGACTGGCTCTTCCCCAGCTGAGGGGCCGTGTGCCAGCCTAAGCCCATATGGCCTCCCTGGCGCCGTAGCCAGGCTCTGGGTGGGCACTCTGTGGGTGGCCTGAGCAGCGTTCACCCACCCCGAGGCTCTGCCCACAGGCATGAGGCTGGTCGTGGAGAAGATGGCGAAGGTGTGGACTTGTGATCAACTATAGCTACCGTTGTTCGACAGTTGTTGTTTTCTGCAGTAGCGTGAAACTCGTGACTTTTGAGTATTGCATCTGGTAAAAATAAGAATATGTGATCTATTTGGTGGTTATTAAACAAATATGTGTGAAGGATCACTAACAAACAAGGAATATTTAGAAACCATTGGCAGTGCGGGCGACAGCATGATAATGGTTGAATGACATTTAGAGCTAGTTTGAGTGTCTGTCAGACCTGATCGCACTGTTTATTTTGCCATGACGATGAGTTCCAAAAATGGCTAGCGCACAGAAAGCTTGAAGTGTCATGTTGCTAGGTAACATTTCAGTGGGCTCTCTCTGTTAAAGAAACTTATGTGAGTGATTCAGAAAACTTCTGTCTGGAGACAAAATGCAGATAGATGACACATGTCTGGTTGTCTGTGTCTCTGCCTACCTTCTGGTGCAATGCTGGACTCACTGCTATCCAGTCTGACCATGTGATGTTCACCATTTTATATTTCTATTTTTTTGTGTGAATTTATAGCATTTATCAAGCTTGATTCTGGGCGCAGGGTTTGAAAATAATCTGTAAAGTGAATTCTTTGAAAAGCCACTCAGAAATATAATTATAAATACATCCTTTCTCCCTGGTGGTAAAGAGTGTGTAATTGGTTAACTCGCTGTGTCTGATCCCTGAATGAGAGGTCTATTAGTCAGTCTGTCATTAGAGGGATTACATGTGCAGTCTGGATACTCATACTGAACAGGTCGAGTTGATTCAATAACGCACATCAACTAAGTGGATGGTGCGGGACTGCAGAACAGCTCAGAGTTTTCAAGCATTAATTGGTACTGATATATCAATAACAATGCTGATGCTCTTTGCTGTATTTAGTTACATGCTTACAATGATTGTTATGAAGCTCAACGTAAAGAGCAGAGATGTACACAAACCAGAGTGTAAGAGACTGTTTGAGCACAATGAACACTCACACGTAGCTCTAAATGTTATGACATTTGGCTTTCAGTGCTTTCCTGATCCAGCTGACTGACCTTTCGCTTCTGTTTCCCTGTCGATGAGCCAGAAGAGGAGGCTGCAATCCGAATGCGTGCTTAAAGTGAGCTTCTATTACACATATTTATTTAAATCCATCTGAACACATTTCTTATCTTAAGTAGCATTATAGGGCTGCATTACGTGCACTATACTGATATTACAAGAAAGTAAAAAGTATTTTAATATAAAAAAATAATGTACTAAATCTGAAAACAGTTAGTTAACATGATCAACGTCACGGACTCAGGTACGCTTTCAGCATCAGATCCCATAACTCCTCCCACACGATCACAGTCACCCAAATTGCACCTCACTGTGACCACACATAAATACCAACATTTCACCAACTCAGTGGCTGCATCTGAAAACTGAAAAATGCTGCCTTAGGTAGGAAGGCATTAAGGCACGTCCGAATCCAAATTTAGCTTCACTTCCTGTCTCATCAGATGCCTTCATCTGATCGATGTTTTTAAAACTGTTCACTGTTAAAACATAAAACTCTAAAAATGTAATTTTATTTAATTTAACACTATTTTACAATAAACGTTTATAAATTGCCTTGTGAAATATAATTTTCACTGCAAATTATAAGGAAACTCATACTTTTTTTTTTATACAATATTTTAAAATTCTGTACAATTGACCCTTCGCCAGCAGTTTGATTGACAGGTGATTTGACCAATCATAACCCCGAATCCACCATTTTGTCCGACAAAGCAGTCAGGGGAGTTAGTAGATTAACGTTGGTGAACTTGAACTTCAGAAATTGTTTGTACTCACGTTTTTCTGCGCTTGAAACAACATTCCTTCTGATGTCTATTCATGTTTATTTGATATATAAATGAACTAGTATGAAGAGATGTTGGTTCACGAGCCGATTGAAGGAGCTACAGAGATCTGTCACGACACATTAAAGAGACACTATACGCTATTTATTGTTGCCCCACGATGTGTTTTTTACTTAGTGAGAACATGATGTGAGGTGTGAGAGCGCATGGCTTGCCGGGCATCGCAACAGTAACTAAAGGGGGCGGGTCTTGTCTTTGAAGGGTCAATTGCATGTATTATCATTACAATTTTTGCACTGTTTATGGTAAGTTGACTAACACTTCTGTTGACTGTAATGCATGTGTTTTTTTTTTGTTTTTTTTTTTTGGGGGGGGGGGGGGGGTATACAATGTACATATCCCAGATGTTGTCCAATCACAGTACAGTTAGTTAGGTCACATGTACAGTGACATGCTTAGATTCACTCAGAATCCTGTAAAAAGACATAAACAAAGGAAGCAAATGGTGTTTTTGTGAAATTCACTGTACTTGCTAATGTGTAACAAACAACAGAGTCAGAGGTGATGATAATAATGATGAAGACAGCGGAGACCCCTGAGGGGAAACATCACCATGCTCTGACTCAAGGCTCAGACAGAACAGGTCAGGCCCTGCTGATCGGCACATCACAGCTAACAGCCCCAGGTTCCAGCTGTCAGTCTGAGCGATCAGGAATAGTCTGATTTCACTTCTCTGCGCTGCTTACACTAGCGGATTGACCCTCTTATTATTTATAATTTTGTAAAAAACAGATACAGTATCAACAATAATCTGCATTTCATAATCTCTCAGTGAAGTCCTATCAATCTCTCTAGCTCTTCTGAACTTGCAGTGGACTTTCCACTGATTTCTATTTTTCTTAATACTGAGCTAATGATTTTATATTTTTACATTATTATATTTTCATGATTTCATTATTTTCATTTAGCAATCAATTTGTGTGAGGGAAACTATGCTATTAGATATAGGGTTGGTTTGGTTCAACTATGCTCAAATTCAGAAAAAAACAAACTATGATATGCAAAATTAAAATCAAATCAGTCAAAACCAGAACATTTTAGTTCTACCAGAAAGACTCGGGAGGCAAGATAACGTAACAATGATATTTATTGACATGTGGTAAGTTGAAGTTCTTTGGCATATGCCCTGTCCGTAGCTTACATCCTGAGCCTTGCGCACTCGGCATTTCCTGCCTAAAGATGAAAGCAAGCGTGTAGACGACCCCCATGGGAAGGACAGGGACCATCCTGGTGGTGGTGGGGAGGATGGAGGTAAAGGTTGGCGTTAGCATCTGCAAACTCAGACATGCGTTAAGTACCGATATTATATACTACATGTGTTAGATAATGATTGGTTAGATCTAAACTAGTGACGCTAGAGCTTTCATTGCTGTCATAGTTACTCAGTTTTGCATAATACTGACTAATGTTAACTCAAACTCTAAATAAATACTTTGCATTGTTATAATTTTTATATTTAATTACATTATATTATACTATGTTATATTATACTATACTATATTATATTATATTACTTTGTTTTATTTTAATTTCATGTTCCAAATAAGGATGCTCCTAAATGTCCCCAAAAGGAGGTTATGTATATTTAGTTCACGTCTGGGGATGAATACATCCCCAAAGTATATCTAAGTAATCCTACCCACACTATTGATGACACATATGGCCAATTAGAGATGGATGAGGTGATGATTATCTAAGCTGAAAGCTTGTTCACACATGGAGGGTGACCAGACTGCCAGGAGGGAGATACCGACCAAGAAACTCATCAGGAGCTTTGCACTTTTTCCTCTTTACTTTCTCTCCTCTCTCTCTCTCTCATCCCCTCTGTCTGTTCCACCTCTCCTCTTACACTGCTGTTTCAGGTCAAACTCTATTTTCCCCCTCAATCACTAGATTTTTCCTCACTCTTTCTACATTACGAGGAAGTGTGCGACAGAGGGAGGCGGGAGCAGAGGTGCGGAGTAATCTTCCTTTCATAAATCATGCAAGTATGAGATGTCAGAGGGGTAATTGTGCTTCTGTGAGTCCTCTTTAAAGAGGGGGATTTTATTACTAGGTTAACAAACAGAGCCTCCCCTCCATTCTCTGGCATTACACACTCATCAGGGAATAATCAGAGTGGAAATGCCATATTCTCTTACTCTCAGGAGTGACGATTAGTGTGTGAAGACTGTGAGTGTGTGAGAAGACACATAGATGCTCTCTCTCTCTCTCTCTCTCTCTCTCTCTCTCTCTCTCTCTCTCTCTCTCTCACACACACACACACACACACACACACACACTTATAGGGCGTTTATGGCCTAGAGAGTCTGACATATAACCTAAAGAACGTGGTTTCGAGTCTAGTACCAGCAGGAAATATTGGTGGGGGAGTGAATGAACAGCACTCTCTTTCACTCTCATTACTCTCATAATCCCCAATCGCTTCCTGGGCGCTGAGTGTGTGTTCATAGTGTGTGTGCACTTGAATGGGTGAAATACAAAGCACAAACTCCTAAGTATGGGACACCATAATTAGCATTACGTCACTTTCATATACTTTTATCACTTTGCTCAACAAGTTGTAGTCTATATGTATGTTAAATTTTAAACAACCTCCGTCTCACGTTGATGAAACTTAAAATGTTATAATTTGTTTAGCTGAAACAAAAAGTTTTTTTTCTGCAGTGCAGTTTAGAGAAACACTCAAAACAGTGGGAAGAATGGAGGAAAGTGAGAGATCAGAATGTGGAGTGACAAAGTCCTTTAAAAGCGATGACGATAAATAGATACAGCCTCCATTCACAGCTGTAGGTCAAAGATACATTCTCCTTATTTTATGATGTGAGATACAGAGAGAGAGACAGGGCAGGAGGCGATCTTGTTTCTGCTGAGATTTATAACCTTTACAACCAGCAATGTTGTCACTGTCTGGCAGAGATAGTAAACCAGGCATAAATGATCTCTCAGATAACAAGAGATCATGTTAAAGGCTGTTTTTATATTTTCCTTGTCATATTTAAACCCACTATAAGGTTTCTATATGCCACTGTTTTTTTTTCTAGTGACTCACTCCAAGTTCAAATAGATATATGACTAACATACATAGATAAATGGATTCTTATTCATCTAACTCCATTTTAGTTATCAGAGCTGGACTAATAAATAAATATTTATATCAATAGTTATATAAATAATTAGATCAGAATTTAACCATGCAGGAAGCTTTTATAAAACAGATTCAATAAACAAGCAGATAGTGCGCCTCCAAACAACACACAACAGCGATACTTAGTTCCTGAATGAATCAGTGCTTTTGAACAAATTGGTTGAGTACATGATTCACAGACTCCCTCATAAAGATAGTCTCATTTCATTCCTAGATTAATATGTTTTTGAATGAATGCTTCAGTGACTCGCTCATAAAGAGCCACTTGTTTCGTTCCCGAATTAATCTAGGTCAGCGAATGTCTCAATGAATCAATTATTATCCGGAAACTGTACATTTGTTATGTTATCATTATCATGTGACCTACCAGCGTCAGTTGCACTGCTTCACTGCCATTGACAAATCCTCTTCTGAGGCCTCGTGTCCATCATACGCACATTTCAAAATCTCACCAGAAGTATTAGGTCATCCGGGGACGTTTTGCCTACTCTTTTATGAATACAGTCATACAGTCGGATTTACTACTCTTATCACATACACATGTTTTGGTCCACTATATAATAGAGAAGTTGACTGTAAAAAATTATTTTAATGAATTTATCAACGTATCATAAATCTTTTGTCAAATCATTCAGCTTAGGTTAACAAACATTGTTCAGCTAACATTATATTTTGAGTTTCTGTTGAATAAACTAATCTCTTTCTTTATCAACTCAATTATTTGTTTAAATTAACTTTTTTTTTGCTATAATTGTTGCCCGCATGGATCAGGTGACATTCACAAAATGAGTAAAAATTATTTAAATGGCAGAAGAATATTTTATACATCAGTGAATGTTCTCCAAAATATACTGATAGGTAAACCTTTACTTTTTGACCCATCAAAGACATTGCTTTAGACATTTGTAAAAACACTGTTGAAGCACCATGAAAAATCATACTGCATGTGCACTCCATGCATCTCTGCTCCTTAATTAATTGAAAGAGACAGGCAAAGCATGTTCAGAAAGTCAAAACCAGACTGAGCAGGGTCTCCAGGCTTGTTAGCCAGAACGTGTATCTGTTAGTTGAAGAGACAGTGATATTTCTGTGATTATATGCTTGCATCTGGCAGAGAACAGAGAGCAGCAGCACAGATTCAGTATCCCCCCTAAAGTGCACTGGGCTACAGGCCATCTCAGCCCTGTAGATTAGCGGCCCACAGTGCTCTGGCCTAGGAACTGCACTACCAGCAGCTGTGGGGCTTTCAGTATCAAATACAGACGCTACACTAAGACACCAGGAAAGCAGATGGCTAGTTTCAATGATTAAACTGATTCATTTTCAATGCTAGAGGCACTTTCCACAATGTCCAATTGATTTCTCATTAGCTACTGTATTTAAAGCAATGGATGTACAAAACCTATGTTCTTCTGAAGGAAAACCAAAAGATTTGTTATTATCTAACATAAAATTAATTTAGCATGAAATGTAGCTAGCTCCTACGTGCCAGAATAGCATAGAGTGATACTTGAAATTTAGCCTAGCTGAATCTGCGTCTGTGTAACTTTCAACACTGTTACTGTTTGTTTAGGTTTTTCTAGTAGTGTTTTTTTTTCATCCCTGTTTTTTTACGAAAATATAAATTCATTAGATTTCTAAGAAATTGTAATAAATTCAGGGTCATTAAATTACATAATAAGATATACATGATAATTAAGTGGTATATAAGCACCTTTCAGATCCCCAAAGCAAACAACAAACAGTGATAATATACACTCTCTGTAAAGAAAAATCATGATCATTATGTTAATACCAAAATCTCAGTTGACTCATTCATTTTTATCTTTAATTTTTTTTTCCAGATTACCTTTTTGCATGGTATGGATTACACTTGTTTGTTTTTCCTGTGAGAATTAAGAGCAAGAGACTGTGTGAAAGTCTTATAGGGGCCCATGGATAAGATATGTGTGTGTTTGTGGAGACGCTAATTCTGGCAGAGTCCTGTAGGGCATTCTTTCATCCACAGTCAGGAGCGGTTTGGGAGCTCTGCTGAAGACATCCATTTGCTAATCTGTGTTTATAGTGCCATAAAGGCACTCTGAGAGGTCAATAGCAGATATTGCAAGAGATTTTATCTTTTTTGGTGTTTTTGTATACGTTTAACACAAAATAAATACAGCTATGTGCATTGGAATGTAATATTGTATTACATTGCACTTGCATGTACAATGCCTCGGAAAGAATTCACAGCACTTCACTTTTTCCACATTTTTGTTACGTTACAGCCTTATTCCAAAAGGTATTAAATTCATTACTTTCCTCAAAAAGTTTCAAGCAATATTACGTAATAACAACGCAAAAGAAGTTTGTTTGAAATCTTTGTAAATTCTTTAAAAAATGAAGTATTCACAGATTTAGCTTACTTGGTTGAAGCACCTTTGGCACCAATTACAGTCTCAAGTCTTTGAGTATGATGCTACAAGCTTGGCACACCAATTTTTGGGCAGTTTCTCCCATTCTTCTTTGCAGGACCTCTCAAGCTCCATCCGGTTGGATGGGGAGCGTTGATGAACAGCCATTTTCAGATATGTTCCAGAGATGTTCAATGGGGCTCTGGCTGGACCACTCAAGACATTCACAGAGTTGTCCCGTAGCCACTCCTTTGTTATCTTGGCTGTGTGCTTAGGCTCGTTGTCCTGTTGGAAGATGAAACCTTCGCCCCAGTCTGAGGTTCAGAGCGCTCTGGAGCTGGTTTTCATCAAGCATGTCAAGCAAGACATTGTCGCATTCTTGTTTCCCTCGATCCTGACTAGTTTCCCAGTTCCTGCTGCTGAAAAACATCCCCACTGCATGATGCTGCCACCACCAAGCGTCACTGTAGGGATGGTTTTGGGCAGGTGATGAGCAGTGCCTGGTTTCCTCCAGACATGAAGCTTGCTTTTCATGCCAAAGAGTTCAATCTTTGTTTCCAGTGAATTTTGTTTCTCATGGTCTGAGAGTCCTCCAGGTGAGCTGCCATGTGCCTTTTCCTGAGGAGTGGCTTCCGTCTGGCCACTCTACCATGCAGGCCTGATTGGTGGAGAGCTGCAGAGATGGTTGTTCTTCTGGATGGTTCTCCTCTCTCTACAGAGAAAAGCTGGAGCTCTGTCAGAGTGATCATCGGGTTCTTGGTCACCTCCCTGACAAAGGCCCTTCTCCCCTGATTGCTCAGTTTGGTCAGATAATTTCTCAGTGGAAACAGGATTCACCTGAGCTCAATTTTGAGTGTCATGTCAAAGGCTGTGAATACTTACGTATATGTGATTTTTTTTTCATTTTTTATTTTTAATAAATTTGCAACGCTTTCAAACTTCTTTCACGTCATTATGAGGAATTGTTTGAAGAATTTTGAGAAAAATAATGAATTTAATCCTTTTTGGAATAACATAACATAACAAAATGTGGAAAAAGTGAAGCACTGTGAGTCATGGCCTACACCATGTGTGTGTGTGTGTGTGTGAGGTTGTGTGAGGTTTTGTGAGCACAAGCGGGTAGGAGAGCAGAGAGAGTTCCCCAGTGCAGGCCCCATTACTCTCAGCTCAGGTGATTTATGACACATCTCTGTGCTGAATGTAAATGAACTGCTGTGTGGGAGAGGAGAGCTGTGCTGCCTCTGTGGACAAACACGCACACATACACTCACAAACAAGAACAGGTAAGAGACAGATAAATTACACTGAATAAATACAGTAACAAACCCCACACCCCCAAGAGTCTCCAGAGAGGCTGTTGTGAATTTAAATGTGACATCATGAGGTTTGAACCAAACCACAAATAAGAGGAAATGATCTGAGGTCAGTAATACTCATGTAATAATACCTTCCAAAACATGAAAACAAAGAATGCATCTGTAAAGCAAAGGGCAAAAATCAATTAGTCAGAGATGTCCAAACTGAAGTAGGTGATATATTCTTTCTGTCAAGTTCAACATTAGTGTCTAGACAGTTTTTTGTTTGTTTGTTTTTGGCATGAGTAGTGTAATGTTTTCTGCAACACTGGATCATCCTGCTTTCTTCCAAGTTTCCCTCTAAGGAAGATGTTGGCAATTTCTCAAGCATTGTCTGTATTTAAAGCTGAATAATATTAACTCAGCATAACCAACAGTACTTCTTAGCATAAAATATAGTTCTGTGTGCACTTTTCTCAGAAAATAAATAGACTAAGCTTCTGAGGCCTTTGTCTTATGTTTGCTCCTCTGCTAAGTGCAATTCCTTTCTTTATAGTCAAAATTTGTTTTTTTTTAAAAAAATATTTCAATAACTGCTTGTGCTAAAATTTAGAGATGTCGTTGAAAATATAGATGACAAAAATGTAACTGATGCAGACAACATGAAGTTGAAAATTTATAACTTAAGTCACTTTGAAACTATGGTTTTAAATATAATAACTTTAGGTATTTTCAAATGAGTTTTTTCCCTTTTTTCTTTTTTCGAATGATGATTCAATACTTTCTGTAATAGTGTTTGTGTGTATATATATATATATATATATACATATATAAATAATTTCCTCATTCTTTCGTTTCATAACTGAGAAAGAATTAAATGTTTACATTTTCCTTCCTCTCTGTGCAGTACTAGGATTAAACAGCTTTACTAATAAATGAGATGAGAGATCAAATATAAATCCCTAATGACTCTCTGTATCCTTTGTTTACTGTCATCAAGAGCAAATGAAATTTATTCCCTATTTATTCCTCATTTTCCAAAAACAAATTTCAAACCATTTGATTGACTAATTTCGCAGATAAAGCGTCTTCAACAGAAGTGTGAAATAATTATTAATGCAATTTCAGAGTTTAGCAGATTAATCACTTCATGCAGCATCAGTCTGGGGACTTGCTCATCAGCACGACTTGCAGCTCTCTATTTTTTCACTGTTGTTTCATTGTTGGAAATGAAGACAAAACTCAAGTCCGCTGTGCTTTTCTGTGTTTAGCTTTACCTTTCTGTCTCTCTATCTGCTTTCTCTTTCCAACATCATCCTGATTCACTGAAAGTCACATTTAATGTCACATTAAATGATTTACCACTTCATCCTCCGTGTTTCATGTGCGAGTCTGCACCTCACATGAGAGTGTCTGTGGCTGGATCACTAATGTGAGAAAAAAGTTTCTGAAAGTTGTTAACAATGAAAAATCCAAGGCAAGGCAATTAAATTAAAAAATGTCAGCTATTGTCGTAAGCATGTGAATTTGCTGCCAGTGTCTCAAATCAGCCAAAGAGATAAAGAATCAGCTCAAAGCTGCTGATAGCATCGATTTTTGTGTTTGTGAATCGGCTGTATTATAAGATTCACAAAGTACAACTAGTCATTTGTTTGCAAAGTAGACCCAGTGTACTATCATTATAGGCTATTATATATTACAAGTATCTCACACAGATAATAGGCTTACTGTTTAATTTTTAGAAGGCTGATAATTGACCTTTTTTGGTACAGAATCTCAATGGCCCTGAATGTTTTGTTAAAGACTGGAATACACTACACTACTATTAAAATCTTAATACACTTGCCGACTTTGTAAATGGTAAGAAAAAAACTAGGCATTATACACTAAACAACTGTCTGTGCACATCATTACATTATGTGATTTTTAATCAAATCTGACAACTGTATGTTGTCTCCTTCAGACTACAAACCACATACAGCTGTGTGGTGTATTTCTGTGTGGTTGTATTTATTGCTTCTTGTATGCGCATTCTTCAACCGAAACATTAGAATAAGGTAGGCTACTAAAACAAATGAGCTGTTTTTAGTGAATCAGAAACATACAGCAGGATCAGTCTCTTACAGTGTGACCAGAATGTATTCACAGCGCTTCATTTTTTCCACATTTTGTTATGTTACAGCCTTGTTCCAAAAGGGATTAAATGCATCATTTTCCTCATAATTATACAAATAACATAATGACAATGTGAAAGAAGTTTGTTTGAAATCTTTGCAAATTTATTAAAAATAAAAACGAAAAAAATCACATGTACGTAAATATTCACAGCCTTTGCCATGACACACAAAATGGAGCTCAGGTGAATCCTGTTTCCACTTTTCATCCTTGAGATGTTTCTACAACTTGACTGGAGTCCATCTGTGGTAAATTCAGCTGACTGGTCATGATTTGGAAAGGCACACCTGTCCATTTAAGGTCCCACAGTTAACAGTGCATGTCAGAGGACAAACCAAGACATGAAGTGAAAGGAATTGTCTGTAGACCTCCGAGACAGGATTGTATCGAGGCACAGATCTGGCGAAGGGTACAGAATCATTTCTGCAGTATTGATGTTCGCAATGAACACAGTGGCCTCCATCATCCTTAAAGGGAAGAAGTTTGGAACCACCAGGACTCTTCCTAAAGCAGGCCGCCCAGCCAAACGGAGCGATCGGGGGAGAAGGGCCTTTGTCAGGGAGGTGACCAAGAACCCAGTGGTCACTCTGACAGAGCTCCAGCGTTTCTCTGTGGAGAGAGGAGAACCTTCCAGAAGAACAACCATCTCTGCAGCTCTCCACCAATCAGGCCTGCATGGTAGAGTGGCCAGACGGAAGCCACTCAGGAAAAGGAACATGAAAGCCTGCCTGGAGGACGCTCAGACCTTGAGAAACAAAATTCTCTGTTCTGATGAAACAAAGATTGAACTCTTTGGCCTGAAAAGCAAGCTTCATGTCTGGAGGAAACCAGGCACTGCTCATCACCTGCCCAAAACCATCCCTACAGTGACGCTTGGTGGTGGCAGCATCATGCAGTGGGGATGTTTTTCAGCAGCAGGAACTGGGAGACTAGTCAGGATCGAGGGAAACAAGAATGCGACAATGTCTTGCTTGACATGCTTGATGAAAACCAGCTCCAGAGCGCTCTGAACCTCAGACTGGGGCGAAGGTTTCATCTTCCAACAGGACAACGAGCCTAAGCACACAGCCAAGATAACAAAGGAGTGGCTACGGGACAACTCTGTGAATGTCTTGAGTGGTCCAGCCAGAGCCCCATTGAACATCTCTGGAGATATCTGAAAATGGCTGTTCATCGACGCTCTCCAACCAGCCGGATGGAGCTTGAGAGGTCCTGCAAAGAAGAATGGGAGAAACTGCCCAAAAATTGGTGTGCCAAGCTTGTAGCATCATACTCAAAGACTTGAGACTGTAATTGATGCCAAAGGTGCTTCAACCAAGTATTGAGCACAGGCTGTGAATACTTATGTACATGTAATTTTGTTTTTATTTTTCATGAATTTACAAAGATTTCAAACAAACTTCTTTCACTTTGTCATTACGTAGCATTGTTTGTAGAATTTTGAGGAAAATAATGAATTTAATCCTTTTGGAATAAGGCTGTAACAAAAATGTGGAAAACGTGAAGTGCTGTGAGTTCTTTCCGGATGCACTGTATGAACAGGTTCTTTTTAGTGAGTTTTAGTGAATTGATTGGATCATTCAATGTTTGCTATTGCTGTGATCTCAAATGAGTAACAGGTTGTCCTGCCTCACTCCAGTATACACAGGGAGGGGAAGTTATTTTGATTAAAAATGACAAAGGCAAATGACTTTCTTTTTTTTTTTTTTTTTTAAAAAGATAAATCACACAGATAAATAATTTATTATAAATATTTGATTTCATGGTGATCACATCCCTTGCCACAATTTATTGCACAATAAATATTACTTATTTGCCAAATGATGAGATAAAAAACCACAGGCCTTAGAATCCCCGTAACCCTACAGAGGATAAGCAGTTTGGAGATTTGATGGATTGATACATAGAAATGAATAAAAATAAGTAATATTTATTGTTAAAAGTACTATGTATCCATCCATCCATTCTCCAAACTGACTATCCTCTGTGGGATCACGGGGATTCTGAGGCCTATGGTTTTCAATTGATTTATTATTGAAATTATCTCATCATTTGGCAAAATAAGTAATATTTATTCTTTCAAAGTACTCAAACCAGAACCGAAATCTTTTTTTTTTTTTTTTACGATTCCCACCTCTAGTTGTGAGTCTAGGCTGATCTAAAACCTCATATTCCCTCCATCTCATCATAGCTACAGCAGTTATTATAATACACTCAAACATTTATTCAGTGCTGCTCCAGTTGACCAAAGGACGCCCCAACCTGAATATGGAGCATGTTAATAATCTCATCTTATCTTTGATTGACTGCTAGAGGAAGAAAAAGTCAGCCTTCTCTGACCCTCCCCAAAATACCCACAGCTGTCCTGTTAACTCCCATTGGATGTCTCGCTCTCCTCATGATTAAAATAAAATAGCTGTTCGCTTCTCATTAATATGTTAACGGCCGGAGCAATGCCTAGGAGCGAAATAGTACAAGCCAGAAAGAGAAGGCGATGCCAGGGTGGAGTAAGACTGTGTGTCCATAGTGCTGAAAAGGGCAGTCCCCAAAATGCCTGCATATGAGATGCAGCGCAGAGTCTCACTTAGTATGACACACCGCTGAAACCTCGTGGCAGGGGAGCCGCTTCTTGGAAGTCTTCAAGATGATACATGCAAAGAGGAGAGAATGCTCTCAGGCAAATTCAGACTTGCAGCGCTTGTTTCCTTATCAAGCTGTGATATCTGCCCTTGCCTTCGATGGTTCTCATGATTTGCTTGTCTTTCTTTCTTTCTTTCTTTCTTTCTTTCTTTCTTTCTCCCAATTTGTAATTTATCATGCATACTTTGTTGATGCATTTGGATAAAAGAGTGTTTTAGCTCGCTCTCAGTTTCTGCGCATCTTTGTTGTGGAAAGGTCTTCCCTTGTCTCTGTCCTGGGGGCCAGAACAAATACACAACTAATATTGTAACATAATATAATGTCTGTTTTCTCCCAAGTGTGGTCATTTGTGAAACAGTCTTGGAAATGCTATTATACAACTCCACAAACATTTCACTACTGACATTACGACAAGGCATTGTAGCTATCATTTGAATACATACATATTAATGCATGCACGGTTATCAGAGGCCATAGTAGTGCAGAAATACCTGTTAAAAAGGATCTGGGCATGCTGAGCAGCACATTAAATATGTCTGATAGACGGTAGATGTTTTGTGCAGAAAAGACTCAGGCTTAATTTCCATCTCTAAAGCTCAAATATAGACTTTATTGATGGAAAAGCTGCTTAGTGTAATGGCTTAATAGTGTTGACTATAGTAACGTCAAGGTGGTGCTGTATCCATTATATATGTTAAATGAAACCAGTTGGATGCTAATATGCTGTTCTAGCATACACACCAGAGCACTGTTATGACTATGTTGTCAGTCTTGTTTTTCTTCCACGTTTCGGCTACGTTCAATCGCGTTGGAAGTGTTTGCTAACTGAACGGTGTAGGGGAATGTTACTTTTGAAAGTACTGCATTAAAATATTGAATCCCTCATACAAATAATTAGCTTTAAAAAAAAAGTCATTGCTCTACATCATTACTTTTTCTGGGAAAATAATGCTTTCCACTTTTTCATAAGACAAGTCTCTCACTTCTCTGGAGTGGAAGCATCTTGATGGTTTGCAGCCATTGTTTATATTGGAAGTGTTTTTTTTTCCTTTCAAGAGTATCAAAATCACAGGAAACAATGTACCACACACCTTAATGTTATCACTGCTGCTGAGGCAACATCTGAATTATTTTATTTCGTATATTACAAACAGGGCTTGACATTAACTTTTTTGCTCACCAGCCACTGTGGCTAGTGGTTTTCTAAAGTTAGTAGGCACTCAGAATTTTCACTGGCCACAATTTTGACATCAGTACCATGGAGAAAAACTGCCACATAGATATTTTTAATATATTGTCTCATTAACTGGCAGCAGGTTTATTATGCTGATGTCACTTTAAGACCTGACACACAGGTCCATTATACTGTTTCACATGCATTCGCAAGTGTTTACGTTCATTTAAAGCATAATTGACTGTGCTTAATCGCCAAGACTGGCATTTTGACATTATTTTGTGTGAATTTGACCCCCACTGCTGAAATCCACCCGCATTTGGCGGGTTGGCGGGTGATAATGTCAAGCCCTGATTACACATATTCATTATAAATGGTTCCTTTGCACTGAATGAATCAGTGTTTGAACAAGTAGGATTAATGAAAGAGCATAAGGTATCCAGTACGCATTTTTGCTCTGTCCATTGTTTGTCTATGTAAACATGCACTAGGCGGACATACTTGACTGTTGTGCTCACGTCTTGCATCTTTTATAGCATCTCAGACATGGTGCGGCATTCTGAAAAGTGCTTAAGATAAAAAAAACTTTACGTCTCTAGCCTCAATTTTTTTATTGCACTACCCCGTTCACACATGTTGTGTGAATGCCCCCTGTGATGAAATTTACAGATGAAATCCCCATCACTAATGCACAAACTTGCAGTCTGTCTGAAACACACAAACACAAAAGCATGTTCTGTGTGAACGGCCGCTGAATCAAGCTCTGAAGAGTTCTGGTGCTCTTTGTATATCAGTGCTTATAGGCCAGAACTAACAGTTGTGTAAATAGGAAAACATGACAGGCATTTTAAAAGTGTAAATTTACAGGAAAGGAATTACTTACATTGTTATAATAAAAAGCCGTTTGATTATTTAACATGCATTGGTTATCCCACTTGCTATAACTAAGTAAATGTAAAATTAAATATATAAACAGAAATCATGTTGAAAACAGAAACACCATCAGTGTGACAGCACAAGGCATGGTCACATGCTGCAGACACTGTATGTGTGAAACAGACCTAAGGCTTTATTTTATGTCACATCTGATGGAATGATGAAGCTTTTGGCAAGACAGAGGAGAGTTTAGGTCAACCCGATCCTGTCTGAATGTGTGGCTGATTTAGCTTCAAAAAAGCCTACGCCTACTCTCCCTGCTCTCCCTCTGGGTCTGTGCACCTCAAACCCCTCCCTGGAGAGAAGGGATTCTCAGAGTATCCCCTCCGTGAGGGCCAGGCCAAGCATAGTGCACCCCAGCTGGGATCCTGCCTGAAGTCTGACAGCCTCTGTTTCCCCACACCCGGATGACAGGAACCGTCCTGCAATTCCTCCCCAGGGTCAGATAAAAGAAGAGAGGAATAGAAAAAGATACTCACAAAAGTTTTCATTTATTAATTTATTTCTTTAAAGATATATTTTGACAGCTGTCTCCACACTGCAGAGGGGTGGAGTCTCTAACATGAAAAGAAGTGGGCAATAGAGAAAACTGTTCTCATAGCTCTGAACTTTAGAGACTGACTATTCAAAGACCGTTCATTGCGTCCCTTTCAGTGAATAAAGATCCTCAATGGCTTTTTTTTCTTGTCTGTGAATCAGTTGACATTGACTGTAATAAGTAACAGAGGAATTCTGAGTCTTTAACTTCCATATCCTACCTGAAGTCTGTTCAATAAAAGACATGTCAAATATGTTATTTCTTATGTGCTTTTATTCTAATATTTGTCATTTTAGCCACGTCATTTTGTCATTGCTCAAGCTGATCACTTGGTTTTTATTCGTCTTGTTGTTAAATAATATTAAGGTTCACTGCACTTCTGTATAGATTTGGCAGTATTTAAAATTGTCTAAGTGTGTGTGCATGTATGTTTGTTATACATATGTATATAAAACAGGAATTATTCATATGTTTCATAGACATAATGATTTTTATACAGTACAAACTATTCTGTCCCCTAACCATAGCCTCAAACCTACCCATCACATTATACTAGAAATTAGAAATGAGAAATTCAGAAATTATTATAATTTAAGCTGTTTTGGGACCAAACAATTACTGGTGTTACTACTATCCTTGTGCGGATATTTGGTCCCCTTAACATTTATCAGGACCCCACACACACATATAATCCATTTTTAGGTAGTTTCTAATAATTCTAACATTATGTTGCATTATCATCACCTTAAATTTTATTTTTGTCGACAATGGCATTTTAGTTTGAGTAAAATGGACCAAAATGACAAAAAAAACAAAAACAAAACTGTGTACAAATGAACACTGAATCTAGTGAGAGCGGCCATAATCATGACTAGCAGCACTGTCACTATCCACCACTGCCCTCCAGGCAAGTGTAACCAGAGGGATGACACTCCAGAAGAACCCAGTGACAGCTCCACATTCCCTCGCCAGCAGGTCTGCAGAGCGTGGGGTTGCTTTGGAAAGGAGGAGAAAAAAATTGATGGACAAAGGGATGGCAATGTCACTTTTATTTATTCTTTCTCTTGGCACAAGCCAATGACTCATTAGTGCTTACGGAGACTCTGTTGTCTCTGGCCTTGGTGTTTTTTTCAACAAAGGAAGTAAAAGGCAAAAGCAGCATGCTCTCGATGAATAAACTTTTCTAATAAAACCAATGTGAGTATCCACACCGTCCAGCCTTTGAAAGTAACGAAAGTGTGTAAAAAGTATAATTGGTGTCATCCTTATGTGAAAAACGGAACCTTGACCTTCCCTCAGATAAAGTCCAGCTTTACAATCAATGTGGCTTTTAAAAGATGCAGAGGTGTAATGAATAAATTCAATGATTCAGTAGCAGCAGCAGTGTATATTGTGTGGATGGTGTCTTTCGAGGACAGTTGTGGACAAATAAAGAATAAATGGAAAATGGAGGACAGAAAACGTCGTTGGAGAATCTCAGTGATTTGTAGAGTTCAGGGAAAATGTGTCACATGCCATGAACAGCATCATGTCAAACCTGCTATCATTCTTGAGACTAGTTCATCCAGAAATGAGTCATTATGTCGTTCCAAACACGTATGAGTTTCCTTCTAAAGGTGAAATATTTAACTCAAAATAATTCAACCACAAACCAGACATCACCCTTATCAACACTCAAGCTATCATATGGCTTCGTATGATTTAGAATATAGTGCATGAGTCATGTGGACCATTTTGGATATGGTTTATGCTCATTTTGGAGCATGATAATCTAATCTAGGTTTAAATGAAAGTGCCCAGCATATTTTTCAAAAGTACTCCTGTTGTTTTCCACAGAAGAAAAAAATGTTTTAACAATATGAGGGCAATATAATTTTTTTTATTCAGAATTTTAATTTCATTAACTATTCCTTTAATACACATGCATGCTACACATATGGTACACTTTATGACCTCACTTTTTTTTGGCCATAATCACATTTTATAGTGGATGTATATGTATAATTAGATGTGTGTGTGTGTGTGTGTGTGTGTGTATACTATACCATTCAAGAATTTTGGAGCCAGTAAGATTTTTCTAAAAGAAGTTAATACTTTTTTCAACATGAATGCACTAAATTGATCAAAAGTGTCGGTAAATACTTATATGTTACATAAAATATATTTAAAATAAATTCTGTTTGAAGTTCCCAAGATTTATAATTATAAGAAAAATTTCTTGAGCTGAAAATCCTCATATTAGAATGATTTCTGAAGGATCATGTGACACTAACTGGAGTAATGCTGCTGAAAATTCAGCTTGTTCATCACAGTGTAACATGTTTGTTCTGTTCGGTTTAGTTGCATTGTTTTGTTTCTCATTAGATTTTCTGTCCAATCTATTGCTCTCTAGAATCTGAAGCATCCCGCCCCCTGCACTATAAATAGACACTGATGCTGTCACTGAAATCCGTCACTTGTTCACACAGTTACAATTTTCTATATGGTGAATGGCACATAATGCACTATATAGAGGATAGGGAACGATTCAGACAGTGTAAATGTTTTCCATTGGTACGAATGAAGTCTGGTTTTGCGTTAATGTCACATAATAGCACAGAGAGGATCATATGTGCAATTTGAATTCTACACAAAATGCTAATTTAAAGCGATATGGAGGAGATTAGGAGGAAAAACGGTTAGACAGACTTGGCATTAGAGTAGAAGAGATAACACCAGTGCCATGCACCAACATAAATTACACATCCTCAGCATGACTGTGTTCTCTGTTTTGCTTTAGAAAGTGTTTCATATTAAATCTAAAATGGGAATCTACTCTGTGGCTGTCAAAAGCTGTCAAATGTGGCTTTGCCGAGCTCAGCGGCTCTGGCCGAGCTGTGATGTAAATGAAGCGCTATTGGTTATTTTAAATAAGAGGCGGAGCTGTTCAATATGTCCCGCCCTGTCTTTATGTTTTTCAGAGGTTTCACATTGAATTACACGTTTTTTTTTTTTTTCCTCTGCCTGCAGCTAATTTAATTGGTTAAGGTCAGAGTGACGAGTAGGTTTAGAGATCAGTGTTTGGTGTTGGCAATCAGTTTGGTCATTGACGACCAATGAAATGTTTCGAATCGACTGCGGGGTGAGTTTCCGCTGAGCTGGTTTGAATATATGTGTATATTTATATATGAATATATTTTTTGATGAATAATACTGCGCGTTTCAAGGCACTTCAGTGGGCCTTTAATGTTCATTATTCCTGTACTGTATTCTAATAAGTGTCAGTTTATTAAAAGAAGATGTGTTGAATTCTCCATCGTTGTGTTTAATGACAGCATATCATAACACACAGGAATAAAATACATTTGAATGTATGTTTTAAATAGAAAAGTGTGTTAAAATAGCAAAGGTAAAAGAATTTTCTCACAATTTTACTGTATTTTTGATTAAAGAAATGCAAGCGACGTCTTCATAATGAATATATACTCCAACATTTTGAAATGTAGTGTATATAATCACAGCAGGGGTCCAAGAAACTATTGTTCATAACCACACTGTGTTCTGCTCTGTGCAGGTGTCTGAGGATTGAGTAGAGGAGAATGAATAGTTGGAGTGGATGCATTATCCACACTGGGCCTTCCCAGAGTGCAAGAGGTGAGGCCAGCCTGTCTTCCCCATCACTTTCATCTATCTATCTATCCATTTTAAAGTGCAGAGAGAGCACAGAGGCAGCGCAGGTGCTAATGTTTTACATTTAGCTTTCTATTTTAAAAAAAAACATGCCCTCCAAACAGTGTCTTTCAATCTGTGAAAATCTTTCAGCTCGAGCAAAATTGTCCCGCTTTGACAGGCTAAAAAGCGCTTGTGCTTATTGGCGGCTGCCATATATTCTGCTAGGGTCAAGGAAGTCTTTCTTATTCAGTCCTGCTCTTCTTGCTGTCATTTGGATTGGCCTTACACAAACATTCAACAATACACACATATGAAAATGCTCAAGCTGTTTCAGATAGACACCCCCTCAATGGTCACATCCCTCTTGATGCTTGCAATTATCTTTGGAAAATAGGACCCTATCAAAGTTAAGGTAATAATACCTACCAATTTCTTACAAATTTGTGATTGAATGCAATATATTTTGATTCATAAAATGAAAGCATTTTATTTCCCTTTAGAAATGTAATCGACTGAGATACGGCAGGTGCCGAAGGATTTTTTTTTTTACTTGAATTCTCCATTATGCTATTCACAGATTCATGTCTGATTCATACTGACCTTAACTGATAAGTTTAATTTGTGCTCTGTCATCTCACCTTCTGTTCTGGTTATCAGCCTGTTTCATTATGTAGACGTTTGTCTATTAAGCACAACATTTAGCATAAGCAATCAATGTGAGTTGTGACTTCAAATCAACTCTGACAAAAGCCAAACTGTCTGAGTCTCCCTCTCTGGCCAATCTCTGTACATCAGCACTGCTCTGAAAGGAGCTCTTTCATAAGGCAGCAGTCAGGAAGGATGCAGGGAAGCAGTCAAAGACATTAGGACTGTCTGTGTTTATAATGTTAACTATTCTGCTTTCTTGTCATACATACCCCCCCCCCCCCCAAAAAAAAAAAACAACAACAAAAAAACATAGACCATGACTACTAAAAGTGATCTATTCATTTGTTCCTCTCAAGTGCTATATTTTTTCTTATTTATTTATTTGTTAGTTTGTTTTTCCATTAGGTCTTAAGAGTCTCCGATCTTTTTGTCTTGTGCACTTTATTTGGTTGCCATGACAAACATGAATGCGAGAGAATCCATTTGAGACCCTTTCTAGTGCGGATGGTTAATGTGTAATCTTCAGTAGGTGGAGATATGAGTCCTCTTGCTCTCTTCCTCTCGCAGCACTGGGCTCCTAACAGCACACAGATCAAAGGCTAAATAAACATGCATCACTTGTGTCCTATACATCACTCCATTCCTTCTGACTTTACTTTCACACTCATCTCGTCTTATAAGAGTCTCGTTCTAAAAGACTTGGTCAATCAATCAAAAGTTCACTTATGGTTTAGTATCACTTGATGTCTTTGTTTTTTATATAATTATATACACTATTGTTCAAAAGTTTGGGGTCATTAAGATTTTCATGGGAAAGAAAATAGTTTTATTCAGTAAAGATACATTAAATTGATCAAAATTGACAGTAACGACATCATTTTGTGAAAGATTTCAGATAAATACTGTTCTTTTGAACTTTTTTGTTCATCAAATAATCTTTGTTTCCTAAAGAGACGTTAAGTGGCAGTTTTCATCGTGGATAATAATAAGAGAAATTTTTTTTGAGCTCCAGATCAGCATATTAGATTTCTTTAGGATCATGTCACACTGAAGTCTGGAGACAGTTATTTTAAATTGTAATAATATTTATCTGTTTTATTGTTTTTTGATCAACTAAATACACCTTTGGTGAGCACGAGAGAATAACTTTAAAATCTGACCCACCCTAAACTTTTGAACGGAAGTGTATTTAAAGGGTTAGTTCACTCAGAAATGAAGACTCTATCATAAATTACTCACCCTCATGTTGTTACACACATCTAAGACCTTCGATCATCTTCGGAACACAAATTAAGATATTTTTGATGAAAACCAAGAGGTATATGACTCGTCCATAGACAGTAATTAAACGACCACTGTGCTTACTGCATCACCTGTGTAACAGGGAAGAGAAGAGATTGTTGACTAAAGTCGTTATTTTCGTCGTTTCATATAATTAAGGTTGAACCACTGCAGTCACGTCGAGCGTTTTAACAATTTCTTTAGTACCTTTCTGGACCTTGAAAGTGGTGATTATATTGCTGTCTATGGACGAGTCATGTACCTCTCAGATATCATCAAAAATTCCTTTTTGAATATTTGTGTTCTGAAGACGAATGAAGGTCTTACGGTGTAGAACAACATGAGGGTGAGTATTTAATGAATTTTGATTTCTTTGGGTGAACTAACCCTTTAAATATATCTTTAAATATTTAAACTTCCCAGATCTGCTTTTGCTTTCTAGATAGAATGTGAACAGATATAAGAATACACATTTTATTAAAGCTGAATTGCAAAAATAATGATTTTTCATGAACAATTAGCCTGTCTTTCATTGGCTGAACAATCAGACAAAGAGATAGCCCCGCCTCCACACTTACTCCATTATTATATAAGCATGGTTTAAAAGAGAGTATTTTTTCATAACGAGAGAAAAATAAATCACCTTTAAGCACACATGGAGCATTTGTTTAAACAGGGTTTTAAAATATTCAGGTATGAGTATATGAACTTGTCCACTGAATTCCTGGAAAAAATCATTAGATTACTGGGTGAAACTGAACAGTGTAACCGTTTTCAGTCCCTTACCAATAAATGCCACGACACCTCTCTCTTTTCAATGACACTTCCTTTACTGAAGCCATCAATGGCAATGAAAACATCATCAGGTCATATATTACCAGTGAGCACACAGGATCATCACTGTCTTCCTTTCTTCCCTTTCAGTTGCTCTCTCTGTCTATTGGCAACTCTATCTTTCATTGCTCCTTTAGTTTGCACCTTCTCTTGCTGTTTACTCATAGTATGAAAGATTCTTCTTTTTTCTGATCAAATAGTGAAGTAGTCAACAGTACCCACAGATTTTTCTTTTCAATGTGTCATTTTTACTCACATCACACTCCTGCTGTAATTTAAGATCATCTGACATGTCCAAAATCCCGCAGTTATTCTAGTGACCAGCACTTTGGGTAGAAATGTCAGCTGTCTAGTATGAGCCATAGAGATGGATTTTTTTCCCCACACAGGACCCTTAATTCAATCAAAGGACTGGATCAATAGACACCATGCTCAAAAACGCAACAGGCCAATAACAAACCATTTCTGAGCAGGAGGAGAAGGGAACTTTATTGGCAGCCAGGGAGAAAAAGTAAGTGATATATAATAAGACTGTATGACACAAACTCAATGTCAAAAACACATACAAAGAGGAATAGCAAGTGCATTTTCTTCTTAAACGATCTTATATATAATACTGGATATTAATACTCACTAAAATAAATTTTGTAGCACCTCAGTTCAATAACAGCATGTTTATGTGTGTGTATTTTCACTCATAAAAGGAATATTTTAAACATCATATATTTAATCATATATTTTAAAACATTTAAAATTTTGCGTTTATGGTTGTATTTCTAATAAAGGGGTTGGAACATTTATTATTATTAGTAGTAGTAAAAGTAGTAGCAGTTTGTATTTTTTAATTTTTATTAAAGGGAACATTTCATTTATTATTATTCATTTATTATATTCCTTCCCGTTTGTTGTGATTCCATGCTGAAATGTTCTGCACAAACTCCTAGTTTGTTAACATTTGGATCACCGGATTTGCAGAGCAGCAGGTGCTACACACAGCCAGGCAGAGCACAAGGTTTCACAGCCTTTTCCAACACAACATCATGACAATTCGTAACTATTTTACATTTTTCAAATTGAGGGATAATTTTGAATAAATTTGTTTTTGTACAATCTGCTTATGCTCCAGTGAGGGGAGCCATGTACAGTTTTAAGGGGGTATACACGACTTTTAATTTAACCTTTTAATAACTACTTTTTCACCTTTGGGGCACCAGACAAGGTCATCCTTCACTCCATCATGTTCTTCTTTGTGTCATTAATGTTGTATTTTAAAGTTACTTAAAGTTCTATAATTTACAGATTTTGATTTTACTGCACTATTAATCGTTCAAACTTGTTCTTGTATAATACTAGTTCCAAAATGGTTATTTGTAGCTCCCCATTCTGGTGGGCCCATATGCCTAACATACTCTGCACTCTGCATCACTTTTAAGGCCTGTTCACACCACGGATGATAACTGTACCAATAATGATAAACATATAGTTCTAAAAATCATTCTAAATATATAACAATAGCAAAGACCACCATGGTGGTGCAAATGTGTATGTTTATAGAAAAGATCAAAAGAAGAGATCAGAAAGTACAGATGGAGCCATTTCTATAGCAAAGTGGTCTTTTTGGATTGAGGACAATGTTTTCAGTGTTTTATCTTCAAATATAACTATATATAACCTGTGAAACATCAAATCTTGATGTTTACTGTGAGCTCTTTATGATGAGATTCTAGTGTATTTTCTAGAATATTTTTTATATCCTTTTATCTCCTCTCGGTTACTTCCTTTCCCCTGGCTGTATCGCTGTGACACAGAGAGGGAGAAGAGAGGATGGGTGTGTGTGTGTGTGTGTGTGTGTGTGTGTGTGTTTGTGTGGCGGGGGTGGGGTGGGGGGGGTTACTCAGTATAAAACCCTCAGTCTGAGAAAACGCCTCTGCAAACATACCCTGTCTCTCCTCTATATCTGCTTCTCTCTTTCTCTCTCTCTCTCTCTCTCTGTCTCTCTCTATCTCTCTCACTCTCTCTCTCTCGTACACGCTGTCCTTCACTCCCATGCGCACACTCGCTCACTTCATCCTCTCTACCTCTTTGCCGCCTCTGCCATCCCTCATTCTCTTCATTACCTAGTGCAACTCTGTCCACTAGACAATGGGATCGACTTTTTGGGAGCGCGTGTGAGCGCGTTCGCATGTATGCGCGTGCGTGTGTGAGAGTTGTATGCGTGTGAGTGAGATTGAGCGGATGTGGGATCTGTATGAAAGCTCTTTCCAGCCTGCCCAACGGATCCAGTGAGCCAGCTTAGCAAACCAGGCGTGCACGGAGCTAGGAAAGCGACTAAGAGAGTGTGCATGTGGGTCTCTTTCACCCTCACACGTTCCTCTACACGTTTGGGATCCTAGGGCTTGGCACCTTATACCCGGGACCCCCCTGCACCCCTCTGTCTCTTTCTCTCTCTCTCTGCGGTCTTCTCTACTCCAGCAGTCACCATTTCGGCTCCCGGCAGACCCACGCTGGCTGCCCAGCCACTCCCGCGCCTCAGCCTGGGCAGGAAGACCCTGGTAGCGGCCGCTGTAGGGGTCATGCTGGTGCTGGTGCTGGTGGTGCTCATCCCCGTGCTGGTCAGCTCCGTGAGCAATGACAACAGCCACTACGAGATGCTGGGCACCTGTCGAATGGTGTGCGACCCATACCAGAACAAGGGCACCACCACAGGCATCACCAGCACCGGCTCTTCTGTGCAGGCCGAGGCCGAGGCTCTGGCCGACCACAGCAACATGCCTCCACCCTCCACGCTCCTCCAGGGGCCACAGGGGAAGCCGGGCCGGCCAGGCAAACCCGGACCTCCGGGGCCACCAGGGGAGCCAGGGCCCCCGGGTCCGATGGGGCCCCCGGGGAACCGGGAGGACAGGGGCCGAAACGGGGTCCTGAGTCTGGGAAATGATGGAGCTATCAGCACGGTTACATACAACACACACCCACGGGTGGCTTTCTACGCGGGACTGAAGAACCCGCACGAGGGCTATGAGATCCTCAAGTTTGACGACGTGGTCACCAACCTCGGTAACAACTATGATGGCACTTCGGGCAAGTTCATCTGCAGCGTACCGGGCACGTATTTCTTCATCTACCACGTCCTGATGAGGGGAGGTGATGGAACCAGCATGTGGGCTGACCTGTGCAAGAACGGACAGGTGAGTGCAAATTCCTCGCATAAGAGTTCAGTATTTTTTGAAAGGCTTAGCTATCACTTGATCATAATATATATTTGAGTGATATATATATATATATATATATATATATATATATATATTTTTTTTTTTTTTTTTTTAATTTTATTTCAATGTTACTGTTTTACTCTTTTTCAGTTTTACATTTTATTCTGATCTTTTTCAAGTATTGTTTATATCGTGTTGCATATCTATAGTGCATTTCTTCATCTCGTGTTACAGAACGTGCTGGTGGTTTGAGCTGGTATTCACAGAGCGGATCTAAAATTAATTAAGCTGTTAATAATGACCCCACAGAGGACAAAAAAGACTGTCGTTTCTCTCTCTCTCCTCTCCTTTTGTTTCGTGTGAAACTGGTGGGAGACGCAGTAACATCTGCTGTGAGTTTCTCGTCCCCCAGAGCACGCGGGTGAAGTTCGCACAGCTGCGGCGCCACATACACGGCGAGAAGACACGAGCTGAATGCGCTTAATGCGCGCTGACATTGTGCGCGTGTCCCCGTTAACAGAGGACAGAGATTGTCTCCCTCTCTTTTGAGGAATTATCTTAACATGGGACACTTAAAAGTGTGCCGCTCCAAACTTTTTTATGAAGTGTCCAGTGTGTTTTAAAACGCATAATTATATGTCATTTTGCATCTTTGGAAAATGTAGGTTTATTGATGTATAATTATTGCAGTTGTTATTAATGGTTAGTTATCAATTTCATTAAAGCTGTTATCATTACAACTATATTAAAGGGAAAATATCTAGGCTACAACTCGAATCAGTTTACGCTAAACCATATCCATTTATTGCGACTGTGGCTATTTTCTCCACGAAGCTTTCTGACGTAATTACTCATTAATTAGGTGACGCGAATATGCCAAAATTTGACCAAAATCGTGCCAATTCGTGCAACTTCATGAACCTATAATCACAGTGCCAAGTCACAGCCACAAACACATCTTATTATCTGAGAAACGACCATTTTACTCCTTTTTCTCTCAGTATTTTCCTGTGCGCGCGCGTGTGTGCGTGCATGTTTCGTTCATAGCTTTTGTTTGTTTGCGCTATTTTAATGGTAAAATGTGGAGTTGTGCACGAACTACAGCAACGTGTCAGAAAGAGCAGACAAAAGACAGAAGACAGAACGCGCGATGTTTAAGCATGTGAGATTATTATTAAAGTTTTGTGGCCGCAGTTATCAGTAATTCCTGATACAGTATTTATCAGAAGGCGTTATATATTAATTCTGCTGGAGTCGTTTGGCACGGCAAGAGAGAGAAAGGCGCACGTGCGACGTCATCAACAGAGTTCTGCTACGCGCGCGACGGGGGATCTCGTGACTGATGTAATAGAATTATACAGTAGACTTTATTCTCATTAGGGTCTAGTGAATAAGAATTCACATATTCAAATAGGCACAAATGTTATGTCGTTTCGGGAGTTTATAAGGACACCGGCCCACAAGTTGCTTTTATTTTTCAAATAAACTTCTGTCCTGACAATTAAACAGCATCTTTCATAAATCAGATATATATATATATTAATTAGGCCTACAACAAATTCGTTCTCAAC
Organism: Opsariichthys bidens; assembly: GCA_037194245.1. Taxonomy (NCBI): domain Eukaryota; kingdom Metazoa; phylum Chordata; class Actinopteri; order Cypriniformes; family Xenocyprididae; genus Opsariichthys; species Opsariichthys bidens. The sequence goes on along the minus strand of CM074277.1, from coordinate 17,980,625 downwards.
ACATTTAGATAATTAAATATTTTATTCGACAAAACAAAGGTTCATCTCTGCTCTGGTGTGTCTTTATAGCTACTCTTTATACAGCTCTACTCTTAAACTGGCACAAATAAACCATTCGATTAATAAATGTCTTTTTAGAGGTTCAGTCTGTGAGTTCACAACGATCAGCAGACTAGATAATCACAGAATACACTTCAAGCTACTTAAGGCTCATGTATTTCAGTTTATAACTTAAATGTCTCACATTTGCCTTGCTAACACATACAAAGCGACCCATAAAGTGTATTTGTCAACATGTATTTTTAACGGTTTAGCTAGAATTGCACCTGGAATTGAAAACAGGGTGAGGAGAGCATCACCTGCAGGGCGCGTGTTGTTTTTAGTCGTTCTATGGCCCGGAGGTCAGCTCGCGCAGGACTCAGTGTTGCCGCAGCAACCGGAGCTTTCGCGAGACAGCCGGTATTTCAGTCAAATAAATGCAATTATCGAGGGTTATCCGACCGCCGCCGCGAACATCCAGCAGGCGCTCTTAGAGGATATAGTTCAACTGCCATGAAGAAATTGTCAGCGACCGCCAGACGTTTAAAGGCTGGCCCTGAGGGTGCGCGCAAAATGAAAGAGATAATAAAAGGAAGCTAACGGTCATGATATCCAAAATTGAAATATGCGTTTTTTTTTTCGCAACATGTCTTAAACTCTCTCTCTCCCTCCTCTGCTCATGTGTGTCTCACTTTCCATCTCGTTTAAACCTTATAAAGTTAATCATGTTCTTCTTTAGATGAAGATGAAGCTCGCGCTGCCTGTCTGTTATACTCTAGTTGCCATATTAATTTATCTCGTCTGGTCCCTTGGTGCCATGACAATGTGGGCAGATTTCTTCCTCTTAATTAAGATGAACACTTGCTTCAGTCACAAACACATCTTTAATTTTATTAGTTATGCTTTAATCCGAACACAGACCTTCCAATCAAACGCAGTAAAATGCATTCCCTGCAAGAAACCTAAAACAGCACTTGGGAAGATTGTTGTACAGCTTTGAGCTGAAGTTTATAAAAGGTCTCTACTTCTCTGATGCACAGCTAAAAAGTTTGTCTGCTAACTTGCCAAGTGCTGTTTTAGGTTTCTTTGTTTTTCCTGTGTCCTAACTAAGCAAAACCATAAAAGAAGTACACTAATGGCAAAGGCGAGAACAGGCAAAAACTGCTGGGAGCACAGTACAGCATTTATGGAGTGTGTGAAGGAAGAGCATTGGGAGAGCATATGTTGTCGTAAAGCACCGTCTGTTGAACACAATGGGTCCTGATCTCTAGAGACCGTCCTCGCAGACACTTTAGGCAGACATGGGCGACGGGCCTTCCTCCTGAGAGCAAGCTAATCTTTATAAAGTGGTTACCGCCTCACTAATTAAACCGCTATTCCAGATCAGAGGAATTGCAGCAGTGTTTGTGTGTGAGTGAGGATGGGCATATAGGACCTCAGGCGAGCTGCTGCTGAATGAGCGGAGTCTCACATCGCTCCCTCACAGTTTAAAAGAAACTTTCACTGTTTAACTTTGTTGTAATCCTCTTACTCTGAATGTATGTGGACGCAGGATACTGTTTCTCAATGGCAGTGATGGAGTGCTAACAGACTTTCAGCTAGTCTGCTGTATCCCTGTGGACTTACTCTATTCTTCAAGCGGCCACTGACCATACCGCCATACAAACCCACACAGCTGGTGTGCAAGATGTGAATGAGAAAGGGAAAAGAGAGAATTTTTTTTTTTTGTCCTGGTGAGATTGCGTTCTGCGTGGAAAATATTAGCGCTGTCATTTTTCACTTTGTTTGAGTTTAATGGATTTTTTTTAGCTTTAACGCACATGCGCGTACACACAGGAAGCATTTCTTTTCATCCGTTTCCACTCCTCTTTCCAAGCTCCTTCTGTTTATTCCTTGCCATCTCACCATCTTTTTCTTAATTTGCCAAATATTCTCCAAAAAAAAAAAAAAAAAAAATCCTATTTTTGCCAGATGGACATGTTCAGATGTCTCTACGCTCCTTTTGAAACTCCATTGGCTTTACAAGGAATTCCACTTCAAATGTGATAAAGGAGTAAAAGAAAAAAGAAAGACTGTGAAAAGAAAAGGCGTTTGTAGTGTGCCAGGGAGTCTTTTTAATCGTAATTAAAAACTTTGAACCGCATCCAGATTGTGCTGGCACCTGTCCTCATGTTCCTTCTGTTGATATTGTCATTAATCCACCCAAACCCATTCTGACTTCATTATAAGCAAATGCATCCAGGCACTCTTTGTGTTTCTCAAGAGGCTCCTTCGGGATAAACTTGCTGTCTCAGACCACACTCGCACAAGAACACAGACTCACGCATGCCCAGATGTGCACAACTATCTGAGGATCCACCTGTTTGGTTTGCAGCTAGTTCATAAAGTACCGGATATGTTTGTCAGTGAGCTAAAGGAACACTTCACTCTAAATAATTGAAATTTCCGTCATCCTTCGTGTGTGTTTTTTTTTTTTTGGTGCCTTGAACAAAAATATATTTTGAAGAACTGTTTTCATCTATGTAATGAAAAACAACATTAGACCCCTCTGACTTTAATTAAAACACATTTTTTAAAAAACTGAAAAAAAACCCCAGAATGGAATCAATACAGGTTTAGAACGACATGAAGGTCATGTCCTGATGAACGACATTCACTCACTCCTTCATTCACATGGGCATACTACATGCTTAAAGGCAATTGTGTTTACATGCATAAGAGAAATATGAATAATATATGTGTACAGTATCTGTGTGTGTGTATGGGGGGGAAGCACACTTTACCATCTGGAACAGCAAAAGCATGTTTTTAATTACAGAGTTCAGTGTTCAGTTATTAGAGTCAAACAAATTACTTATGTTTAATTACACTGAGTACATAAATGCAAGTGTTGTTCATTAGTATTTGGATGAGGAGAGAGACAAGTAACATGCTGCTAGAAAGGAAAACATCCCCTGGATCAATACTACTTTTGCAGGAAACAGGAGAAAAGAACATACAGTATAGCGTGTGCACTAATTATTTTGGTTGAAGTATACAAAATCTTTCACTTGTCTTTTTGGTCAAAAACAAACTTATTATCCTCAAAATAATCTCCTGAAGGAAGTCTGCAGCATCTTTTAACAAGTCCAATAAGCAGTGCTCTTCAATAACAGCTTGTTAATTTGCGTTGGAGGTGGAGGGTGTACTTGTGTTTCAGTCAAACACACTCTTCTCGCTCTCCACTCTTCTAATCAGCTGTTGAGGCTCTGGGGTGGGGCCTTTGCCCCTGATGTGATGTCTAATTGGACACTAAATTTGCCACCCACTGGAGCAGAACATTAAAACCAGTCTAATTGGGGTTCTGTAGGGTTATTAGCACTGGAGTTTCCCATGCTGCGAAGAAATGCCACACATGTCACAAGTGTCTGGGTGAGACGGAGCAAACACTGCAGAGGAATCCATCATTTATTTATAGGCAAAAAAAAAAAAAAAAACTATATGTTTAAAGCACAGTCCTTCTGCACCTCAGCTCTATCAGTCAAATATCCAGCCCAGAGAGACCTCAGCGGTACTGCTGTGAGTGTGTATGTTCAATATAAGCACTAAAATAGCTGCGCCTCCCTATATGAGTGACTGTGGCCTGGTCTGTGACTCAGGAGGAGACCCTCTACTTCTTTTAATGAGCAGAAATCAACACACTCTCACTCACATGCAGTCACACTGATACCCAAACCCCCTCTCGACTCATGTTTTCATGTGTTCAACACACACACACACTCATGCTGTCCCAGGGAATAACAACTTGCCCCTCGGCAAAGTTCCTCTGTAAACATCTTGATGCTTCGATGATGCTTTCAATGACTCCTTCCACTCAATTCCACTCAGACGCTACAAACCTACGTACGTCCGCTGCGACTCCCACTTACTTGATTGAATTAGTCAGCACGTGTATGTGCGTGTTTAACACCTCGATCTCCTCGGAAAATAAACAACAGCTACTGTAAGATTACAGCTATCCGCCCTGCGCCAAATGATGAATAGGGCAATTCATGAAAAATGTATGCTGCAGCAAAAACCATGCGTTTCTCCCTCGCTCCCTCTCCTCATCTTTCTCTCCCTCTTCCTCAGTCTCCCCCAAGACTAGAATTACTGCACTCTCCTCATTATGGTGCTGAGAGGAGGTGAGACTACTCTATCACACGATAATGCGATATAATGCAGCGAGATGTTTCATTATGCATCTGCGCTCCTCACAGACTTCAGAGGGGCTTGGCGTAGAGGTCAGGCACCAGGAGCGATTCCAGGAGTTCAGCTTCAGGGGAATCCGCCAGTTGTGGTTCAGGCGACTATTTCTTGCTTTAAGTGTGAGGTCGCTAGTTTAAGTCGAGCTTGACTGACATTGAACCTCATCTGTTTGTCATTTATATCAATAACAGTAGCATAGACTTTAGTTTGTAATTGTTTGCATCACTTTCTAGAAGGAAGAATAGCACTTTTAACACTTTTTTTTAAGTCACATTTTAGGGTCCAATCCTCACCATTAACTATCTATGACTTCTTCATCTTCAGTAAACTCTTAATTACTGCTTATAATGTAGTTGTTAAGTTGAGGTATTGGGTAGGATCAAAGTATGCAGAGTATGGTCATTCAGTATAAGCCATTAATATGTGCTTTATAAGTACTAATAAAGAGCTAATATCCTAGTAACTTGCATGCTAAACAACTAATAGTGAGAATTGAACCCTAAACTAAGGTGTTACCCTTTTTTTAAACAACGGTTAAAAGATATAGTTGAGAAGATTCAGAGTGAAATAACCTAAGACAGGGTTTTTCAAACTTTTTGATGCCAAGAACCCCCAAATATGATGTAATCATCTTGGTAGGTCTATTAAGGCAATAATTCATAAAATATGAAGGCAGGTAAATATTTTCATGCATAATGGTTCATTTATATTGTTAAAAGTAGTAATATTAATTGTTCTCTCAACATAAGAATTTACTTTATAAGTGTAATTTAAAGGCAAAAAATATTTTGCTTAATTTTCCTTCTTGTATGGTGTATTTTTAAATATTGTTTCACAGTAGTTTTGCACAGATTATTTTCTACAGACTATACTACCAAATATAATACAGTCTTACAACCATGCTGTACACCACAGCTAAAACTTTAAGAAGATTCATAATGGATTTGGTTATAAAAGACTGAACACTAACCGGCTGTTTTGGCAAAAACCTTTATTAGAATATATGACACACAAATGGCTTCTAAAAATCTCTGTAAGTCTTTTTTTTTTTTTCCGGATTTTTTGCGGGGGCTATTTTGTGAACTGTCCTCCTTGACTTCAGCTACTTGAACTGTGTATGAATCAGCCTGTTTAGATTTCTTTTAGATGCATAAGTGTGAGTAACTGATGGAAAGCTGCTCTGGCATTAGCTGATGGCTGTTGGCATCCTCTTCTGTAGCCAGCTGGCCCTCGTCTATCATGGCCATCAGCACTCGACATGATTATTTAAACTCCTTCTCAGTAACAACTTTATTAGTAGTACTTCCGAAGTTTCATCAAAAACATTTCCTTTTCACCGCTATTCATCGTTCATTCTCTGTGCAAACTCCATGGCCCGTTCTTCTCAAACAGCTTTAGTCATTGTTTAAACATTTTATCAATGTTATTTAAGTATTCCTGGAGTACTCGCTGACAAGACAAAGAGCAGCTGGGCAGATTAATCTCTCTGGGTGTCTCTGCGACAGATGGAAATGAAAGCGTGGCACCTTCACTTTTGTTCTCCACAACTTATCGTGTCCTCAATCAGGTTTGCTTTGCTAATAAACCCAAGTGAAAAAGGAACACACGTAAGTCTCTAATGTCCTCAGGAGTTTCTCACAACCAGCGAGCATCTGGCTCGCTCTTGTCCACGAGGGGATTTTTCTCCGAGCGCTGTGTGAAGTGCTTTGCTAAGCCTCGATCAGAGATGCAGCTCACAGTCCACCTTTTAAGTATAATTAGAGGAAGGCGCATGCTTCAATTGAACCACACTACCACTAACTGTCTAAGAGCCTGAGATGGGGTAGGAGAAGTCAACTGGTGTCAGTTATAGGAAAAAAAGCAAGAAAGAGAGAAGGAAGGACATGGAGACAGCAGGATGTGTCCATCAGGATTAGTTTGCTTTCCATAGATGAAATGTTTCATATCGTTCAGAGACAGATCAGTCTCCGGCAGGGAGATGCTGCTGACATCTGTAAGAATATCCACTGGCTACTACTGCTTTTCAGTCGCAGTACGCTTAATCTCTCCATTGACTGTATTAAAAAATTGAGCCAGGTAATTTAAAGGATAAGGTGTAAGGTTTGCTTTACTAAGGTGCAGTTTTGTTACGTAAATTCCAAGGTGTGTGTTTGAGTTCAATAATACATTTGAGCTGTACGGATGCACTGCTGTTTAACTTTTACTGATGATCAGAAAAAAGTCCATCAATAAAATAGAAATTCAGTTTATATATTATTCCACTATCAGCATTTGATTGCTGAAGGTTCATGTGACACTGGACACTGAAGTAACGGCTACTAGAAAAACCAGTTTTGGCATCGCAGGATGCAATTACATTTTAAAATGTATCAAATTAGAAAACACCTATTGTAAATTCTAAAAAAAGATTTCACAGTATTACATTTTACTGTATTTATGAACAAATAAATGCAGCCTTGGTGAGAACAATGCAGTTCACACTGCTTGATTTTCAAAGTCAGATCACTGTTCTTTTAGCGTTCATTCGCTGCTGTGTGCATGACTTTACAGTAGGAAGAATCGCTGACAGCTCTGTCTGGTCCGCAAAATACTTTTCACAACCAAATGCACGTGAGAAGTGATAAGGAAATAGCGTGACTGGAATTGTAATTAAAAATGTTAGCCCGCAAGAAGCTTGCGATCCAAATTGTCTGTATGCTAATTTGCAGCAAAAAGGAGAAAAAGAAAAAAAAAAGATTGTGGAGTAGGAAATGTTTGGGGAGACTCCTCCCCGAACTTCCCGCTGCCCTGTATCTTGTTCTCTCATTGGCTGTAGGTCATCACGATGTCATTTTCAATCAGAACACATTTCACACGGCAGGATTTTGAATCGCAGACAGGTCCAGATATTTAGCATGCCAAATATCTCATGTGCATTGGTGAAGCATTGTTGATTCTCTCATATCACGTCTTTGATAATTCACATTGCTTGATTTTCACTCGCGTGAACAAACAAAATTTGTCGGCAATTTCGAAAAATCTGTTGTCGAGTGAAAATCGCGCCTAAAATCATGCAGTGTGAACTTGACATGAGACTTGAAAAAATCAAAAATCATATTTATTCCAAACTTTTAACAGGAACTTTTTATGTCTTAAATACCATCCCCAAATCTACACACATGCTAAAAAAAAAAAAAAAAAAAATCACAAAATAAATGATTTATGATTATGTCAGATTATCTACATGTTTAGACATTTAGGTCTTTGACCAGTCACATAAATTGTGCAATATCACCAGAAAGGTCGCTCTCTGAAAGTCTATAAACGTGTGGCATGTGTTCTGAGCTCACACGACTATTTTCCAAAACAGGGAAAAACAGATGTGTGTCAAAGCAAGGCCGCCGGTTTCCGTCTGTTTGAAATGCTAAATGCAGGCTGTGTGTCCCCCTAACCCAGCCCTAAAGCTCAGCAATGTCTTTGGACTTACATTCTTTGACTTTGCCCAACTATACCGCCTCCCTCCCCCATTTGTTCCCCATGGACCTGTTTTCCAGCTATATTTCACTCCATGTTAAATGAATAATCTGGGATAAGTATACTAGGCTTTAAATGGCAGCATAGCATCTGTGGCATGCAGTTCATTACTACAGAATATCATTTCAAGCAAACAAAATTGATAGATATTCACTCATAAAGAAAGTCTATAGGAGGCAAGTATACAACGGTTGGCATTCCATTTACACGTTTTTAGTTTGTTTTAACGACTAAGGTACGAATAGCAATTAATGAGCAGAATCACACAGAAGTTTTCTAAAGAGCCCAGAATATTCATTTAAATCTCAATGTTTATTGCAGTGACTGACTTTGTTAATTATTTTGTTTTGGACTTGGCTTACACAGATTCTCCGAGGGCATCATAAAGAAAGGATATACCGTGGACCTCTAAGAGGCAATTGATGTATCCATCTTTCTTTTTGATTTCTGTTTACGGAGAGTTTGTGCTGTGTCCTCATTGCTCTGGATATCATTTATAGTCATAGTGGCTTTACCAATGAAATCAGTTTTATAGTATTGTCAATCAAAACACGGTTTCTGTCATTAAGTCTTTATAAGAGTTTTTGTAAAGCGTAGATTTCAACCACAGTTCAATTGCTTTTTAATTACCCCAACACAACCAACAACGGAAGTCCGGCCTCCCAGAGGAAGCTAATATTAAAAATAAAAAAAGATTAAAACGTGTTTCATCGAAATCCTCTCCAACAAATCCCACGCTCTCATCCCTGTATTCATCCCTGGGCACTGAGAGCTCACCCTTTAATAAGGCCATCATGCAGGCTGTGTGCTAAAGGCGGATTATTTGATATTAATATGCACCGGACGATCGTCACCATGGATTCAGAATAGCAGCCTTTGTTTGCACATCGATATTAGACTCAGCAGATTTAATCAAGAAGGTAAATAATGAATAGAAAAAGGAAAGAGAATAAAAAAAGAGACAGAGCGACACAGAGTCATCTGGGTTGAGTGATGGGTAAGTCCTCTTCCATTTGACTGACTTTGCTACGGCAAGATGCCATAGAAGCTCTACAGTTTCTTTATTGCACTGAATGTGCCATCCGAAGCAAACTTTACTTCTGAATGAGGTAATGAGTTAAATGCTGGCACAATGTTGTCTGAACATTTTATAGCCACAGCATCATACACTAGCAATTATGTAAAACTCGTATATACTGTGTGTTTAAGGCACAAACTTTGAATTCAAATTAGTTCGTTCTTTTGCTCTAATTAACATCTTTTCATTAATCTCAGTAGGTCAAAGCAAAATGTCACTCACTCTTTTTACACTGTTGGTTATATTAGGGTTGTGGTTGGGGAGAATGTTGTTGATGGCTAATATTAATCTGCAAATTTCAACCAGCCACCTTTATCTCACCTGGTCTCGGATGAATTGAAAAATTATTGAGAAAAATGGCAGACTGATATTCATGCATGTCTGGGTTCATCATTTTCCGATTATACTTGTTATAAAGACTGACAGAACTATACCATTAACAAAGTTAATTATTCACAGCTTTGGGGCGGCAGACAACACTATAAGAATTATGTAATATCAGGAAAGTGTTGATAATGTTTTGAAAACTGTAGAAGACGGCTCATAATTAAATTACCCTTTAAAAATGAGTCGATCAGTGAAGGTGTTTAAAAGAAGATTTATAAAATGAACATGATGGTTATAAGGTAAAATGTACAGAAAATATTTTTTTCAGAATATTATTGTGAAACTTACTAGAAGTGAGGTGGGGCAGTGAAGATGGTGGACAGATGGGCACCGGGTCAGTGTCTATCCGTCTCTCTCAATCCTTTCTCATCTACATCACCGGCCGTCTGCTCCTCTAGCCTGAGCTATTGATCGTCTGCTCTCGACCTCTCAGACCTCAAGACATGTAGATGGAAATAGAAATTAGAAAGAGGAGAAATAGGGAAATAGAGAAATAGAAATGAAAGCCCTATGAGATGATTATGAAAATTAATTGGATGGAAGAAAAACCAGACATGCAAGTGAAGAGGTTTATAAACAAGAACATAATCTATATGACAAGACAGACTCAGGTAAATGAGAAAATGTTTCTTTGCTCGAAAGGCAAAACAATAATTCGAGTTCTTAGTATTTGTACAATTTAAAAATGCATGAATGTAACAAAATACCAAATCAAGCTGCATTCATTCAAGCAGACAGTTTCTGGTTGTCGAAACAATGAAATATGTCCACAGTTTTGGTTTGATACTGAAATGTCATTCATATAATTCAAGTGTGGCTTCAGTGTGCAAATATACTTTGGGTCCTTGTAAATCCAGATTTCATCCAAGAATCCTGAAGCTTTCCGATGGCTGTATACCTGCCATATCTCACTCTTTTCCATGGCCCTGTCACATTTCTCTCCAATTCCTTCTTGCACTGCGCTCTGTCCATCATAATTAAAGAACACATTACAGTCTCTGGCTGACAAACCCACTGCCATTCAGCTCAAAATGAAAACTAATGAGAGGGCTCCACTGTGTTTGCTGATCCTGCCGCGTCCCTGAGGAGGGCTGGTCCACCTCTCCGGATGATGGAAAGCTCCAGATCTTTCTCTCTCTTTGGCTCAGAAAGTGGACACTGAAAGAGGAGGGCGAATTTTCGGGCAATGTCACTCATGCCGCGCAGCACTCTTACGCTGGCACATTCGGTAAACAATGTGTCCGATCAATAAGGAATGATTCTGGCAAGCGCTGCCTCAGCACAAAACAGAAAACACACTGCAGAATCATTCGATTCGAAGGAATTGACAGCTCTTTTCATGATAGATTCATAATATTCTCTCTCTCTCTGTTGTATTTTCTTTCACCATTTGCATCATCACTAAAATCACAATCTGAAAATGTTCTGTTGGAATTTCAGTTGCTCAGAAGACCTGATTTGATTAAATTAAATAAAAGTCAACCTCACAGTATGTCTGTGTAACTAAGCTACCTAATAAATAAATAAACATGAAGTATTGATTCATTTTAAGTTGTTTGAAAAGATTATTTATCAGAATCAGAAGCTATCCATAATTAATAAACCTGGATATTTATACATTCCAGTGTAAGCATAGATAACGGTTGTGTGTTTTCATATCTGCATTTCAGATAGCGCTTGAGTAAAGTGTATTCAGCAGCAGCTGGTTAAACCAGCGCTGCACCGCAGTTCATTACACTTCAGCGCTGCAAGCTCATGTGTCCCTCTACAACCACCGTACCACAGCCCAAACATCCATATGGCCTTGACCTCAGGGATTCCCCTCTGCCAGAGTATTTACAGGCTGTTTGTGTGGATGAACAAAATTAGACAGCTACACGTACATGCATACTCGCAAACACCAGCCAACATTTCAATGGGGCAGGTGGTGATATGTGCCTGGCTAATGAATCCAGCCATTTACTCAAGCAACACAAACATACTATCTCTGTTCCAAAACCTGCACTGTCTACATAAGCAGCTGCCTCATATAGGCATCGGCTGGAACTCCACACACAGGAGATACATGTATGATTCAAGCAATTGATTTCAGTAGAGTCTACTTGAATGGGGAAATACAGAAATCTCAAAAGCTCACATTTAAATGACATTTCAAACTAGCAACAAAATCTGACACGAACTGACCCATAAGTATTGCTTCTCTAATAGAATTAAAAAAAAAAACCCCACACATTTCAGCTAACGCACATTTAGTGTACATCTCAGGTCGCTGACTGTTTCAATAGGAACCTGACTTCTAACAGCAGCTGCAGTTAGAATTGATTTTGACTTTAACAATCGCTGATTGGCTCTTTTATTTAGAAGGTGGCACTTATTCCGTCCTATTGTTGCACTTTAGCCCAATCATGAAGTGGGTCTCTCCAGAGGTCGCATTTGTCAGCCTCATACATCTTCGAAGCTGTATCTTTTCAGAGAAGCAACCATTACATTCCAGAGTAAGATAAAAATTACAGTCATTTATGCTTCACGAGAAATGCTATTCTGAAATAAGACTGTTTCGATAATGTTTGTGGCTGTCAAATGGGATCTCTGAAGGGTGCAGCTTTTGAAATGAGACAGCAAAGGAATATGAGTTTTCAATTTTGATATATTCACAATCTTTGGTTTGACATTAGCATGTTTCTAAGTTAACGACACAATAGTCAGCACACAAACACTGGAAAAAAATCAGTTTTTCTTTTTAATAAAACTAAAAATTCTTTATCTATACTTCGGAATATTGATTGAATGTGTATTTTTCACTGCATTCTGGCCTTTTTCACACAAAAAAGAAAGATGCAGAGATATTGAATTGAATACCTTTATACTTGTATACAACAAAATGAATAATGCTACACTACACTAATGGTGCAATGCCACTCAAATCCACAATGCAAAAAAACAACAACAACAACATCAAAAAAAAAAAGAATAAACATTTATATCTTAATATATGATTAATAAAACTAAAATGTACCTGAAATTTGGTTTAAAAAAAAGGTGTTGTTTCAAACCCGTATGTCTTCATTTCTTCTGGAATCCAATTTCGTTTTGGAATTCAAAGACCTTCATTCTTGGGCAAAAAGCTTCTTCCATTAAAAACTCACATCGGTTTAAAACAGCATAAAGGAACAGGACATTTAAAATTTCCTTTTATACAAAAGACAAAGCATTAGTTTGTTAGTATGCATGAAATGTGTACATTTTACTTAGCAAAGCCATTTCCGAACCTTCCAGAACCCTGGTTCCCTCTATATTTCAGTATTGCTAAAGAGTGCAAGCCACGTTGTGTGGGAGGGACACACTTGCACACACCAACTCCGCCACACACACTGGTGTTGATCATAATCGCGCATCGGGGTTTGCTCTAACACCTCTGCCTACGGAGTCTCTCCCTCGAGTCTGAAAAAATCCTTTCAAACAGAACTCTTAATTAGATGGAACAGAGGTCATCTAGAACCAGAACACAAGGACACACAAATACACTCCCACACAAACACATCCTTCCTTCCTTCAGTTTCTTTAATAAATAACATAAGACATTATCTGTAGCTGAACTTTATGTCTGATAATGAACTGGAAAAAAGAAAAGCCAGCCTGTCACATTCATTGCTTTCAAAACACGCTCACATTTCACAGCTTGTTGTGAGCGAGATCCAGGCAGTCAAGCTGTACATATTCATGCCTTTACCAGCTCGAAATTTAATTCACCAGACAGATTACAGAAATCCTCAGCAATTTCCCTAACGCTGTTGTGTGGTACTCGAACAAATCCACACATATTAAATCCATCCGTGTCTCAATCTTTTCCCGGCCCGCTCAGGTGAACGGTAACAGTTGTCATCAATTTGAAGCCAATCTGAATGTGTGTCAACGCTTGCGTGTTTTTATGCATCCCAGGGTCTTATGTGTTGGTGGAGATCTGATACTTCCTGTTTAATGAGGGAGACTTAACCTTCACAAAGGTTGCAGATTTTAAGTATCAGTGTCAGAAAAGGAGATTGGCACTGAATTTCATCCATTACCTTGATGTGAAACGTACGGCTGAGTGTACGGCTTGTGTGTTCTTATCACGTCATTTGTTTTTAATAGCTGGAGAAAGCTATCCATAGCATTTCCGTACATCATACAATGACAGTTGCTTGGCTGGCGCAGGACCTCCCATTTTCTGAACTAATCACCTGAGATATTACTTGCGTAAACGAATAAACGGCTAATTGTAAATGGAGGAAGTTCCCTTTTGGATCCAGTTGGTATATTTACAGCATCTACCAACCATCACGGTCCAACAGAATCCTGCCAAGCAGCTAAACCTTGACCGACTGTGTCAGACAGACGTTATTTTCTGTTACTGAAACTTCCTTGTTTGTTTTCTCTCTCATGTAGGTGCGAGCCAGCGCGATCGCTCAGGATGCTGATCAGAACTATGACTACGCCTCGAACAGTGTGATTCTGCATCTAGACGCTGGCGATGAAGTCTACATCAAACTGGATGGTGGCAAAGCCCACGGGGGCAACAACAACAAATACAGCACCTTCTCTGGCTTCATTCTTTACGCCGACTGAATATGTGAGCGTAAGAGAAAAGGAGTGGGAAAGAAAGAGATGTGGCGAAAGGAAAAGGGAAGCGAAGGAAGGAGCATTCATCATCCCAGCGCTTTATTTTATCAGGATCTCTCCATTGCTTCAGCACACATTTTTGCAGAAAGAGACTCAAGGAACTCGAGGGTTCAGTAGCTTTTCTTCCGATCACCTTATTTGATTGATAAAAGACAAGAAATAAAGTGATGAAAAGGACGTTTTTCTCTTACGATGTTGAAAGGGCATCTTAGCCTTTCTTGTTTGAAGACTCCAAGAGTGACTGGCAGAGATCTTTAATTTCATCGTGTGTTTCTCTTGAGTGAAACTTTCTTTACCCACAGATATCTAATGTTAAAAATATCCCTGTCACCCTGTGGAAAAAAGTATTCATAGAATTGTACCGCTCATGTCCAATTCGATTCCTCCTTACCTCTACATTGGTCTCAGCCCCCCCTGTTGGCTACTGTTGGTCACTGATTTCCATCTGCATTCTTTCCGTATGTGTTGTACTCTGTTGGGACTGCAGTAGCTGATGAGCATTGTGAATGAATGTTATTCCTTAAAAGCACTTGATACTCAGTTTAAACAATTGCTACCACCTCTTCCCATGACTCCTTTCCTCCCCTGTCAATTAGCACTCGACCCTAAACTCCCTCCTCTCAGCCACCTCCTGCCTCTCTGCGCTCCTGAGGAAACTACAGATGACTTTGTAATAGCCTCTTTCTTATGAACATGAGTAACAGTAAATGATGACTTAAAGGACTCTTATATTTTAGTATTAGTTAACTTACTGCACAATGAACAGAGCGCCTGTGAAGGACAAAAAAAAAAAAAACAGATGGATATTTTTCTGAAGCTAAATTTTAAAAAGTGAAAACAAAGTAGTGTTTGGCAAATAGTATTTTGCATTGTAAAAACCAACAAATCTACAGTAAAACTACTTCAAAGCAGTTGTTTCCGTTGCCATTATAACCTGGATATTACGGTGAAATATAGAAGTCAGAAATGTTTGTTTAAAAAAAACATATTGATTTTCACGAGGGGTGAGGGAGAGTTGGGGTGCTGTTGAGGGGCTGTACTTGTAACTCAATCATTCATGCTAACAAATGCAGTGAGAACATTTATTTTTATTTATTTTATTATAATGAGACGAATGATTATGTTCAGATGAGGTTTGTTTGTAAGCGTGCATGTGCGTTTGTGCGTGTGAGCAGTGTGTGTGTGTGTGTGTGTGTATCAGTACCGACACCAGAGCATGAACTATATTTTGTCTTTGCCACATTATTGGGTTGAGAAATGTTCTATGCTTTAGCCGGTCAAAGATGTGATATAGAGCTAATGAGATTGCATCAGACACGTTTAGCCAAGCCTCTACAGAGAAGATATAAAAGAAACAATAAAGCTGTAAATTAAATAAATGCTATGTTTGTCAGTCCTACTCTATCTTTTGGAAATGTTGAATAAATTTAAATAACAAATGGGATATTTGAAGTCATTTGTTGTATAATGATTTTTTTTTTTCAATGCAAGAAAACAGTTTTTGGGAAATAGCAGGCTATTTGCATAAATCTTCCAATTTATCTAATAGATCACATTATGGGCCATTTAATACATGCTCTAGCCATCTGAGATTACATTAGAATAAATAGGAAGGCAACGAAGATTCACGTTTAAGTTCTTCCCGTCCCTCTATTTTTATCTCGTACCTGTCATCTGGCATGACTCACAAAAGCACACAGGGAAAAAACACTGCTGTAGACTTAACAAAAGCTTTCATTAAGTGTGCCTCATTGCGTGATTCACGTTGTCACCTCTGTTGCATCTTAGGACACTTCCTTCCAGAGGACACACTCAAACAGCCGGGCCTGGTGTTCTGAGCAGTCACTCCCACTGAGGCAGAGAGAGAGAGAGAAATGTTGGCAGGTATTAGAAAAAAAACATAAAAATGAACTGATATTCTGATAGGGATTTAAATGAATGTGCTCTTCTGCTCGTAGGTTGACAGCATCTGCAATACGTTTATCTTCTAAAATAAATAAATAAATAAATAAATAAATGAAGCATCATAAAAATTGCAGTTTATTTTTTATAGTCCACAAGAGAACTGAGTTTAAAGATTTCATCTTGTTCATCAAGTTTACAAGCATTAATTCTTGTTTTGTCCCGAGTGGTGAAAAATCCTCCAAATTCTGCAAGTTATTCGGTCTCTCGGAAAGTTTCGTACATTTTACTTTTTTTTTCCTTCACATTTTGACTATATGGTAATGAGATCCGACAATATTGAAAAAGCTACTGAGAGCGATACGAAAAGAAAAAAAAAAGTATTCTTCAGGGTAGTATTTCATTTAATTTTAGTAATTTTATACAGTTTAATTTAATAAGTTATTTAATTTTAATTTTTTTTTACCTTATCTTATACCATATACCTTAGCAAGGTTTACCATATCTTATCTCTTTATGCAAAAATTCTAAACATCAGATTCTGCTATAGGGGTAAGTTTATAAGCACGACTGAATATCATTAAATCTTTTCATATGATGTGAACTGAGAACATAAACTTCATAAAAATCTCAATTCCTATATTTTGTTCCTGCAATTCTTTTTTTTTTTTTTTTTTTTTTTTTTTTGGTGAGTTCTAACCCTGACATTGTTGTCTTGTTTCTCTCTTTCTATTTTCCCTGCTCTGGTCCTCTTGTGTGCTGAGAGTCTCATTCTAAACTCTCTTTTCTGAACATCAGCACAGACGCTCGACAATATCATGGGTCAGAAGACCGTTTTATTCTCCCTCACTTTCTCTCTCCCTCCAAACAAAATGGTGCTATTCACACAGATCATGTACTTGGGCATCTCTAGGGAGCCACTGGAAAATAAGATAAAACAACAGAAACAGACATCCTGTGCTGCTCTCTTCCTTCATGAGCTCTAACCTTCCAGAGCTTCGACACCTCCAGACTATTGTCCTGGGATCTGTCCTGCTCCAAAATGTCATCAAAGAACTTTTGAGTTTAGTCTGATCACAGAGCAGTTTAAAGACTGACAGACAGGCTGCAATCCAGCTCAGAGGAATTCAGCACACCTGTCTGACAAGAACTGAAAGATTCACTGATTTCCAGGTCTATCGCTACACAAGAAGTGCTGCTGAATCAAAATAGGCGACCATATTCTAATACAAGTACAACAATAATTAAAATTTTGTTCTTGTTTTTTTTATATTACTTAAAAAAAAACATATGACCTAATGTAATGATAATAATATTTATACTTTCTTTATAGACTATTTCTGTCATAAACCCTTTGCTGTCAGTATATACATGTATACTCGGCAAAAAAGAAAAAAAAAAAGGAAAAGAAACGTCCTCCCACTTTCAACTGCCCCAAGCAAATTACTGATTACAGATAAATATTTGTATGAACATAAAAATTTTTACAGCTGAGACAAACTCAACAAGTTTCACAGACATTTGTTGAACAGAAATAATGTGTCCACCCTCCACCAAGACACTTAAAAATTCTCGCACACAGCTGTCCTTCCTGTCTCCCTGTAGCACTGTCTCAGGCATCTTTCATCACAGACGTTGCAGTTTATTGCTCTGGCCACATCTGCAGTCCTCATGCCTCCTGCAGCTGGTCTATGGCATGATCGTGCTGTTGATCAGGGACACTGGGCACAAACATCTCTTTAGTGTCCCAAGTTATTGTAACGGTGACCTTAATTGACTAACGTCTGTAAACTGTTATTGTTTTAAGGACCGTTCCACAGGTGCATGTGCAATAACTGTTATTATATATATATATATATATATATATATGTCTCTAGCCTTGAGGGAACTTGTATGTACTTCTAATGTACTTAGACTCACTCTCCCCAGTACAATCTTCAGCCATCCTTTCATATGAACAGATGGAGGTTTATCTCTGGGAGATAAGCTAAGGGCTGATGAAGCAGACAAAAGGGGAAATGATAATTGCGTGTACGCAAGTGTGATAGGAAAGGTGTTGTTGTGTCTGTGTGTGTGTGAGTATGTTTTGCTTAAAGGCCACCGCATCACTGAGGGAGACTCACGGAGCCATCTGCCCAATTAGGCAATGCACCCGCCGCAACACACTTCTCGAGACAACACACACACCTGCACAGGGCCAGCAGAAACACCATCCACTAATATATTTGTGTGAACGCCAGCTAGATACACAAACACAGTTCATGCCAAACTCAGAGAGATGGTGACTTTCTTCTGTTTCTGACTCAAAGGTCAAAGCCACACAAGCCGAAGGCTCCTAACGTCAAGAAGTCATTACTTTCCATGATAATTTGGTCATCAGTTTCTGCCAGCTGAAGAGGCCGCAGAGCCTTAGTTAAAGATCTACTAAATCATTCTTAAAAATGTGAATGTGTGTGTCCTCTGCTAACAAGCCTGAAATAATTCAAGGAAATTAGACTAATATTCAGCTCCTCATATTAAAGACTTTTTATATTTTCAAGAAATTTGCACCTTGAAAGTTCAGAGTATTTATATACTAAAGTAAGTTTCCAACTGCGTGCAAAGGTAAATATTACTGCAATCTTTGTGTAATATTAAGAATCTGTATTTATAGATCTTAGATATTAACTGACATTTCAAGAGAGAGAATCTTATGACAATAAACAGCTGATTAGTCAAGACTCATATTACATTGCTCTCGAATATTCCCATCCCAACCATTTGCCAAAATAAGTCTCTTATGTTCACCGAGGCTGCATTTATTTGATCAAAAACAGTAATATTGTAAAATATTTTCACAATTTATGTGATTATAAATATTATTTACAATTTAACATCTGTTTTCTGTTATATTATATATTTAAAATATAATTTATTCCAGTGATCAAAGCTGTATTTTCAGCATCATTACTCCAGTCTTCAGTGTCACATGATCCTTCAGAAATCATTCTAAGATGATGATTTAATGCTCAAGAAACATTTATGATTATTATCAATGTTGTAAACAGTTGAGCTTCTTAATATTTTTGTGGAAACCTTGATACATTTTTTCAGGATTCTCTGATGAATAGAAAGTTCAAAAGAACAGCATTCATTTCAAACAGAAATATTTTGCAACAATGTAAAAATATTTAATGCCACTTTTATTAATTTAATGAATCCTTGAAAAAATAAAAAAATTTAATCTTACTGACCCAAAACGTCAGTGGTAGTGTAAGTATATATACAATATACATGTATATAGTAACAAAATATACATATATGTATATACAATATACATTTATGTAAGCATATTGATATCTTTGATGACACTTCAGGTTGTTCCAAACGAACAAATGTTTTTCAAGTGAACATTTAAAGATACGCTTTGTTGAGTGTGTCGGAAGCAGTGAACAATCTGTAGACTGAAACACAGCTTGGGTGATAAATACTCTTACAATGTACTCTGTTGAAAACCTGAAAGAAAAAAAGAGAAAGATAAACAGAGAGAGAGAGATCTGGTGCTGCGACTATGAGTGTCATACATCCACTCCACACACCTCCTGAACCCAATGTGATTATGGCACATCCCTCTGCAAACACAAATACTGATAACCACACAGAGCAGGAGTGTTTGCCTCTGGCTTGCTGACAGGCGGGTCATCACAAAAGCATTCGTCTGTATGTGGCCGCCACCAAGCAAGGCATCATGGATCACGGTAGTACTGCACAAACATGCTTCTGGCAACTAGGAGAGGAATCCAGGGGAATTTATAACATTTTTCTTAAATCATAATCAGATATATTTTTTTCTAGCAGATTGTGTAATCCGAAATTTATTTTTAATAAAGCTAATCCACACCTAATCCATCCTTTGTTATTATGAAGCTTCTGTGTCAAAAATTTTTTTTTTTGAAGTGAACTAGATTCAGAGTAACACAGAATGACATGGTCGTTTATTAGTGCCAACTGCTTCATCCATTTCCCTACAATCTACCGTTGATTTCATTCATTGGCTCTTTTGTGTCTCATCAGTGTGAGTGTGTGTGTGTAGGCAACAGAGAACAGAAACCCTGCACAACGGCATCATATTCGATTTGACCCTACTTTGATTCGAGTTGACATCACCAGAGTGCAAGCAATTACGCACATTTGCCTATTTGCAGCATTTCTGGCTGGCTGCAAAGGGACAGGCGTGATGTCTTTACTCTGACGCCGGCCGTGTTCGCTCATAATGGAGGTCAACATCAAATACGGCCTCTCAGCATCCACGCCTAATGAAAACAAGTGTGTGTGCGAGTGTTTGAAGTGCGTGAAAGCCCTATCACAAGCCATAATCCAAACACATCCTGAATTCCGCATGCACTGTCAACAGACTTAAGCATAGTGCACACAATCCATTGAAGGAGAAAAGGGCAGCCTCTGACTTTGATAAAGGCCAGCTTTATCTCGCTCTCTCTTTCTCTTTCTCGCCCCTTCTCATTCACGTTTGTATGTGTTGCCCTTAATCTTGCTGTTGCACGATGACAACCAAAGACCTAAATGATTATGCATGTTGGCAGGTTAATTCCAAGGAGATCAGGCATTTCATACAAAATATGTGTGAACTTCTTCTAAAGAGTTGTGTTAAAAGTTATGTCCTAACAATGACCATTTCAAAATGAACCATTTAAAATGGCAGGGATTGAAAAGGTTTGGCTCCTGTGGTAGATGCTGTTACTACAACAACTGCTTTCAAAAATCATCTTTCTCCATTGACATACTTTCAAAAGCCAAAGTTTTTTTCTGACTAAATTCTGACTAAAGCAGCATGCAAAAAACAAAAACAAAAAACAGGAATACTGTGAAATATTAACAGATTTTTAAAAAAATATATATTTGTATTTGAATATACTTTGGGATGTAATTTATTTCTGTGAAGGCAAAGCTGAATTTTCACATTACATTAAAAAAAAAAAATGTCACGTTGGAAATCCCCCGTTCCAGCACATCCCAATGGTGCTCTACTGGATTGAGAGCTGGTGACTGTGGAGGTCATTTGAGTATAGTGAACTCACTGTCATGTTCAAGAAACCAGTTTGAGATGGTTTGAGCTTTACAACATGGTGTGTTATTCTGCTGGAAGTAGTCATCAGATGATGGAAACACTGTGGTCATGAAGGGATGGACACGGTCAGCAACAATAGGGCTGTGGCATTTAAACAATGCTCAGTTGGTACTAAAGGGACCAAAGTGTGCCAAGAAAATTTCCCCACACACCATTACACCACCAGCAGCATGAACCGTTTATACAAGGCAGGATGAATCCATGCTTTCATGTTGTTGAAGCCAAATTCTGCTGCTGTAGCACATGTGCTTCAAGGTTCGACGTGTTGTGCGTTCAGACATGCTCTTCTGCAGACCTCGGTTGTAAAGAGTGGATATTTGAGTTATTCTTGCCTTTCTATCCTTCTCTGGCATCAACAAGGCAATTTTGTGCACACAAAACTGCCACTCACAGGATATTTTCTCTTTTTCTGACAATTCTCTAAACTCACCTAAAGGATTATTAGGAATACCTGTTCAATTTCTCATTAATACAATTATCTAATCAACCAATCACATGGCAGTTGCTTTAATGCATTTAGGGGTGTGGTCCTGGTCAAGACACTCTCCTGAACTCCAAACTGAATGTCAGAATGGGAAAGAAAGGTGATTTAAGCAATTTTGAGTGTGGCATAGTTGTTGGTGCCAGACGGGCCGGTCTGAGTATTTCACAATCTGCTCAGTTACTGGGATTTTCACGCACAACCATTTCTGGGGTTTACAAAGAATGGTGTGAATAGGGAAAAACATCAAGTATGCGGCAGTCGTGTGGGCGAAAATGCCTTGTTGATGCTAGAGGTCAGAGGAGAATGGGTCGACTGATTCAAGCTGATCGAAAAGCAACTTTGACTGAAATAGCCACTCGTTACAACCGAGGTATGCAGCAAAGCATTTGTGAAGCCACAACACGCACAACCGGATGGGCTACAACAGCAGAAGACCCCACCGGGTACCAATGAAAAAGATGCTACAATTTGCACGAGCTCACAAAAATTGGACTGCTGAAGAGTGGAAAAATGTTGCCTGGTCTGATGAGTCTCGATTTCTGTTGAGACATTCAGATGGTAGAGTCAGAATTTGGCGTAAACAGAATGAGAACATGGATTCATCATGCCTTGTTACCACTGTGCAGGCTGGTGATGGTGGTGTAATGGTGTGGGGGTTGTTTTCTTGGCACACTTTAGGCCCCTTAGTGCCAATTGGGCATCGTTTAAATGCCACGGCCTACCTGAGCATTGTTTCTGACCATGTCTATCCCTTTATGACCACCATGTACCCATCCTCTGATGGCTACTTCCAGCAGGATAATGCACCATGTCACAAAGCTCAAATCATTTCAAATTGGTTTCTTGAACATGACAATGAGTTCACTGTACTAAAATGGCCCCACAGTCACCAGATCTCAACCCAATAGAGCATCTTTGGGATGTGGTGGAACGGGAGCTTCGTGCCCTGGATGTGCATCTCACAAATCTCCATCAACTGCAAGATGCTATCCTATCAATATGGGCCAACATTTCTAAAGAATACTTTCAGCACCTTGTTGAATCAATGCCACTGTAAGGTTTGATTTTCCTGCTAAGATAAAACCTGAGATCAAGCATCCTGCAATAAAGCAATAAAACTCATCTGGAAAGAAGATTTCAAAGGAATAGGACAACACCCTGCCCAAACTGCCCTCACTCATCTATGCGACCAGCCCCCCTCCCTCCACTCCCTACCTCCCCTCTGATTCAAGTCACTGAAGTTCTCCAAGAATGTATATGTACTATGTATGATGTATCTTGTGAATCTATTATTTTCCAATTTCATGTTTAGTATCATTTTAAATGTGCGATTGGTAAAATGGTCTCAGTTTCACAGCAGTCACTAGTATTATGAGAAAGTTTGAAAACTTAGGAGAATTCTGTTCTCTTTTCCCTTCAAAAAAACCACCGCCTCTCCCCCAAAACCAGGTGCGGGGGCAATACATATTTACAATCCTTTTGTTCTGGTCTGGGTATTTAGGGAAAAAACACAGCAGCAAGAGGGGACATTCTGTAGCCAGAAGACCCACATAGAGGTGATGAGTGTTTTTCACCCTGCATCTCTATGTGTATGCATAATTTTTAAATACTCTTAGAGAAATCTTTTGAGTAATTGATGTTATGTATTTATTATATTTGAATTGGTTTATAATTGTGTAATTATGTAATTGTCATTGATACATTTTTACCTGATAAATAACTTGTTACATCTTGATTTAATTTGAATTCGTCTGAAATCATTATCACCGGTAGATTAAGTGGCTTTCGACATTTCCGCAATTCTAGGGTTGGGGTAGATCATACTGAAATCTTAATAAACGGAGCATGTGGCACGTTATTAAGATTTTGGATTTCTTACTATTATGACTTAACATGTTATAGTATCGTGACTAAAACGAACGGCACTTTTGTGTGAATAAGCATGAGGCGATTCCATAATTTGTGTTTTTTAGTAAACACTATATTCCTCTGTTTTGATTCTAAACTAACGAGGTCGTGACGTAAAGCGTGTATCGGCTGTATATAGTTTTTGAGTGATGAGATGCCCTGATGAAAGGATATTTGAAATTAAGAGAAATTACAGAATCAAAGATCTAAATTAATTCATATTTAATCGTGCGATCAGCTATTAATGTTACATCAGAAACATTACCAATTAGAGATCGTTTACAATTGGAGTCAGATTAAACGAACAGCTAAAGGAAAACTTAAACTAAATCTTAAAATTTATGTGAACTTCATGCGGGCGCTGAAAAGACATGCACGCACAATACCTTCACCTGGGCCGTCAGATTCCGCCATTGGGCTGACGGGCGGAGCTTACACCATGTAGAATTAAGGCAGTTCTGAAGGCAAAAGGGGGTCAAACACAGTATTAGTATGGTGTTCCTAATAATCCTTTAGGTGAGTGTATAAAACCTTGAGATGGTTGTGTGTTAATATCCCAGTAGATCAGCAGTTTCTGAAATAGTGTTGTTCGATTCTTGAACGAATCGTTCTTTTGAGCTGATTCATGAATTGAACTGACTCAAACTTTAGTTCCAGGTTGATGATGCAAGACACACAGCCCAAATAGCACATCTGACTCAAAAAGAATCGAATGAGCCGGTCTAACTGACTGTCAAAGTTTGCTCATGATTACTGAATAATCTGATGAGCAAGTTGACGATACAATGCAAGCCTGAGGCACACACTGAAATATTAGGACTACTGTTATTAAATTACATTTTATTAAACCCTGCAAAAACCTTTCTGTCGAGAGATGTAAATAAATTTTACCATGGTTTATTTTACATGCAGATTATATTTTAAGTTGTTAAGCGAAATCAATGAGTTTATAAGACTTATTATTTCTGTATACTTTAGACACGTAGAACATATCCGAGTTTGTGCATCAAATGTGTCCTGTAGTCGCTAATCTTGTAAGGGTGGTGCTCCTACAGGGGTTCAGGCTGCAGGATTGCCAAATGACTTAAGAAATATTATCAGCAAGATGGTAGAAAACTGTACATTTCTTGTCTATTACCACCCACTGCTACTTATACCAACGACGGAAATAAGCGCAGTTACAATAGCTAAATATGTGGGAGAGCGTTGCTATAATGTGACAATATTATATTGCAATAGGTAACATATCAAAGTTAATACCAAATCAAACTAGTTAGCACATAATTTGTAGTGAAAGAATTTAATGACAATATATTCAACATTCAAACTGACCTATCAGAAGTAAAACTTCCCCCTCTGAACTAAAGGTGTGACAATTCATAGACCCCCGTTGGACACACATCTTGGCCTACAGGTCTTGATCACTATCAGCTCCTTTGTGTCTTCCCAAATGGCCCTTGTAGCATGACAGAGGGGACTGAAACAGCAAAGCCAATGTCTTTGTTCATTTTTAAAATATCTTTGGATATTATCCAAGATGCAGGCTACTTAATATTGCTCAGTCGTATACGACATAAAGGATCCGCGAATGAATCTGTGACCACAAACTCCATGAAAGGCAATAATCAGTAATATGCGCTCACACAAATAACTATTTATTTGATTGTTTCAATAATATCCATGACACTGAGCTGTTAGAAAGTGTAGTGCCTGGCCTGGACCGGATCATGAACGACCAATTCATTTTAGGTTTTAAGAAAAGCTTTTAACTCTCTGAGTCGCATAAGTAAATCTTAGTCGGCTCCGAATGTCCTGGTCCCCCCCACGGACAAGTGACACTTTAAGTGTCGAGGTGCGAAACAAGGCAGAATCCCTTTGGATCTTCAAAGAGATACTAATCAGCTCACACCAAATTCCTTGTCCCTCACAAGACCAGTGGAATGAATTCCACGCACACACATAGAGACATTCATCAAAATATGAATATTCCCTAAGTGTTTTTCCTGTGCTTTTCTTTTGTATGCATGTCTATATTACTCCCACTTAGTTACATCTTTTAGTTGTGTTAGTTTCACTGTAAAATGCTTATATTTCAATGTAAGAACATTTACTTCCTAAAAGAGAGTCAGAAACATGCGTTTCTTGGATTCAAAACGTTCCTCTGTTAATTTCATACCTAGATATTGGTGTCTTATTGTGATAATATGCATTATTCTACTTTTAAGGTACTTTGGAGGGAAAAGAACCCAGCTTAAGCACCTCTGTAGATAATGCAAATTAGGCCATAAAAACAGACAAAGGAACGTTTTCCCGCTAAAAGTCCATGTTCCCTATTGGTCCGTACGGCCCAGAATGGGTGTGACTGGAGTTACCTTTATAACACCTAAACACAAGCGGATCCACGCTCAGTCGTTTTCATCTTAGACGAGACACACTTCTTTCTTTTATTTTCCGGCATTTTACAAACAGTTAATTCCGTTTTGAAATTCCCGCCGAAGAATCACCTCAGGAAGAGACCAATAGAAACTCCAGCTCCGCACGGAAGTTTGAACGGCATTCACCACAGCACAAAGTACAAATGCAAGTATCTGAATTAATTTCGATGCGCTTTAACTTTATTGTCTGAAGTGATTTCGTTGCTGGCTCTCAAAAGGTTGAACTGTTTGTAATCTTGCTTTCTTTGATCAACTCTTCCTTTCTTTCCTTTCCTTATTTTATTGTATGCTCTGCTTAGATTTAGTTGTATGTATTTGTGTATATATATCATATATTCATATATTAAACACCTTGTATTCACACAATTCATTGTCTCTGGGTAACTCATACATGAACCAAGTCACTTTAACGTTTGATTTCGCAAGCTTTATGCTTTTTAAATACTAGAATACGTTTCCTTTTCGTGGCCAGAGAAGAAAACTTCCTTTCTAGAATTGATAAGAAAATCAGACTGATAGTTTTGCTGGACAAAACAAACCAGTCTTTCTAAATTAATTCTAAACTTAGAAATAATTTTAGATCATATATGTTCATGATTAATTATAATTCGTTGTAATTGATTATCGATATGGTTTTGTGTTGAGCGACACAGTTTCAATCTTTGTGTGTTTATTAATGTGTTCATGCGCGTTTTCATGCAGTGAGAGTAGCAACGCGCGTCTCACCATTGCCCCGCGGTAACAACTGCTATATTTGTCTAACATTGTAGCTACTGTTAACCGTCTAGAATTAACTGCAGTTCACAATATTAAAATTGTTCCTGTAAAGAGGGTCAAATCTCTTCACAGCACATTTTAATATTAGTTTTTTCCGCCTGTTAGAACGAAGAAACCTTCTTTCAGCGCGAAGACAGATTGATTTGAGCGATGTTCCTCTTATCTTTCTAAAAGGCCTTTATTTGTATCGCTAGATTTGATTCATTGCGTATATCCAGTGTTATTCAACTAAGCGATTAGACTCTGTTAGGTCAAACCACTGGCTTAGCTACCCAGTGCTCGCCTAATGCAAATCTATTTAGAAGAACATAGTTATCTGAATTATTTGTAAATCGGAGTCATTTATTTTAACACATTGATCAAGTGTTAATTTGTAACAGCAGCGAAGAAATCCTGCAAAGTTACACATTCTTGTGCTGTAAACTAGCGCAAAAGGATCTGCTGAGATCTAAAACATTGTATGCGTGCACGAACGCATCATTATTTAATTCACTCACGACCGAGTTGAGGGTAGGTCACAGTACCTCTGACTAACCACCAGAGGGCGACCCGTGTAAGCGGGAGACACACCCCACTTTCGTGACGTCATTGTTGTGTGGGCTCACTGACGCCATCTCGTGGGCATTCTCCGTTAGGTCTGCTGCTTTCTTTCCTCTGTTTATTCCATTGTGGTCATTCCAATTTTTCCCTTTGGCTATTTTTAATCCTGTTTCTGTTAGTTTATTGACTGCTATTATTTGGAACTTGGCATACTTATTTGGAATTTGGTTTAACAAGTTTTAATTCAAATTTAAATTAAGTTTCCCCTTCCAACACCGGGAATTCACTTACTGGAGGCACGCCACCTAGTGGGCCTTCCCCAGATAAGTCAATTTCCTTCCTCTCTCTCCTTTTATTTTTAGTTTATATCATTTTACTGCAATTTCTTCCTTCTCAGCTATCTTATTAATTCTATTAGTGTTTCACCTGCATTCCTTATTATTTGAGTTAAGCCTCTCTTGTTTTGCACACTTGTTTAAATTTAATTAAACAAAGTTTTAATTTGAATTTAAATTAAGTTTTTCTGTGCCATCCATTGGCATTTGCTCATTTTGTTGCACTCCCCCTAGCGGGCAGTCCCAGACAAAGAAGGCTTTCTCTCTTTTCTCTTGAGATTTCACTTTGAGTTGTGTTATTTCTGCTTTTCAGATGGTTTATTCTGTTTAATATCATTATAAGCTCCATTCTTTTACCCCATATACTTAATGATTTAAATTTGGTTTAAGCAAGAATTTAAATCTAAATTTACATTAAGTTGCAGTTGTTCAGCCATTTTGGGTACTTGCGGATAGTACTCCCCCTAGTGCTCTGTTGTGAAGTGACGGTTGTTTTCAGATTGAGTGCCGGTGAGCAGAGGCGCCTGGTCTGCCGGACACGACGCTGGCTGTGTGTGAATCTCGGACATTTCTGTTCTCGTGCTATTGGTGCTGACACGCAGCCGACATCAGCAATTGGACACTTCAGGTGTAGGAGTCAACGAGTCCAGCTGTCCACAAGGCCAATTTTGGTTAATTACCCTGATTAGGTGTCCGCACCGACGGAACCGCCCGATTTGTAGCAGTACACCACTGCGGTGACTGACTCCAAAGGGGGTTATCAGGCGAAACCCAATTTTGACTCGGCAGTCTGGCCGTTGACACGCCTCACTTGAGTGTTGTCCAATTGTGCTAAAAGTCATTGTTGTTTGAGCGGTCGCACCGTGACACAAGGGGAGCAGGGTGCCCGAGGACACCGTAGTCGAGTGGTTGGAGCCGTCAGGGAGGTTAGCCCTGCCACTGAGTTCCCACCTGAGCAATCACAACTCACTCCAGGCATAGTTAAATGGTATACTGCCCATTCACTTCAAGTAATCCATAGAATATTAGATATTCTGTGAGCATTTAAGTGTTTGGCTTATTCTTCGGTTCTTAAGCCATACCATCCCCCTAGGGTTTATAACTCGACAGCGCCCTCGTCAGGCCTGCCATAAACCCCAGCAGTGATAGCAAGCTTAAGCCTTCTTCCTCCCCTCTATCTTTTCCTGTTCCTATTTTGTTTCTATTTGTTTTTCTTTTCTCTTTAATCATTTGGTATCTTTTGTTCAGTTTTCTGTTGCTTTCTCTTGTGTTTTTGTTTTTCTTTCTCCTTTCAGTTCACGAAAAGGCAGAACCTATGAGAGCCATCAAGGAAAGCTGAATAATAGATCGACGACCCAAGCAGCCAGAGTCATTAGATGACCAACTAAGCTACCCGTCAAAATCTTTATTTAGACCCGGCGCTCACCCACACGAATCGGCCCCACCTGGCCATTCACGGCCATAGACGTTAAGTGTCTGGCCTAATATTCGACTAACTGTCTACCCCAGTTTGTCAAAATCACACTGCGTGCACAGAATTACATATTACCGTAGCTCGATTAATTTTGCACGGACTTGCATTGGTCTCTTTGTGCTGTCTTTCTCTCGCCAACAGTGAGCCACTATGTCCCGATCATCCAGCCCTGGCACCCACTGGGATCATCTCGGGACCTGGCTGAGTGACATGACCAACACGTTCCTGCCCAACGCCGCTGGGGACCTACAGCAACTGAGCAGAGAACAACTGGACGACGACTTGAACAGGCTGATGGCCCACGATCCGACGCAGAGCTACACCCACAAAGAATGGGCCAAGATCGTCGGTGGACTCGCCCACAACCTCATCGTCCAGGCACGTCTCAGCGAACAGAGCAACATCCAACTGGAGCAAGAAGCAACAGCGCTCAAGCTCCAGGCCGAGGAGGCCAGGAGAAACCAGGCCACTGCTCAACAGCGCCTAGACCAGCTACTCCTCGAGACCCAGAACCAGCACGGGACAGCGGATGAAAAGGACCCAGAGCTACAGGAGAAGGTGGAAAGACTCCAAAAAGCCCTGGCAGAGCTCCATCTAGAGACAGAGCATAAAGAGCAGTTGGAGAACGAATCCAGAGAGGAACTGACTGGAAAACTCCAACAAAGTGGTGCTCTCCTAGCAAGGGTGGAGACTGAACTAAAGGAAAGGGACGCTAAGGCCAAGGCCTGTGAAAACCACCTGCAGGCGGCCCGAGCTGAAATCCTTTCTTTAGTACAACAAAGAGACTATTTAAAAGATGAACTTGACATTGTTCACAGAGAATTGAAATACTCTTATAACCTGCAAAGTTACCAGGGAGGGGAAACACCCATCACACGGTTTTCCCTGGCCCGTGAGCCCAGGCCTCCCAGTCAAGAGTCCCTTGTGCAAAAAGGGGGTGAAAGCTCACCATTCAGGATGCCACCCTCCGGCATCCCAGACCCTTCATCGGCAACAAAGGGGTGGGAGCCTTTCCAGAAAGTCCGTGCCACAAGTCACCGCATGGCTCCCAAAGAACTTGACAAGCTTGCCAGAAACATTCCCACATTCACCCCAAACCCTGCAGGAGGCCACGACGTGCACGCCTACTTGCAGGACATAGACTTTCTTTTGCAAAATGTGCCCAACGTGAATGCATGGGACAGATTGTATTTGCTCAGAATCACGTCAAGCCGTGATGTGCGAAGCTTTCTAGATCGGCAATCAGAAACTGTCAAGTCCGACTACCAGAAGCTGCGACAGGCTCTGATCAGAGAGTTTTCTGACCCTGAATCGGACCAAGGGCTCATCGCTGCTATGGACCTTAAACAGGGCCGACTTGAAACTCCACAGGCTTACTACAACAGGCTGCGACGGGCCTACTTCGGAGCACGCAATGAGCCAGGCATGGAGGAGGACTTCAACTTCAGAACTCTGTTCCTCCGAAACCTGCATCCTGCGGTGAGTCATCACCTAGGAGTCCTGGCCTGTCCGCGCAGCATGTCTACCCAACAGCTGCGAGACTTAGTCCATAAGGCTCATGTCAAGCAAAAGACTGTTTCTGAAAAGACTGTAAAAAACCCAGCCATCTACCCTGTCTCTGCTCACTTTCAAACTGAACTGGCCCTAGAGGGCGCACAGCCACCCCACAGTGACAGAGTGTATAACAGGCCGTCAAAGCCGTTCCCAGCCAGCAGAGGGCAGCCTCACGCTGAGGGTGCCCGTCCCAAGCACCCGGCCGGACGCTCTGAAAGAACCTGGGACTACTCAGGTCCATCCAACAACCCAAAGGGTGATGCGGCGAGGAATGCCAGCCGACGGTCCAGAAATGGCAGACACTCATCTGCCAGAGCATCCAGTCCCAACAGCCAGCAGCGGAGTGCCTCTCGACAGGTCCCTAACAAGCCCAAGTCTGAGCCCTCACAAGAGCAGAACAGGGCAGCAGCGTCTGAGTCTGCGGAGATCCTGAGGATGCTCAAAGAACTGATCCAACAGAAACCCCACAAGGGAGACAAGACAGAGAAGCCAGACTCCTTATGACTAGGAGTAAGGTCTGTCTCCAAGATCAGCTCGGACATTCCTCAGACAGAACCTAAACCCCAGATCCCTGCTGACCAGCCACTGACCACAGAAACAGCTCACGCATCACTAAATGACAGCATCTCTCAATCACCTCAGCTGATGGTTGCACACCTGGAGCAGACCAACACATTTCATCACGCTGTCAACAAAGACTCTAAGGTACCAGAAAGTGCTGTTTTGGTTGTCTGCCTCCCTAACGGTCAGCACACAAGCCCCAGTACCAAGACTCCTGGGAAATCTGATCGAAAAGGGGGTGGCCCGGAAACTCTACCTTACCATCACTGTGGAAAATGATGTTAAAATTGAAGCCCTGGTAGACACCGGCGCAGATCTCACTTTGATGTCATCAGACCTCTTTGAAAGACTCAGAGCTGAAGCTAAGAGACAGAACCGAACTCTTAAATCACAAAAATGTGAGTTGAATGTGCAGTCATACAGCCAAGATGAGGTCCAACTTGAACAGATAGCTCCCATTCACCTGACCATCGGTCCAATGAGCCTGGTACATCCTGTGTACATATCACAAATGGACACATTTCCCCTTCTCATTGGTAAAGATCTGCTAGATCGCTTTGAGCCCTTATTGGACTTCAGACAGCTGAAAATTTGGGCCCAAGTACGAGAACCTCTGTCTCTCCAGTCACCCAGATCACCTGAGCCAGACTGTCACGTCGCCAAGGTCACCGAGGTCACGGGAAATCTCACAGCTAGGCGTGAGAACATCGTCTCAGCACCAGAGCAAAGTTCAAGTTCGCTACTCTGCACTCTGCAACTTAACAGAGACTCTGACTCCTACTGCCCTAAGGTCATGGCAGACCTGCAACTGAATGATGCAAAGACAACAGACATTGTTCTCGCACTGTGGGCTGACAACTCAGCCATCAGTCACACACTCTTCAATGCTCTCATTGAGGACACACCTGACCTTCCGTCTGCCAAAAAGCGCACCCGCTTCCCTTTGGACCCTCATCCGTCAACCATGACAACTGCCAAGGGCATCTGCGTTTTGAACTTGAAATGGAACGGCCGGTGTTTGACTCATTACTTCCTGGTTCTTCGGGACCTGCCACATGATGTCTACATTGGAGCGGACGTTTTGATTCGCCTCAAGGCTCATGTAGACTTTATTAACGAGGTGGTGTGGGCCCCAATGACCTCACAGCCCCCTGTTACGCCCTTCGACACTGAGAACCTCCTGTCAGGCCAGACCATTTCAGAGGTCTGCACCCTGGTCAGTGAACAGGGAACTGTAGTACCAGCCTACACCAAAGGGGTTGCTGTTCGGCTCAACATGCGACGTGGTCAAACCCTAAACCACACACTGGGTTTCTTTCAACAGTCACCTGAATGCGTAGAACTCGGACTCACTCTGGAAGCCACTCCCCTCACGGAAGTGTCATCCCGCGTAGTCTACATCCTGTTCAACAACTGCACGGCAACAGACATTGGAATTCCCAAGGGCTACCGCTTGGGTTGGCTAGTGAGTCACGATTTCCATGACTTTGATCTCACTTTACCAGTCATTGGTTCAATCCCATCTGTAATGATACCAGAAGGGAGCTTGGACAATACAGTGTTCACAGCACCCTTCAAGATCATCTCCATAACGTCTGTCATGCCAGTGGCCACAGAACAAGTATGCAGAACGGAGCTGACAGAGGACCGACACCTTACAGTGTACACAGTCTCTAACCAGCCTGCTTGGGAGAGTGATGAAATTGCTTCACCATTGACTGCTGACTTGACCAGTGACACAACAACAGAGGAGCCATTTCCAGGATTTGAGACTCAGGTCCAACAAATTCTGAAAGATGCAGACGCCTTAAAGAACAATGCAGACCGTCAAAAACTCAGACAGGTCCTGTACAAGTTCAAAGCATCATTTGCCAAAGACTCTTTAGACTGTGGCCTCACTAACCTTCACACGGTGCGTATTCCAACACACCCAAATGCTCCTCCCACTTTCGTCAAGCAATACAAGATTCCCATCGCCTCACATGAACCAGTGCAGGAAATCATCGACTCCATGCTTGACAAAGGTGTCATCCGTCCATGCAACAGCACCTATTCTGCCCCCATATGGCCCGTTCTCAAGCCAAACGGCAAGTGGCGACCTACAATCGACTACAGGAAGTTGAACCAGCAAGTGCCGCTGTCACGATGGCCCATGACACAGCTGGAGCAGGAACTACCTAGAATCAAAGGGGCCACAATCTTTTCTACACTCGATGTAGCCTCGGGATTCTGGACCATACCCGTGCATCCAGGGGATCAACACAAGCTGGCTTTCACCTTCTGCAACCGACAGTACACTTTCACAAGGTGCCCGTTCGGCTATGCCAACTCACCAGCTGAGTTCAACATCTTCCTGAACAAAGCATGTCCAGATGCCAGAATTAGAGGGAATTTAATTTATGTGGACGATGTTTTGATGAAAAGCACAACTGTGGCTGACCACATGAAAGAGATAGACCATGTTCTAACCCAGTTAACGGCTGCCGGCGCAAAGATTGCCCTCCACAAAGGACAGTGGTGCCGAACCAAGGTCAATTATGTGGGTCTACTCATCGGATCCCAGGGTATTGAACCACAGTCCAGCCGTGTCCAAGCCATTCAGAACATCAAGCCTCCCACCAATGTCTCAGAGCTGCGCAGTTTTCTAGGTGTCTGCAACTACTCACGGCAGTTCATTGAGAACTACTCGGACATTGCACGACCTCTAACTGCCCTGCTGAAAAAGGACTGCCCGTTCGTCTGGACAGAAGCTCAAGCAACTGCCATGAATGAACTGAAACGACATTTATGTACAGCTCCATGTCTGGCTTATCCTGATCCACAGAAGGAGTTCTACTTGGATGCTGGATTCTCCAACGACTGTCTTAGTGCTGGTCTTTACCAACGATACGACCAGGACAAAAGAGTGGTTGCATATGCCAGTAAAACACTTCTATCACCAGAGTGTAAATATTCAGACTGTGAAAAGGCTTTGCTCTGCACTGTATGGGCTATCCAAAGATTCTCCAACTACATTGGAGCACAGAAGGTTATTATAGAGACTTGTCACCAGCCTGTCACGTTCCTCAACAGCCAACGCATCCGAGATGGTGTGGTCACCAATTCACGCATAGCCACATGGTTGATGGCCCTCCAGGGGCGCAGCGTTGAGGCACGATACGCTCAAAATCACAAGTCTGTGCTGGGCAACGGCTTGGCCGCCTGCCAAAACTGCTCTGATGACACACCAGCTGCGACGCTGGACGTAGAGAGACCCCAACAACAACCACTGTCTTGTCACAGGTACTTCGAAGAGAATGCGTGCCGGGGCATGCCCACTGCCTACGTCGATGGATGCTCCTACAACCATGAGGGCACCTTAAAGGCAGGTGCAGGGGTGCTATGGTTAAACAACTTACCGTGCTTACCGCGACACTTCAAGTTGGGTCCCCAGTCATCACAGTATGCTGAGGTTGCAGCCATCCTCATAACCCTTCAAATTGCTTCAGCCCATAACATCAGAGAACTCCTCATTTGCACAGACTTAAACTATGCCAGACTCAGTTTCACATGCCACCTTAAAAGGTGAAAGGTCACTCAAAGCAACCAGGCCTTGACAAAGACTTGAATGAGCAGCAATAACTCGCAGTCAGCGAACAGTTCCTGCAACAGTGCCTGCTTCACAGCCACTATCGCTTGCCCCACAAATTTCCAGCAATGACATAGCTGATCTACAAGCTTCTGACTCTTCCATACAGGCTATGATAAACCACCTCTCAGACCCCTCCAAAAGCAACTTATGAGACTTTGAAACAAGTGGCATACTGGCCCGGCATGCAGCAAGACGTGGCAGAGTATGTCAGAGGGTGTCTGGTTTGCTGTCAATTCCAACCAGCAAACCCAAATCACAGAGCTCCACTGCAACGCAGAGGAGTCACATTCCCATGGTCGGACCTCCAAATAGACTGGGTGGGACCTCTGCCCAGGTCGACAAGAGGTAACAAGTACTTCCTCACGGTGGTGTGCCAATTCACCAAGTGGGTAGAGTGTCTTCCAGCACCTAACGACACTGCCCAGACCACGGCATACCTCCTGATGAACCACATCTTCTCCAGGTTCGGACTGCCACTGAGAGTCAACTCTGACAGAGGCACTCACTTTACAGCTGACATCATGCAGCATATGTGGAAACTCCTGGGTATACAAGCTCAACTGCACATCAGCCACCATCCCATCTCATCAGGGCAAGTGGAACGAACCAATCGAACTGTGGTCAGCATGCTGAGAAAATATGTGTCGGCTAACCAGAAAGACTGGGATGTGAAACTTCCTCTGGTGCTTATGGCCATCAGAGCTACACCGCACTTGTCACAGCCTACACCACTCACCAGTACCTTGACGAACTACACAGACACCTGAGAACAACATTTGCTTTTGCCCAACAACAGCTTCAAAAGAGTGCTGAGGGCCAGAAAGCATATTATGACCGGAAAGCATCACACCAGGAACTGACGGTGGGTGACAGGGTCTGGTACTACCGTTTCATCCAGCCACCCAAGACAGCCTCCAAGCGGCTGTCAAAGAAACTTCTGCCTCACTGGATGGGACCTTATGAGATTGTAGACAAACTTTCCCCTGTTGCGTACCGAATCCAACTGAGCCGGGGACAGAAAGACCCAATTTTCAAGTGGGTCCACCGTAACCAAATCAAAAGACATGTGGCTGCTGACAGAGACAGGCAGGGAGGGGACAATGCAAGCTAAACTCTGTTGCAATCCTCGGAGCTAAAAGACTGTCCTCACCAACAAAGGACATCCCTCGCTGACCTACCAATCCCCCCCCGCTCTCTCTCTCTCCCTCTCTTCTGTGCCAGGATGCTGCTGTGGCTCACCCTCCTGTGCCTCCAGGCAACCAGAGGACAGCTGTCTGACCTAACATCACCAGGTCCAGCATCTGACATTGAACTGAGGGGACAAGCAGGACAACTGAAACCCACCTGCTGCCCGACCATCATGATCCACTTGCCAGAGGAACGTCCCACGATGTTCCAAACATGAACGTCGTCGGCCGAAAGGGGGACTGTATTTAAGAAAAGCTTTTAACTCTCTGAGTCGCATAAGTAAATCTTAGTCGGCTCCGAATGTCCTGGTCCCCCCCACGGACAAGTGACACTTTAAGTGTCGAGGTGCGAGACAAGGCAGAATCCCTTTGGATCTTCAAAGAGATACTAATCAGCTCACACCAAATTCCTTGTCCCTCACAAGACCAGTGGAATGAATTCCACGCACACACATAGAGACATTCATCAAAATATGAATATTCCCTAAGTGTTTTTCCTGTGCTTTTCTTTTGTATGCATGTCTATATTACTCCCACTTAGTTACATCTTTTAGTTGTGTTAGTTTCACTGTAAAATGCTTATATTTCAATGTAAGAACATTTACTTCCTAAAAGAGAGTCAGAAACATGCGTTTCTTGGATTCAAAACGTTCCTCTGTTAATTTCATACCTAGATATTGGTGTCTTATTGTGATAATATGCATTATTCTACTTTTAAGGTACTTTGGAGGGAAAAGAACCCAGCTTAAGCACCTCTGTAGATAATGCAAATTAGGCCATAAAAACAGACAAAGGAACGTTTTTTCTTTTATTTTCCGGCATTTTACAAACAGTTAAACAAAGTACAAATGCAAGTATCTGAATTAATTTCGATGCGCTTTAACTTTATTGTCTGAAGTGATTTCGTTGCTGGCTCTCAAAAGGTTGAACTGTTTGTAATCTTGCTTTCTTTGATCAACTCTTCCTTTCTTTCCTTTCCTTATTTTATCACACAATTCATTGTCTCTGGGTAACTCATACATGAACCAAGTCACTTTAACGTTTGATTTCGCAAGCTTTATGCTTTTTAAATACTAGAATACGTTTCCTTTTCGTGGCCAGAGAAGAAAACTTCCTTTCTAGAATTGATAAGAAAATCGGACTGATAGTTTTGCTGGACAAAACAAACCAGTCTTTCTAAATTAATTCTAAACTTAGAAATAATTTTAGATCATATATGTTCATGATTAATTATAATTCGTTGTAATTGATTATCGATATATACCTAATTCCCTTCGTGGTTGATTCATATTCACGATTAATCATAACGTGTTGTGATTCGGTTGTGAATATATCTCATCCATTTGAGCAAGTTGCTACAAAAGAAATGCTGTGACATTGCATAATGACATCAGGAACCAATGAATCAACTTTTTGAACCGGTTCATTGAGCCGCAGTGTTTGAAAAGAACCAGTTCACGGAAATGAATCGGACTTTGCATCAATATTCTGAAATACTCAGACCAGCTCATCTGGCACCATCGTGCCACATACAAAGTCACTTAATAGTTTGAACTTCAGCAGATCACCATGTCTACATGGCAAAATGTATTGAGTTGCTGTCATGTGATTGGCTGATTAGATATTTGCGTTAACGAGCAGTTGAACAGGTATACCTAATAAATTGGACAGTTGTGTGTGTGTATCAAGTTCAATATCAAAGCCTTTATTATCATATTCACAGTTCCCTGTTCAAATTCTTACTTTGCTTTTCCACCATGAATGCTGTTGAAAAAAGAAAAATATACATTATATATATACACAGAGAGAGAGAGAGAGAGAGAGAGAGGAGAGAGAGAGAGATGGAGAGAGTCATGCATGTCAATGGCTGTGGAGTTATCTGTTGACCTCCTCTAAGAACATGTTCCTGTCCATCCCCTCCATGCTGGCTTTAGCCCCAGGATAAGGCTAAATCACATTAGTGTTTGCCAGTAGAAATGCTGAGTTAGGCATTTGACTGACCCACTGCCTGAGACACACACACACACAACCCAACCTTCCTGATGGCTCACAAATGCACACATTCTCAGCTAGTGTCAGATTTAGCACGATGACCTTTGTGGTGTTGTTTGTCGTGGAATCCTAACAAAGCGTGCTCTAGAATCAATGCTTGACTTGTCAGTCTGACACTATATATAGCTCCAGGACTTTCTTCTTACCTTTCTTTGTACCGGTGCACAAAGGCCAAAGACGTGTCTCAGAAAGGTTAGTGCTTCAATGCTAGTCTGAAGACCATAACTTATTCAGCTGTAGCTGCAGACATCTGCTACTGCATATCGATACTGCAGGACTACTAGTCCAGACTAAGAAATGTAGTATTCACAGTTGGTACAAATTCAGCTTTTTAAATATATTTATCTGTACTGAAACCATAATAATAACAGCACTGTAGACTGGAGTCTTTCAGCACCACGGACAGTGAATTTCCCACTATTTGTCTTCTATGTCACTATGTGAATTCATCCATCAGGCAAGCCAAGAAAAAAAGACATCATGTACAGTTAGAGTCAGGGAACAACAGCGGTTCTGTGAGTGTGTCAGTGTGTGTGTGTTTCTCTGCGCTCATTAAAAGTAAAGAGGGGCTCCTCATGCATCAGTGTCCAGGCCAGAAATGAGTACGTCAGTCAGAGCAACACAGCTATTTTAATACATGCACTTCTTGTGTAAATCACACACAAACACACACACACACACTTACACTGATGCCATCATCACCCTCATCATCATCATCATGATGCCTGGATGTGATGACTGCTGTGCATTTAAATTAAAATGTGTTGGTAAGTGGGTGTCATTGACTATCCATCCAAATTTGTGCATGAAAACTACGTATGAACAAAATCATGATTCATCAATAAATTTCGTAGAAACATTTTTTTTTTTAAATGTATGAAAACTAATAAAATTTAAAATGTTTAAAAGTATGTATCTACCAACTAAAAACTCATGTGCATAAAAATAACATTCTTGGTGGAATTATAAAATGTGTTAAGATGAAATTTCATACATAGATATGTCATTTTTTTATTATATAGTTCATCATCAAACACAGATCTGCGTATATACAAGTAATCTGAGTCTGTGTTAAAGGTGTTTATTGTGTTTGAACGTCCATTCTCTCAGGTGAGAGTGCGTCTTTAGAGAGCATCAAATGTTTGCTGAGAGAGACAAAAGGCTGTGAAGGAGAGCTATACAAATGACTCTGTTCCATGACAGTTTTTTCATCCTTCCTCCACTCCAACTCCTCACTCTCAATTATTCCTATCCAATTTAGGGATCGGGGGTTGGGGTCTGTGTACTTTGTTGTAAAAAATTGTAAAAAATAGAAAGAAAAAATTTGACAGTTTGAAAGTTTCTCCCAAAAAATTTTTTTGAAAAAATGCTTGAAATGTTAATATAAAAGCTGAAGGACTCAGAAGTGTCACAGAGTGCCTGATAGCACTTGTTTGTGTAAAGATTGAATTAATAGTAGAGCAGTAAACTGTTTTATTTTTAAAAACAAAATCTGCGATACAGGGGGTGGATGAGGAGTTTTGGAACTTTACAATGGGTTGCGGACCAAAAAAAGCTGAGAAATCCTGACCTAAACTGACCCCTCATACAAACCTTTTTATGTTAGGTTTCCATTAGGAAATGTTTGTGCATGCTTATTAATCCAACATTTGGTCCCCACGATATAGGCAAAAATCGCCAAGCAAAATGTCCTCACAAAGGAAGGAATCTCAAGTTTTACTATCCTTGTGGGGACATTTAGCTAAACATGCCCACACACACACACACACACACACACACAGACACACACATTGTGTTTTCATTTTTTATGGGGACATACCATAGTCGTAATGGTTTTTATACTGTACAAACTGTATATTCTGTCCCCCTACACTACCTCTACCCCTAAATCTACCCATCACAGAAAATGTTTTGCTATTTTAGCTTTTCAAAAAAGATAATTCTGTATGATTTATAGCTTGTTTCCTTGTGGGGACCAAAAAAATGTCCGCACAAGATCAAAATTTACTAGTATTACTATACCTGTGGGGACATTTGGTCCCCATAATGTAGGGAATACCCGCCCACACACACACACACACACATAGACAGGCTAAGATGCATGTCTGGTCTATAACAGGATTTCTGAATTTCTGATCCTACTGAGATCTGAGACCCAAAGCAAGCTGTCTGATAATTATGCACATTTTAATCAGTCATATCCCCTTTCCGCCAGTAAAGCTCTATGTATATGTGACTCTCTCTCTCTGTGTGTGTGTGTGTGTGTGTAAAATATGGGGAAGGGATTGGAAAATGGAACAGGACCATGAACACACTTGGGGTACTGAAAAAAGTAAGTGCATCTGTGTGTGTGTATGTGTGTGTGTGTGTGTCTGTGTGTGTGTAACAAAGTCAAGGGTAAAAAACTATTAAACTAAAGTGGACCTCAGGCCACTGTAAGACTTAATGGCTTTTTTCCCCTGCTTTCTCTCTCCCTCTCTAGCTCTGGGTCTCATTCCTCTCCTCTAATCCCACATGCTCAGACGTAGCAGGTAAATTGACTTTTCAGTGACAGACACAGGGGCTTTTCTTTCGAGCCTGACAGCAGTAGCCGCGTTCCTCACCTGTGACAGAGCATGTCTACGGCTCACATCACCGTTCCATTCTCAGAGCGGCTGCCATTAGCTCCAGATCACTGCTGCCATTAAAGCAACCTCCGGGTAAAACAGCACTCCAACCGTCATGAGCCCCTACATGCACACACACACACACACTATCCATCACAACCACAAATAAAAGCAACAATCAGCACACACTTAGGACACTGATCTGTCCACCGTCGTAGAACATTCTTCTTGTTTTCATGTAGAATAAACTGTTAAATTTACAATAAAAAAACTGCAAGCTGTGGTTGCCAGAAATTCAATTACAAAACAACAACAATAACATTACAAGATGGCACAAGAACAATTTAAATCAGATTTAATCAAATGTGATAACCATAAATTATAACATTACTCATAATACAAGAACAATATTTTTATACATAAGTACATGCATTGGCTGGAATGTAATATATTTTTTTTTACTGTAAATTATTATTATTATTATTATTATTATATTAATTACTTTTCTTTTTTTTTACCATATTTTATATTAAAATTTGCAGTGTTTTGATCGACTAACAGACAAAAACTGAAGCATTAATACCGGGGTCTTCAAGTATTGATTCACTTCTGGATGGAAGTGACATAAAAACATTTATTTCCTTTAAGAGGGACATCAGTTTTTGGTCAAGATTGACAATGCAAGAGTCAAGCACTCTGTAAAGTCTCCTCCAGCACATCCCAAAGACTTTCAGTGAATTTCCAATTCATGTGTCAAAATGATTCTTCGTGCTCTCTTCCAACCACTCTTTCACAGTCTGATGCATCTTGGCTTTGTCATCCTTTAACATGGTCATGATGTGTCTTCCTACATGGTTGTTTAACAAATTAAAAGCTACACACTACATCAATTGGGGTTGAAAGAACTTTTGCCAAACACATAACATGCTAGAACCATACTAATCACATCAGATAATACTCCAGTCATAGACTCTTAAGAATTTGCCTGTTTAAATCAAAACAGTGACTTTTTCATTGAGAAGTGTATAATTTTGTGTAATGCATTAAAAAAAAATTACACATATAATTGTTGTAGACTGTTGACATTTTAAAGCATCAGTAAATAAATTGTTTTCCAAAGAGAATAAAAAGCTCTTTTAAAAAAAGAGGCAGCAGAACCTTTATTGGTTCTCCTTGAATCTTTATTTTTAGAAGTAAAATAGTATCAGATGAAAATAGGGTCTTCCACTGACACATTATAAATCATTGTGAAGACACACGAATATTCTCTCGTTAATATGAACATACATGAACATTCTTGGTTTGTTTCATCACATCACATTGCTTGTATGCAGTAAGTGTATGAGGCCATAGAGCTCAGAGAACCACTGCAAAAGACATGAGACACCTACCGCTCTAGTTTGCTTCCTGTTTGAGGGAAATCTAAGACCCCATCTATCCTGCTGAGTTTGAGCTGTATTTAAGACAAGCATAGAAACACCCATGCATGCGCACACATGTGCACACACACCGCATACGCAGTTTTGTCCTGTGGATGAGCTGGAATCAGCCAAAAGCGCTTCACAGTTTTATCCATTACTTCACCACACAAGCTCTTCCGGTCAACGAATTACAGAAAACAACAGAGATGTGTGTGTGCGGTCAGATCAGGCATCTATGTTCCCCTCTAATTGCACAGGATTAGAACAAGTTTGCCCAATTTAAGCAACAAGGAATGGCTGTTTAATCATTTGCCTAATTGCTGCCAACTTGCTTCCTGAACCTCTCCATGGGCTGCATGCGCTCTGTGGGTGAGTGAGTGTGTGTGTGTGTTTGAGAAGGGCGGTGAAAAGATATATGCGCACCCTCATCCGTGTTCTTCCAGGAGTATCTATGCATTAATTTGTGCCTGTATAGGTGTTTGCTAAACCTCTTTCCCCTGATCATGCAGCTTTCTTCTCTTTCACTTCCAGCAGCGGTAATCTAAGGCTCATACAGT
Source organism: Opsariichthys bidens (assembly GCA_037194245.1). NCBI lineage: Eukaryota > Metazoa > Chordata > Actinopteri > Cypriniformes > Xenocyprididae > Opsariichthys > Opsariichthys bidens. The sequence goes on along the minus strand of CM074277.1, from coordinate 17,938,173 downwards.
AATTTAGACAGTAGACAAATTTGTTCTGCTTTCTTAGCATAAACAGTGTCAATAGAGCAATGTGGTGCTCGCTAGTAACGAATGGACCTTGATCTTAAGTCACCAGCATAGCTGTGTATGATAGCAGAAGGAACCCTCCTAGGGACCAATTGGAATAAGTTGCTATTTGCTGCACTTTGCCTTGTGTGCTAATTGTACAGGTGCTCGAGAGAAACGACTCTCAAACACAAAGCATTCACCATTCTCGATTTGCCTTGATATGTAGAACTTACATTGCGATTTACACTTCTTATTTCTGGCTTTATGAGACCATTAAAGTGCACTAAAGCTGCAGTTGGGTACTTAAATGTTAGACATGTTCCAACACTTACCTTGATTTATGACCAACAAGTTTTTACATTGAATTAAATTAGTGAAATGTTGTTGGAGAATTCACTTAACAGTTAGGCCATTGCGTGCAATATTTCAGCATAAAAATCTGCATAAAACAGAGAATTACTACTTAAATGTAGGTCTGTTCCATATATATATATATATATATATATATATATATATATATATATATATAATTAGGCAAATTATATATATATATATATATATATATATATATATATATATATATATATATTTGTCATATAGGTTTGGAGTGTGAAGAGTGAACAATGGCAGAATATGTGGCCACTTGAGCCACACATGTATGAATGTCAAAAAATCAGAGTGGCATTTATTCAAAATTAATACAAATAAAAAAGAGACTGCATAAAACACACAATTCAAGCAAAGTATTTCACAAAAAAAGAAGTTGGATAGTAAATAAATATACTGTTCAAATTGAAATAAAATTTTGGACAGTGTGTACAAACGTGTTTGTACACAAAGCATTTTTTTTTTATTCTGCAAGAATGCATTAAATTGATCAAAAGTCAACACATTTATGTTACAAAATATATATTTTTGGAATCCTGAAAAAGACACCACAAAAATATAAAGTTCGTGTCTAATTGAAACAAACAAAAAAACGTACTGAACCCAAAACTCTGACCTGAAAAATTCTGACTAATCCAGAGGTAATTTCATTCTCAAAAGCACTTGATATAGCTACCCAGTACCTCATAAACAACCTTTAACCTCAAACATTGTTCCCAGGTGGACTGATGCACTAAAAACCCATGCACTAAAATTAGAGTTTGACAGATTAAGAAAGTCCTTGCCAGTTTTGTAAGCAATACACATCAGACAGTCAGTGTGTCACTGGATGCTGAGACAACACTTTATGAAGACACTAAAATCTGTTGGTTAAAAGTTCCAGAAATAGCTTAGAAAATCTAAGTTAGTTTTCTGAAAAGCTCAAATCACATGTCTGTAAATGACACTTAAATTGAAACTATGTGATATAAAGTAATTAAATTTATTCGTGCGTAAATGCGACTTCAGTGTGAAAATACTTTTGGGGTCAGTGTGTCCTTGAATACATTGGCCTATAATTGTCTCGGTCAGCAAATCCATTTCTCCATCCCCTATCCATTTCTGTTTTCTACTCCTCTCACTTTTCAAACGAACTCCCTCTTTTTGTCTGTTTGTTTGTCAGCATGTCTTCGCTGACATGCTTTCATGCTTTCATGCTTCAGCTTTCATGCGATTTTATCACACAGCACCAGCAAAAAAGTTCCTGTTGCTCAAATCTCTCTGACACACACATACACACACTCACACTCAGATTGATGTGAACATTCAGAGCTGTCTGTGTCTCTCTCATGCTGCATGTGATTCAGGATGATAAGTAGAAAACCAGAGTCGTCAACGTATTAACATAAAGGTCACGTAAGGAATCATTTTTCATCTTCCTGCCCATCCTTTCTTTTCTCTCTGTCGGTCTCTTTCGAAACATAAATCAAATCTCTTCTCTTTCCTAGTCTTCAGCATTCATGCATAGTGACACCATTACGATGAAGAGAACATGAAACTCCTTTATACAATCCGTTGGTGATAACAAAACACAGAAAAACTCCAAATCAGTGATTCCAGGCCAAAGGAAAATTTCTTACAAAATGAAAATTACTTTAAATTAAATATTAGGGAAGCCAAAAGATCATTCAAAAAGTTACTGCAATTTTAAAGGTACACTAGTAACTTTTGGCCGTCTAGCGGTTCAAAAACGCTAAGCATATGCGCAAATATGTGCGTGAGATCTGCGTACAGATGTTTTCATGAACAAATCGTGATTCGCTAAACACTTTCATACTAAAATTTATTCTAAATTTATGAAAAAATGTAGAAACAACTGAAGCAACACATACGCAAAAAGCCTTTTCTCTGTGAGACCTGACAATCGTGTTAAGAAGTTATATTTCATTTTAACACGACTAAAATTATATCATATTATATTATTAATAAATATTACAATCTAATTTCATGTTAAATATATTTCATCATATACAGTGAAAGAGTAAAAATCTGCATTAGATTCAGCTGTGAGGTTTCTCTGAGGTTTCTCTGAATAATGCAGGTGGATATATGTATACTGCTATGTACAGCTGGCCAGTGAGAGGTCTATAATCTGGGTTCGTAGGTTTTGGTTTTGACTGGTTTTGAGATTGGAACACTTGGCATTGCTGTAAAAGCTGTCACGAGTGTGTCTGCAGGGAGTGGCATATTTGATGAGAGTGACGAATGGCTGTAAAGGAAAGGCGGAAAATGCCTTTGTATGGAGATGGTTTGGGTGCGCTTTATGTAAATGACTAACCTTGTGCACGCGGCCACTTATTTACAATACTCCAAATTCACTGACATTAGAAGGAGATTAAAAGCAACTTAATCTGCATACGCACGTTTTGGGATTTTAAGGGGCGGTCACTTTTCATTCAATTGACTTTCATTGACTTGACTTGACTTGACCATTCATACGCATGCTAATGCTACAGACCGGCAAAGCTTGAGCGAAAAATTTCACATTTCACTGCCTTCCAAAGTTCAAGTTTGGTCAAATCTGGCCCTTAAATTCGCCAAGTGAAAAAGCCAAGCGAATATTGATTCTTATTTTATTATGAGCTCTGTCGCATTCTCTATATGCCAGCAGACTCTCTCTCTGTTCAGAACTTTTTTAAACCTGGAGGTTTGAGATTTAGCTGCTCCATGTCAACCTTACGAGCTCATTGTGACAACTAAACAATGCCACTCTAACACCATACACACGTCAAAGTAGCTAGAGCAACTTTTCTCTATTTACGGATATGAGGAGACATGCACGGGCGAGTGGCGCATGCAAACAATTTCCCGTAAAAAACATCCTTCCTGGTCTAAAATTTAAACACTTTTAATTTTAAAAATAAACACCTGAAGTCACTGCAGGCCATTCACATCCCAGGTGAACTCAATCGTGAATATACATTTTCACCAGTGAGCCTGATTGCACAGACGTTGAGCAAAGTCAGGGAGAATGAAGAACAGGTCCTGTGTGTTGCACCATATTGGCCCACCCAGACTTAGTTCTCAAAGCTGACGCCCCCCGCTCGCTCCTTCCCTGGTGAATTCCCCTCAGGAAGGAGCATCTTTCTCATGGACAGGGCACAATTTGGCACCGGTGCCTAGACCTCTGGAACCTCATGGAAGTGGACAGAAGTGATAGTCACTATCATGCTTTAAAGTGATGAGTATTCGTGAACTGATGTTCTTCCCGAGGTGAAGATCCACAGAGATGTGCAGTTGGGTCAGTGCTTTACTTTCTGCAGGAGAGGTTGGAGAGGCACATGTCCACCACCACCTTAAAAGTGTATGTGGTCGCCATAACGACACAAAACGATGCAGTCCTTAAGGGGAAAATGACCTGATCATCATGTTTCTCAGAGGCGCAACGAGGTTAAATCCTCCAAGGCTATGCCTTATTCCCTCTTGGGACTTCTCTGTAGTCTTGCTGGTTAGAGAGCTCCTTATAAGCCCTTTGAGTAAGTTGACTTGAGTGCCTTCTCTTTGAAGACGGCCCTCCTGACTGCGCTCACTTCCATCAAGATGTTCCTGTCAGTGAAACGTACCTAAAGTTTGGTCCGGTATACTCTCACATGACCCTGAAACCCCAGCTGGGCTATATGCCCAAAGTTCCCACGATCCCATTTAGGGAACAAGTGGTGAACTTCCTTCGGAAAACGGCAGACCTAGGCTTGTTGTTGCTGTGTCCAGTATGCACCCTGCATGTTTACTTCGACCGCCAAGGAGCTTAACACACTCTAAGGAGCTTTTGTCTGTTTTGGGAGACATCAGAAGAGGAAGGCAGTCTCCAAACAGAGGGCTGGCCACTGGGTTCTGGATGCTATTGTTTTGGCTCCACACAGAATGTCGCATCCTCCTAGGCTTGAGCAAAATGGTCCTCTCTAAAAGACATCTGTAGAGCAGTGGGCTTGGCGACACCCAATACCTTTTTGCAGGATGAGCCAGTTTCATCCTGTGTGTTATCAGGTATGAACAGGTGAGCTGCAGGCAACTGGCTTGGTATACCACTTGCACACACCGTTTTTAAATCTCTGAGGTGAAAACGTCCACTTGTTTGTTTGTTTGAGTTCAAACCCTGGACTTGCTTTTACCCTCCTGCATCCTACGGCAGCTGAATTTGGCAGAGGAATTCACTACCAGGCCAAGTACTTGTGAAGTATGCCCTTTCAGGTCGACCCGTGTACTTGGGTTAGGTGTTGCATTTGTAGAGCTTCCCTGTTGGTAATGCCATATGATGTTTTTTCCACGGTATGGTTTGCATGATGGTAAACCTGTAATCCCCCAGGGGCAGAGCTCCTCTCTGCCACCAGTTTATTGATTTGACTGCACTGACACTATTGGATGAGAACTGAGCTGGACGATGACATCACTGTTTTCTGCAGAGCTGCTTTATAGATGAAATGAACTAATGGAATTGAATCAATGCTAAACTGACTTCAGCTCAACAATGACACTATTCTCTTTTGGAGCTGCTTTACAGCCAAAGTGAACTCTGTTTGCATCATAGGATCATTTTCCCCTTATTATTTGCTTTGAAACAATCTGTACTGTGTACAGCACTATATAAAGGTGACTTGACTTGACTTGACCAGTCACTGTGTTTGTAGAAGCTCTCTTTTCAGGTAGGATCTACCGCAGAGACTTCTTCCTATGTGTGATACTTCCCAGTTGGTCCACCTGAGGTAATCTCCACATGTTAGGCAGGATGTGGTCTCTGCATGGGAAAAAGAGAGCTTTCCCTAGAGCTAACTTCTGGTCTGCACAGCTGGTTTCATTTATTTGTTAAAAAAGGTCAAGAAATGGCTAAAGCAAACAATTTCCAGTGTATGTATGGTCCTCACTGACCCCTTTCTGGGGATGGGAAGGTTACATGGGCCATGGGAAGGTTACAACATTGCAAGTGCACTTGTTACCCAGCATGCAGTAACTTGCCGACATCAACCACCAAAACCTCGTAATATGGTTCAGTTGATTGTGGGGGTTTTTTCCTATAGGGACCCCTAGCGTCAGTGCGTCGACACAAGGTCGAAGTGACAGACCGATAGAGAACACCTTGGTTCCCTGATGGAGGGAACGAGACGTTGTGTCCCTTCTGCCACAATAATGAACTACCTGCTGAAATGGCCGGGATACTGTCTTGGTTCCTCAGCACAAACATGAATGAGTGGATCCACACTGTCACCTTTTGTAACGATATGTCTGGGGGAGTGGTGCATGCAAATTCCACTCGTCAACTCTCATTGGTTGAAATTACTTTTCTCAAAGTATCAGAGGTATTTGCGGCTCACAAATGCAACCACTAGTGTACATTGACACAATGACTCGTTCCAATAATAACCAATATGTTTTCCTTAATGATATACTGTAAATGTCTTTACCATGCCAATGTACTAAAGAAAATGATTAATACTGTATAATTTCTGGAAAATAAAGTGAAGTAAATAAAGTATTTTTTTCTACCGAATACAGAGTAAAGTTAGATTACAAACCTTACAATGGTTTTTATTTCTTACTTGTTAGGACTGTAAATAGAAAAAAAACTCTTTAGATATCAGAATGAAACCATAGTAAAATTATGAAATTAATTAAATGTTTGTTAACTTTGACAGCCAATGATACATTTTTGTGCAATAAAAAGAAAAGAAAAGAAAAGAAAAGAAAAGAAAAGAAAAAGAAAAAGAATGCATTCTCCTGAAAACCCTAGTTTGACAAGCCTTTCAAGGAGAAACTTGGCTTCTAAATCGGTTTATGAATCTCTCTATGTATTTTGGGTAATTAGTCCATTTGTTTGTTTCCTTTCTGAATATCTCTTTATCCTATTAGAGTGTCTCTCTCTTAGTCTCATACATTCACACTCCCTCTTCTCCTCCTGCACCCCCTCCCTTGTCACCAGCAGTTCAATTAACTGCACAGGCATTAGCTCACAGACACTTTGGCTGGTTGTTAATTTAAATCAGCCGTCACATTATACTTGCCTCATATTCATCACCTTCTCATAACCTTGTCATTCCTTTGACAAACTTCCTTCCCCTACATCTCTGCCTCTCTATTTTAGTCAGCATCATGGCCACTAAGACTCCCAGCCAGTACTTAACACTGTGGCAGCATTAAAGAGCTCATGAGGAATGTTTGGGAGCGAAAAACATCTGTCATGTTGCCGTGATTTGGGGAGACATTTATCCAGGCAGGGATATTTGAGATGGAACATTCTCGACAGCAGCGGTCCATGAGAGGAGGCGCAGGACGCTGAACCTCCTCAAACATGGATTCAAAATTACCATAGGGATCAAATTAACTGTTGTTTTAATCCATTTACTTTCTAATGTGCAAAACTTAGATGCATATAAATGTAAAAAAAATATATTTTGCATCCACTATAACCAAAGAATATTAAAAGTCAGAACACACCCCTGGTTAGCAAACTGACAAATAAGAGTAGATATTCAAATGATGTAACATCATTTGGTTCTTTAAAAAAATGTGTCCAAAAAGGCAATTACGAGAAGAAATTAAGTTGGCTCTATGTACGTAAATAACCAATGTTGAAAGATAAGCTTTCACTATCACTTCTGTGCATCATGAACGGCAGCTTATGATTATTGCAACAGGTGGGGGGAGACAAAAAATAAACCAAAAACAGATGGAGAGAGACTGAAACAAAAATTGTTGAAGAATTTCAAAACAAGTGAGAGTGCACACCAGGGCCATATATAAAGTTCATTTAGTTTATTGTTAGTTTATAGTCACCCCATAATGGAACTTCTGTCATAATTTACTCACCCTCATATCATTCCAAACTTTATTTCTTCTGTGGGACATAAAATAAGAAAACTTTTGAAAAATGTTTTAGTTTTTTTTTTTTTTTTGCTTGTACAATGGAAATCATTGGTTAATGACCGTTTTAAAGTCATACAGGTTTGGAACAACATAAGGGTGAGAGAGAAATGATGACAGAATTTTTGATTGTGCTTGAACTTTCCCTTTAATTATTAAGCATATTTTAACATATCAGGAAAAAACAGGAGCATTCTGAGACTGCTGTGCTCCAGTAAAATATGAAAAACATGTAACAGAGTGCGCTAAACACAAACAACACCAGATAAAGAACAGAATAATCTGAAGGCAACATACATAGCAAAACTAACAATCTAAACAAGGAGCAGGTGGACATAATCAATCAAACAAAGAGTAATTATGACAACAAATGAAACCATGACATCCAAGGAAACAGAAAGGAAACAGGATATAACAATGTGTGCGTCTCAATCAGCTCCCTATTCAGTGCACTGATCAGGGAGTCAGCCATTTTAAGGGCTTTCTCAATCGCAGAATCCTTCCAGGGAACTGAAGCGTTCGCTTCCTAAAAAACATCCCATGATTCACCGTGAAAACCAGGGAGCATCAATACTCATGTATCCTTAATGGAAGTTCAATCTTGACAACTCTCAGAAGATTGTTAGCATGGTAATTGATTTGACAGTGTTGATGTATTTGGTGTTGCGGAAGAGATCTGCTGAGCTTCTGCTAAATTGCTGCTGCTGTAGATTATTGCTGCCGATCCATACCCCGATACACTGCTGCGGGTAAGACACAGTGCTGCTGCACAAATAGCATATATCAATAACCCATAGCAGATCGATACAGGTGGAGCTAGGGAAGGTGGAGAGATTTAAAAGAACTCTGAAGTGCAATAACTGCAAACTGTTGTAACCAGCCATTTAAAAGTGTGAGCAACAAGCTCATTGGCTGCAGATGTGACATGGACTAATCAGCTTGTGCCAGAAGTTAATGCTCTAATTATCATCAGCTTCTGTTAAGACCCATCAGCCTACACCATCTAGAGTTTCATGACTGAACTATATTTCTGAAGCGCAAGCGTTAGACAACTCACTAACTACACACGATAGAAATATAAACCATTATTTTATTACATTTTAGCATAAACACACATCATTAGACAGGCAATGAACATAATCGAGCTAACATTTATAATTTATTTACACCTGAAATGTTGCATTTATATGTAACAAGCAAAGTATTTTTTAAAAATTACTTCAAATAACATTTCACATAATGTCAGAAACATATTAGCTCTGCTGTCGTTCTGAAATACCAGTAATTATGTTGTCCCGTCACCGGAAATTGAGTCATCAGTGTCCCAATGTGTAGTGAGCCAGCGTGCTTTACTGTCTTTTCCAGTGCTCGAATTTGTGTACAATTAAAGTAACCCTTTAAGAGTATCTGTTCCCAATGTACATTAAGAGTCCTGGAATACATTGCACTAATATATGACCCTTGAAGGAAGGTAATCGTTGCAAGAAATGGAACGTGAAAGCCGTGATATACTTCAAAAATTGAAGAATGAACTGGTGTGATGTAAAAACAAAAAAAAATTTCCAACAAAATCAGGCCAAAATATAGTTTGTATTGTTTATTTCAGGAGTTCAAAAGATTCCAGAAATGTTCAGTCTGGCTGGTAAACACCTACATTCACATGGCTATGATCAGATACTGTTTTCTCACCGCTGTGAATTTTATTTTAAATTATTATTATTTTTTTTGTTCATTTTGTTATTGAAAGGAAAGTGCATAGCACATATTAACATATTCATGCAACAATATGCCGCTGGTCATGTGTTTCAATTTTCTTTTTACCCAAAAAGTGAAAAACGAAAAAGAACTTAATTTTATACATGCACACATGTATGTTTGCATGATCCTGAAACTAATAAATGTACATGAATAACGTAAATTGTGATTTATTCCCTGAAAGAGAATAAGCATCACATAAAACGTTTATGTGCATGTATGCAGGCGCGTTATGTATACGTGTGCATGTACATTTGCACGGTACACGGACAGAAGGTCACGTGGAGTTCAAAATACAGGGCAGAGAGGGCAGTGTGAATATGAGAGGGGCACGGGCATGTTTATTTTGCTCTAGGGAACAGAAGGAAAGGATGTGTAATCACACACACACACACACACACACACACACACACACATATCCTGGGACATATTCACTCAAGTCTCAATGGAACAATACTAGCCTGAATGTACCAATCCCATCCATCAGCTGCTCAAGCCTAAAACCCCAGAGGATTACCGGATGTGCTACAGTATGTGTGAATGTGTGTTTGTGTTTATTACAAAGAGCAAGTAAAAGACAAAGGAGGATGAGTTAGGTGGAAGATCCAAGTGTAAGCAATAAAGGGCTCCAAATAAATGATTTATCTGAGAAGCTAAGCAACCTTTTAACTGCAGCTCAGAATACTACGCTAGCTCTTTTTTCTCCCCAGGCCATTTTCCCCGAAACAAAGTACAATCTCGTGTCCCTGCACCGGCTTCAAAGTGGGTGATTCATAAAATCTGCTAACTTCCACAAAAGTGCCCCTCAACAAATTAAACACTGATTTCCCACAGACCCGAATTGTTCAATCCCCCATGACACAGCCCCATCAACCTCTAAACACCCTTCAGATACTCTTACATATCCCCCAGAAGGCCTTACAAATGCTCCTTGACCTTTTCAGTAACATTTAACACTGCTGACACCACCTATACCTTTACATGCCCTACTCGTTCCTTCAGCGGCCTCCATCATTCTTAACCCGGTGGCCCTTGCAACGTTCTTCAGCCCCTCACCCCCTCCCCCTCTACTGTTGTTGGCTTCACAGTTTGGATTCAGGCCCAGCAGTGACAAGGTGACTGCCTCCTTATGTTTGCACTAATTAAAAGAGAAGCACTCATTTGTCCCTGACTATATGAGGCTGGTCTAGTTGGAGAGCCCAGCTGTACAAGAGAGGGGAGAACTGTACGTCTGTCCTTCCAGAAGTCCTATAAACAGATTCTCTCTCCCTCTCTCTCTCTGTTCTTGTCACACCAATGTTCCTGCGATAGCTTTATTATAGCAATTACATAGATGGGCCTGCAAGAAAGCATATACAGATGGAGTGAGATGCTCTCAAACATAAAAATTTACATAAAAACTTAAATAGAAAGCATAAAACAAGCTTCATCTTGGTGGAGAATACGGGTTAGTTTTTTAATCACTTCCCTGAAGTTTTGGGAAGTTTTAAAGTAATATCATTGATACTTATAAGAATTTAGACAATGTAGAAACACAGTGTAATTCACATAAAACAAACAATAAAAGTATAGAAAATAATTGTTTTAAATAACTTAATTAACTAAATTAAATATTTTCTTGGTATTTATACAATTTACAAGCCACTGAAATAAGCCGTCATATATACTGAACACATTCCAGCTCTCTATTCTGACAAATTTGTTTTATCTTTATTCCATCGTAGTCTATTATATGTTGTAGCATTGTACACGTTTTACAAGGCTGCTGGCAATATAGAAATAAATATATCATAAAATTTGTAACATGACATAAAAATAAAATGTTTTGAAATGTTTCAAGTAAAACGGGATATTTAGAGAGACAAAAAATAGAGGTGGATCTTAATTTTATCCATCAAGAATTCATTGGATTGCAAGTTGGTATAACAAGGCAGCTGGAGGCCATAAGTTGAAAACATTTTTTATGAAAGATTATGAAGACATTTTTCCCCCTTTTAAATAATGTGTCAATCTGAATTGTGCACAACAAGACTATAGGAACATGCACAGAATGAGTAAATAGCATCAGTTTTGATTTCAAGTTAAAGCTTTACAGAAGCCCAAACATATTCACATACATCTGCAAACCTGCTGAAGATAATACTGCATTTGAGATATTATTACTGGAGTACATTTACTAAGAAAAATTACCAGGTTTAATTATTCTTTATAGTCAACAGACTTACTTACCATCACATGTGCATGTGCATTTCCATTGAAAAAGTATCTTAGCAGCAGGTCAAAGTGTGAAAGCGCTTATACTTAAATAAGAGAGCCACCAGGAACAGAGTCACACATGATAAATTAATGAATGCAGTAAAATAACACATCTTCATTATCACCTCTCGTCTCTGTGGTCCTTTCAGCCTAGTTAGAGAGTACAGTGGCGACTGAAGAGCAGTCACTTTAATTAATTTAAAATAAGGTATTTATACTAACACACATTCAACATTTAAGTGGTAGTGAGCACTGTGTTTGTTTCTTATGTCATCCAACGGTACAGTCTATGATTGTTCATTGTCTGGGTTTTTCAAGATAAATATACAAATAAATAAATAAATAAGAACTTCTCCGATTGATGTCTTGCACAACAGAAGGGAATATTCACCTATTTCCACTGATGATTCCTGCACAGTTCTAGCTCCCATGGTAACACGTTGTCGTTCGAAATTACAAGCCAGTGATCGAGCTCAAACTCAATGACTTGTGTGTTTAATCAAGCAACATCTAAAACAGTTGATTATAGTGATGCAATTCATCAAGATTATTTTATATTTTCACCAGCATTTGGATGTGAGAATGACTGTAATTCGCTTCACTAGCTCTATACTGAGGACGGGACTCTGTGGAAAGAAGTGCTGTAAATATAATGGAACTATCTGAGCTCTGGCCTTTGGCATTCGTGGAGGTATATTTGTGCTCTCCCAAGGTGTATTTGTCAAATTTCCCTTCCATTTTTTTATAGTAGTGGGCCTTATCCCCAGTTGTTCAATTTGATTATATTAAACTAGGTTTCATGACTCTTAAATCTATTTTTTTTTTAAAGGGACATTATATTAGAACATTATTTTAAATCAGGATTTGATGGCGTATTTAATTCCTAACCACCACGATTATTACGGGGGGAAATTCATATGTGTAATTTTTGTCAACTCAGTGAAGTAGTACCTTTTGCAGATCACTCCATTTAAACTTTTCATGTCGCTCAGATTTTTTCTCTTTTTAATTGCAAACAGAAAAATTGGTGAATAAAATAAAATAAATATGTTCCAATAAAATAAAATAAAAAATAAATAAACAATGTTCCACTAAAATGTCCCAAATCGGAATTTGAATCTGGGTCCTCTCTTGCTTGCTAATCATAAACTGCATGTGACAAAATTGTTTATGTCATGTCTGATCCTGCCTAGGGCACCAAATGAGTCAGGACTGTCACTGTTGCCCCCTCAGAAAACACCCTTGCAAACACTTTCACACAAGTTGAGTGAATCTGGCAGCCATATTTGTTGGAAAAGACTATGTGCCCCATGAGTGTGACAGTGAGCAAAATATGCCAGTCAAAGAGCCATTTCTGAAAAGTGCACTTCAACGACTCAGAGAAAACACACGATAAAGAGAGTGACGAGGGGAGAAAATGAGAAAAGAGCAAGCCAAACAGGGTCTTTAGAGGGCATGGGGACATAAAAGAGGAACAGAGAAAGAGGCCACGATTGAGATTGAAATTAAAAAAAAAAAAAAAAAAAAAAAAGAATGGCTGAATGTGTAAATGAAAAATACAGATAAAAAGAAGCACAGGCCACAGAGAGACTATAAGGAGAAGGCATGGGATGGGACAATAATAGCAGAGCTTGTCTTTTGAACAGTCATGGAATTGGACCACAGTGACCAGAGAAATGACAAACAAAAGAAGAACCGCAGCTCTGAACCTCCATTTCACTGCGAAGAAACAGTGAAAAGACTCAATCAAAACTTTCAGAGAATAAAAACCCATATTTATAAGAGCAAACTGTTGTTTTTATCTTATTTATCAGTTTCAAGACATGGCACACCCTGCATGCAGGGATACATTACATTTTACATACATGTATAAATTTAAAATGTCACCCCTGAATTTCTGTACAAATACAGAGCAGACAATCAATAAATCAATGGAGGGACGAAAAAAAAAAAAATCATATAATCGACTTCAACGTTAAATGAAACACAAACTCGGTCCTTGCATCCCCTCATTTATTCACCTGTGCACCCACAGGGACAAAACTGTAAAGGAGAATCACTTACAGACAGAAGCTGACAGGAGGCAGAGAAAAATGTCACTACCTGGAAAAGTGGGAGAGATGAGCCATGCAGTAGAAGTATGTGTGTATGTGTCTGCAGACAGTGAGCTCATTAAGTGTCTACTCATCCCGTACCTCTCGCACCTCTGCTTCCTTGCACCTTTTAACCCTTCTTCCAGAATCTCAACACCATGCCGTTCTCCTAAACCCCTCCTCTCTCTCTCTCGCTGTAAGTTTCTTTGCATCTTTCGCAATATTTACTTTCTTTTTCCAAGACCCTTGGTTTTAAATCTCAGCTTCGGTATATTCCACCCTGCTCTCTTTCTCAGCTTGTGCTCAGAGAGACAAAAGATGGTCTCTTTCGCTCTCTCCATCTGTCACTCCTCATTGGTCCCTCTATCTCTCACTGTTTGACTCCATCACAATCTCCATATAGTCCATCTCGGCTTGCTTTAACTCATTCGCACACAGCCTCACCTAAACGCGTGTTTATTAGCATGTCGCTGGGATTGTGATGCATCATGTCAGACAGCTGGAGCTGATTAGTCTGATGTCACAGTGTGTCATACGGAGCACAGTGGTCGCTGCCACCTCAGAAACACCACCTTCTGGCAGCCAGCTGCGCCCACAGAGGGAGCATCCTTGCTGGGAATACTTAATTACTGAGATCAATCTAGACATTCTTCATTTATTGATAATCATGTGCGTTTTTTTTAGCCCAGTTGGCCATTTCTCTCTCTTAAAGGGAATTTTTCACTCAAAAAGGAAAATTCTGTCATCATTTACTCACCCTCTTGCCTCAAGAAGATATGTGGAAGAATGTCAGCAACCAAACAGATCTCGCCCCCCATTGACTACCATAGTATTTATTTTTCCTATTATGGTAGGAAATGGGGGGGGGGGGGGGGGCAATATCTGTTTGGACATTCTTCCAAATATCTTCCGTTCTGTTCAGCAGAACAAAGAAACTCATACAAGTTTGGAGAGACATGAGGGTGAATAAATGATGACAGACTTCATTTTTGGGTGAACTATCCCTTTAAGTCATTCAAGGTATTCAAAGCGCTAACATGTTCTATAGAAATAACGAAAAATAAAGCAAAATCAGCTTTCGCTTTCACTTATCACATGAAATCTGCACCAATGATCATGATTCTGTCATTTTTCTTCTAAAGATCCTCCCAGATATTTAACAGTTTGGAAATGATCAGTTATAATGGTTCTCTAGGCAGTGGCAGAAGCTTTGCATCTGATTAGAGAGTTTGTGTGTGAGTGTAAACAGATGAGTGGGCCAGAGCAGGCAGCCGCTCTTGATGCTCATCAGACAGGTTGTTAGTTCAGTTGCCCCTCAGCCTCATGCAAACAAATCCAGATGGACAACTTTGCCAAGAGAGAGAAATGGGAGAAATGAGAAAGAAAGAAAGAAAGAAAGAAGAACAACAACAAAAACAGGAAAGGAGAGAGTGAAGAAAATTATATCCTCAATAAAACATATTATTCTAGCAGGAAGAACTGTTTGAATGCTGACACTCCAGATCTTGAAAATCAATATTCATAAATTAGAGATATTCTTAAAAGGAATTTTGCTGTGTTTGCATGGTTTTATGACTTATTCTTTGCTTGCACTGTGCATCTGCTCTGTATTGCACATCATGTTTATTTTTCGCAGTATATCCTATATTGCATTGGAATTGTATTGTCTATATACACTACTGTTCAAAACTTTTGCGTCGGTAAGATTTTTTAAAATGTTTTTGAAAGTCTCAACGCTATCAAAGTACAGTAAAATTGTGATATTGTGAAACATTATTAAAATTCAAAATAACTGTTTTCTATTTAAATATATATTTTAAAATTTGGTTTATTCTTGTGATGACAAAGCTGAATTTTTAGCGTCATTACTCCAGTTTTAGCGTCATTCAGTGCCACATGATCCTTCAGAAATCATTGTAATATGATAATTTGCTGCTCAAGAAACATTTATTATTTTCAATGTCAGTCAAAAAAAGAACTTTCACTGTTGTTAGTTTCACTGTTGTTAGTTGTTAGTTAGTTTCAACTTAATTTAACTGAGTTGTTTGAACTAAAAATGAGTATTGTCAGCTTTACTTAAGTGTTTTGTTCAGTCAACTTAACATTGCTGAGTGAAACCAACAAATTAATGTTGACAACTAACTGGACAGTGAAACCATAGTTCCCAGCATGCTTTGCAAGGGACTGCATTAGGAGGGTAAATTCAGGGATTGAAGTGTTATTTTATGTGTTTTTCAGTGAAGGGAAAAACGTTGTCAGCTTATGCTAGTGTTTAATGTTCAGTTATGTTGGACATTTAGAGGAGTTTATGGAATGTTTTTGAATTTTGTGGTTATGCAGAAGAGTGACGCCTGTGTTTAGGCTGTGAGCACTCGTATACGCATATTTATAGGTTGGGATTCCTGCTCTCAATTTAATTGAGTTTGTTCAATGAGTTATTTTTTGAGTGCATTTTGTAGAGCAAATAGTTCATTTAATAGTTCAATAAATGTGCTGACCTTACGTAATAAACATAACATTATTAAGTAAACTGCTTACGGTGACAAATTCAAATGATTTGTATTTATTCAAATATATTTTGTCAGCTTTACTTGAATTTCTTTTGTTCTTTCAACTAAATTGTTAGTTGTACAAATTACTCAATATAACTGCCTGGAACCACTTGACACTGCTTTAAGTAAATCCAACCATTTTTTGTGTTGAAAACAGTTGTGCTTCTTTATATTTTTTCTTTATATTTTATTGTGGTAACTGTGATACTTTTCTCAGGATTCTTTGATGACAAGTTTAAAAGAACATATCTAAATGTCTTACTATCGCTTCAATCCATCATCAGTTTAAGGCATCCATGCTGAAAAAAAGTATTCATTTCTTTTAAGTGGTGACCTCCGGAGGACACAGCCTTCGAAATGAGACATAGCTAATGTTTATATGTTTGGTTTTGGCGGAATAGATCTGCTACGCTACTGCTGCTGTTGTTTATTGCTGCTGCAGAGCAAGTGCGGGACTTGCTACTGCCAATAAATACATGACACGCTGAAAGCAAGTAAAATATGCTGCTGTAAGCTCCGCCTGTCGGCCCAATGAAGGTGTCCGTCAGCCCGGGTGAAGGGAATGTGCGTGTAAGTCTTTTCAGCGGCCGCGTTAAATTCA
This sequence comes from Opsariichthys bidens, assembly GCA_037194245.1. Classification (NCBI taxonomy): domain Eukaryota; kingdom Metazoa; phylum Chordata; class Actinopteri; order Cypriniformes; family Xenocyprididae; genus Opsariichthys; species Opsariichthys bidens. The sequence goes on along the minus strand of CM074277.1, from coordinate 17,921,599 downwards.
CATTAATTTTTAGGATTTTAGTTTAAGTTTTACTTTAGCTGCTCGCTCAATCTGACTCCAATTGTAAACGATCTCTAATTGGTAATGTTCCTGATATAACATTAATAGCTGATCGCGCAATTAAATATGAATTAATTTAGATCTTTGATTTTTTGATTCCTCTTAATTTCAATTGTCCTTTCATTCGGGCGCCGGACCGCTCATGGACTATGTTCAGCTGAAAAAACCACGCCCAACGATCACAAGCTGGCCAGTTTAGAATCAAAACAGAGGAATTATAGCGTTTACTAAAAAACACAATTATGGAATCGCCCATGCTTATTCTCATAAAAGTGCCATTCGATTTAGTCACAATACTATAACATGTTAAGTCATAATAGTCAGAAATCTGAAACCTTAATACCGTGTCCCCGGCTCCGTCTACTACGATTTCAGTATGGCCTATCCTGGCAACTAACATTGCAAAAGTCTCGAAAACCACATAAATCTACCGGGATTAAATGATTTCAGACGAATTCAAAATAAATCAAGATTTAACAATTTATTTATCAGGTAAAAATGGTTCAATGCCAATTACATAATTACACAATTCAAATATAATAAATACATAACATCAATCACTCAAAAGATTTCTCTAAGAGTATTTAAAAGTTATGCATACACACAGAGATGGTGGATGAAAGTCTTAAAGACATTCACCATCTCTATGTGGGGGTTCTCTTACAGAATGTCCCGTCTTGCTGCTGTGTCTTTTCCCCTAAGTAGCCAGACCAGAACAAAAGAGTTGTAAATATATTTATTGCCCCCACACCTGGCTTTGGGGGAGAGGAGGTGGTCTGCTTGAAGAGAACAGAATTCTCCTAAGTTTTCAAACTTTCTCATAATACTAGTGACTGCTGTGAAACTGAGACCATTTTACCGATCGCACTGAGACATTTAAAATGATACCAAACATGAAATTGGAAAATAATAGATTCACAAGATACATAATACATAGTATATATGCATTCTCAGAGAATTTCGGTGATTTGAATCAGGGGGGGAGAAGGGAGAGGGGAGAGAGAGGGGGCTGGTCACATATCTGAGTGAGGACAGTTTAGGCAGGGTGTGGTCCTATTCCTTTGAAGTCTTCTCTCCAGATGAGTTTTATTGCTTTATTGCAGGATGCCTGATCTCAACTTTATCTTAGCAGGAAAATCAAACCTTACACTGCTGCTGTAGAATATACTATAGAACGCATGTGTTAACGGTTAGTCGTGGCCTAATGGTGAGGGACTCAGGCTTGTAACCTGAAGGTTGCTGGTTGCTTTGGATAAAAGTATCTGCCAAATGAATAAATGTAAATGTAAATGTTACCTGTAGCTGATCTATACAGGTGGAGCTGGGGAAGGTGGAGGGTTTCTGAGGCACACTGCATTTTTACAGCAAATGCTAACAAAGTATTTGAAGGTTGAGCATGCAAGCTGTCCCCTATTGAGGATGATGATTGCAAGCAAATTAAGTTAAGGACCTATCAGCCTGCGCTATCTAGAGTTTCATGAAAGAACTTTGTATTTAAAAGCTGTGTAATGATGTCATTTTCATCAACCGTGCATTATCACAAGTAAAAGAAAAAAACAAAAAATGAATACCCAACCAATTATAGATATAATTCATTTCACACTCAGTGTATCTCTTCACACACTTCCTGTTCTTATCACCCTCGCAGGGTCTCTCTCAGTCAGGGTGCACATTAGCGGCAGCCGGAGGAGATCAGCACACCAGTCCCTGCTTCTGTAATCTGCAAGTGTGAGCCGTGTTTACTCCCCTCATCAGCTTTGATGCATGTAACCCCAATTATATGAAGTCTGAGAGCCTCACCTGTGCATAATTGGCAAAACGTTGTCAGAATATGTAGCCTAAAGCCGACTAATGGAAGCCTGATCATGGTCTGCGCTGATGGGATTCCCAATTTTGAAGATCTATTTCTCTCTTTACCGTGTCCAGCCTTTACATTTTACTTCTCTACTTGTATTTCTACCCTTTTTCCTCTTCAGTGCATCTGTCATTGTCTATCTCAATTCATAACATGAACTTGTTCTAAGGTGTTCACTCATACTGTCTTGCTATCCTCCCTTTCTATTTTGAGTTTTCTGTTGTTTTGTCCACTGCCACTGGCTTTTTCTCAGTCATTTTACTCTTCTTCTAATAAACCTCTCTTTAACTGTACTTTATTTCACCTATTAGGATGAGAGAGGAAAGGCACTGTCACTCGTGTATGAAGAGCCAGTTCCTCCTTGGAGGAACATTAGAACTGACACCTCATTTAAGGTAGTGAATGACTGTATGTTTCAAAGAGCCTGCAATATCTTTTGCCCTCAGGGCTTTTTTCATAAGTTATATCCATCTTAAAAGCAATGAGTGGCTCTTCCATTTGAAATCAATTATGTGCATTTCATTCTTAATAAATGATTTAAACATCCTTCTCACAATTTAAACGGGTTATATTCTCCATTTCCCCTGCTGAACGTTTCTCACACAGCAGGTCTTTTCAAACATCTTTGTGAAAATCTCTCCTCTGGCCGGCTTTGCCTTGGCACTGAGGCCCGGAAAACAAGATGAATTTGGTTGTTTAAGTTCAGATATCACCAAGATGCAGATTTAGGGATAAAATAAAAGGTTAGTCCAATTAAAGGTTCACACTGTGAAATGCTGTATTGTTCTTTATAATTACCTTGGTTTGACAAGGCTGTCTTTGTTATTTCCCAATTATCGCCGAAAACAAGCAAGTGGAAAACTCACTGTTCTCATTACGATTTCAATTCCTATACCCTTTAATAAATTTTTTCCCAAATCTAGGGACAAATAAACAAAGTGTGAACTCCGCCAACGGCCTCCAGCTCATTTGTAACCATTTGTTACCAGCCTAATCATGAATCTTGTCTCTACTTCCCCCACACAAATCTGCTAAATGAAAATGTCAACCTTTACAATACCGTAAATTATGGATCATATAGGAAATGGAGGCTTTGCAGCAAACATGAACATGAGCTTCAAGTGCCAACCTTATAGAGAACACAAGTGTTTTAATAGATTACTTTTTCTAGCAAAACAACTCTAAAATCACAATGACCACTTAACTATTGGATTGTTTGCAACTTGCATCACATTGCGGGACTCCTAAACTAGTACTGAAACTACTATAGTCGGGTACCTGCAGCGCACTGCAGACCCATAACAGTATCAAATGATGATTATAATGTTCCACTTGCAAGCTGATGTAGGGAACATTTGCTGCACTACTGTATATGCTTAGTAATGACAAACACATGAGGGTGAGATTGGACAAGAATGAGATATCCCAAGGTGTTTAAATATTTTTTATCATAAAGACTGTGTGACCTCTGTATTGTTTATACACAGATAACTGAGAATAAATGTTTGAATTATTTACTTTACAGCCAATTTATTTAACGGTAAGAGCAGGGAGAAGGAACTGCCTGAAGCTTAAGGCTGTTTACAATAAAATATATGCTTTTTTTTACAAAAGTCTCCTTGACTATATCAAAAAGCAAGAGGAGATTGTAAGCAGTTATGTAAACAACAGCTTGAATTGCACAGGGAAGTGCCGAAAAACTTAACTAATATGTGACCCATCAAACTGAAATAAAACACTTTTAATGAGCAAATGTTCTGTCTGTTTGTGTTAAGGGAATCTGCTTTTAATGGGAAACTACTTGTGTTTGTCCACTTTGTGTCTGTGCGGTGAATGTACGGCATATTATTCTCAGATGCATTTTGATCGAGGTCTCACAACACATAGTTGGAAGTGGAGAGCTTAAGCACAGTTTTCGTACTTTCCCCTTTGACCCTTCACAAATGTCTGTGCCTCGTGAGATAACTGACAGTAATAACTGACTACAACCATCCACCACAGGGGAGGACAGCAAAGAGCAGGCCAATGTCCTTCAAAACTAAACAAGAATTGCCTTTTAGTTTATATATGAGACTATGTTGGTCTGAAATGATCATAATGTCAGGAAGTACAGTACAAACTGCTGTTCTAAGGAAAAACATCTAGTTAAAATGCACCAAAAATAAATGAATTCACATGCAAATACATGGAAAATAGGGCTGTTAATTTAATCTGATAAATCATAAAATCATATGTACATTCCACAATAATGTCGTTTTTCCTAACATTAGCATTTCTTTAGGCAATACAACACAAGCAAGATAGATGTTCAAAATTTGAGACCAACAATGCCATTGAAAATTTGATTGCTTTCATTCAAAAATGTAATCAACATGAAATGAATACTGAGCAACTTATATTTTAGACACAATGATGCCAGTTATAACGTAGAATTGCTACGCTTCTCTGAGCAACACACAAGGTCCTTTACCATTTTACCCTAAGTAGACTGCGAAGTGAACTTCACAGAGTATTCTGACATCTTAAGTGGGATTCCAATCTGAACAGAGAAGAAAATTTGCCTTACAGTCATTGCTCATCACCACAATCATGGTGTTTTGTTCCTGAATGAATCAGTGTTTTTGAACAAATCAACTTACTGAATGATTCATTGACTTGCTCATTTTGTCTCCAGCGTAACAATCTGTAGAAAGAGCCAATGAAAAATTACCACTAATACACAGACTGGAACGATATTATATTGTTATTGTAAGTCATTTTTTGTAATGGTTATTCAATGACTTTCTGAAGTGAATTATCTTGATGTGAAGGATATTGATATGTGCGATTTTTAGTGATATTATCATGCAGATAATTTAATTAAAATGTATCTAATTAACTGACATCCCAAATACAAAACATGAGACATAAAGTAAATCTTTTGAGTGTAACATAAATTATGAGGAATCTCATGAGTGAGCAGCTGCTTGGAGACTCAAGCGAACAAAGGGCAGGGGAATTTATAGAATCCTCTAAAGACCACCTCCGGCTACAAGCAACACCTCATGTAATTATCTGTAGAATCACCAATTAAAAGACAGGACTGTCAAAGAGGAAAGTGCTGGCTGCAGCCTGGCTTCCGTCCTCCCTCCCCTGCCCGTGCTGTCTTTTTTGGTTGTTGTGTTTTTTCTTCAGCTGGTTTTGCATTCACAGTGGAGCATCGCAGAATGGTGCTATTTATTTCAGCAACAGCTTACTGATTTGCCTTAATTAACATGTTGTTTTGTTCAAGGGGAGGGATGATGGTGTCAGCTTCCCTTTCCCTCCCTCCTGCTTGCCCTCCCTGACAGTCATGTGAGCTGATGGGACGAGAAAAGGCAAGAGAGAAAGAGAAGAAAACAATGCACACCGAGACTTGGAAAACCTGAAATGGAGGTTGCCCGCCGGATACCTCGCGTTGATGGACTCGAGGCACAGTGAGTCAGAGTTTACCTGCCTTAAAGTGACAGTTTATTAGGACTACATATGCTGGCATTTATTTCACAGTCTCCCTCTTGAGGGTGGCAGGCAGGGTCACACGGCCAAGTTTGACCAAAATACGGGGGCAATTTGAGTACGATGGCTTGACACTAGATGACTGGCTGACTGACAGGAGAATATATTCATTGGTTGTGTGGGAGTTTGGTGTGAAAGACAGCACTGACTTCAGAACAGTCCCAAGCCACCTCAGACCATCTTGCATGCTCTCAGCCTTAACAGCTTCCTTTGCACCCGCTGTCTTTAACACCCAACAAAAGGCTGTAATCAAATAAGTGGGCATGGAAATAAACAGCCGCATGTAAAACCGTCAAACACAAGCGGGCGGAATGGGGTGGGATATCGCTCAGGATGTCAATGGCACGGCGGCAGCCAGCCAGTTAATTGGAGCGAAGTGACATTTTCAGTGTTAGGTGTTGCTGGCTTTATGTCACCAATCGTGCAGAGAGCCAACAGGCCTGGTCGTCTGAGCTCTAGGAGCAAAGAAAAAAAAAAAACACTATTTCCATCTCCCCTGATCTGATCTCTCGCTCGTTCCGGCATCTCAATTAAGTATGACCTGCGCAGCCTTCAAAAGAGCCATCCTAATAGTAATCAATAACCAAAATCAATCGGCTCTCCCGCTCCCTTGTTACTTCTCTCGCTTTGCCTTGTGCACGGCTGCTCCTCCCTCAGGCGTTTGAAGCCACTCAGAACACCTATCAACTTCACACAAATGTCACAAATGCCATTAATTGCTTAAAATGGATATTCAAAGCGTCCGAGGCTCGCCTCTTCAATCACTTTCGGATTAAAAGAGCAGTATCTAAAGATGAGAGGTTTAGAGAGAGAGAGAGCGAGAGAGAGAAAAGAGGCACTTGCACGTCCCACTCATTACTGATGTGCATTGCAGACACATTTATGAAGATGACTCTACAGTACCAGGTTTTGAGATCTATTCCCAGCTCTGAGCGAATGCAAACCAGAGGAACTTCTATAGTTCCATAATTGGCATAATAACCAAGACAACAGAAACACAGATAGAGGTAGTGATATACACTATATGGACAAAAGGGTGCTGACACAAGGGCACCACACAAATAGGTATTAAATATAATATTCCTATACCATTCAAAAAATTGGAGTCAGTAATATTTTTTTTTCAGCAAGGACACTGTTATGGTTGTCAGTTGAAGTGCCTGCTGGAAACTCTAGAGGGCACTCCACTACGCACTCACACATTCACCCATTCATTCACTCACAGACACCGACTACATTTCCCAGAATCCCCGTACCTGTCACTGATCACGTCACCAGCTGCAGCACATTACCAGAACCATATTTAAGCCCAGCACACACACACACATTTGCGAAGTCTTGTTTCCTATTGGTGCAGTTCTGAGCGTTATTTCCCTGTGTTTGTCTTCCTGTTATTACCTTGTCGGATTTATCGTTTATGACCCTTGCTGCCTGCCTTTCTGACCTGTTGCCTGGATTATCACGACGAACCTGCCTGTTCCCTGCCATTGCTGTTTCCTTGACCATTGCCTGTTTGACTACGTTTTTTAATAAAGCTCGCAACTGGATCTTATTCTTTGACTTGCCCAATCTTTACAGACACATTAAATTGATCAAAGGTGACCAATTTTAAATGAATGATGTTCCTTGAATGATCTTTTTATTTGTCAAAGAATCCAAACAGCTATCATGGTTTCCACAAAAATATCAGGCATCACAGCAATTATCAGTATTTATATTAATAAAAATGTTTCTTGAGCAGCAAATCAAGGATCATGTGACTGTAGACTTGAATAATAATGCTGAAAATTAAACTTTGCCATTGTAAAATGTATAACTATAGAAAATAGTTATTTTAAATTGTAATAATATTTCACAATATTCCAGTTTTTTTCTGTATTTTTGGTCAAATACATGTATGCATGAAACATTTTTTTAATTATTGAAAACTCTTATTGACCCCAAACTTTATAATAATCTAATCTAATCTAATCTTATATAGTATAATATAATATAATATAATATAATATAGTATAATATAATATAATATAATATAATATAATATAATATTTTAAGTACAACCTTACAAAAAAAACATGGATAGAAACTCAACTAATAAAGTCAGGCACTTAAAGCAGTCTCAGTAAACCATTTAACTGATGGCATGCTGATGATGTGATTGTGCCAGTTCAGTGAGAAGGGGCTGAGAAAGGGGTGTTCATAACTTTGTGTAAATAAAGACAGTGAGAGCTGTAGAGAGAGAGAAAGAACATAACAAAAATATAGTTCTGAAATCAATAAAAACTAAAATAATTAGAGCTGCAAGTAGCGATGAAAGGGCCCTCACACTCGTGCCACCGCCACCTGGTAGCTTTAGGAAAACAAAGCATGGTGCAACATGCTTATAGGAGGACTAGATCAGTCATTTGTATTTGCCACACTTCCTGCTACCAGCTTGTGGCGATATGACTATAACTAAATTCTGGCATGTAGATGTCTTTAGGCCAGGGCACTTCTCAAACATGTAAAGTTTGAGCTACAACAATTTTCTGTTTCATGACGATAATAGCATGCTTTAGCACTCAGCTAAGTGTTGCTAGCATGTTTTATAATGTTTATAGCATGATTAGCACTCGATAGCATATTTTAGTATGTGTCAAACACCTCACTTTCTGTTGCCGGTGGGTGGTGCTATTACTATAACTGAATATTGTCATGTAGATGTGTTCAGGGTAGGACTCTTCTCAAACATGTGAAGTTTGGGGCAGACTGGATATTGCATGCCTGAGTTAAAACAACTTCCCGTTTCGTGGCGTTAATCGCATTAGCACTTAGCCAAGTGTTGCATGATTTAACGTGTTTCTGGCATGTTTGGTACTTCATGGCATATTGAAATGTGTTTCAGGGAGTTAATTACAGTGCAAAGCATGCCATTGTGATGCTCACAAAATAAGTTTTGTTGAGATTATTATTGTTTGTTTCCTTTCCATTTACTGCAATGGTATTTTATTTTATTCTGATTTATATAATCGAACACTAATGAGAGACCACGGGAAAAACACATAATGACATGTATTTCATAGAATGGACACATGGTGGCAGTAACCACGAGCAGCGTCACACTGGGACATTTAGCGATGCGCAGAGCAAGAAGAGCTCATAATCCGAGTGATTGGAGAATGAGCAACAGTTGACCTGCGTCACTGATTTCTCAGCAATATTTGTAATATTTCCAGAGCACTCCTATTAGAGGATTATCTATTTATCTGCCAGCGGAGACCTAGCCGGGACCCGCTACACATCCTGTTGCCAACAGGTGGCGCAATGAGTAACTGAATATTGACATGTAGGTGTCTTCACCCTTATCAAACATGTGAAGTTTGGGACACATCGGACATTGTATGCTTGAGTTACACCAACTACCTGTTTCATGGTGAAACATTGAATTTTGTCAGGCCGCCACGGACACACCCTTCAACTTAAAAATCAAGATCTTCGCAATTTAACATCGCAAAGACCTTTAGATTGTTTATCTGATCAAATCTGTAAGCAAAACATCTGGAAATGGCAAAAACTGCCAAAATTTTGAAAAGAAAATTCAAAATCTCTCACTTCCTCTTGGGTTTTCAGATTTTGCTTCCAGGGAATTTTTTGTAGGTATTGGGCTGTTACATGTGTCTATTGAATTTCATACTTGTACGTGAAGCGTAGCGTGAAGAGCGCTAAATTTAAATTGGTAGGTGGCGCCATCGAGCCATTTTGCCACACCTAATTCTTAAACCCATATCAGATGTGAATTTTCACCACTTCTGATGCGTGTGCAAAGTTTCATGACATTTCGAGCATGTTTAGGCCCTCAAAAATGCGATTCCTTTTGGCGAAGTAGAAGAAGAATTGACTGAGCAAATACAACAGGGTCCTCACACCATCAGTGCTCAGGCCCTAATTAAATGACAAGTAAACTTAAACTTAAACATTAAAGTGCAAAAGCACACAAGAATAAAAAAACTAAACAGAATCTTTGTTTTGAGCATCGGTTGAAAAGTCTGATCCTCTCTGAGACTCTGTTGCTTTTTCATCCCCTTGTGCCGTAAATCCATGAAGCAGGGCAGCATTCTTCCCAATCCCTGCATGCCCTCTGCACAGCAGCACAAAGGGCAAAAGCGCGTGGCTAACAAATATAAACACACACACACATACACATCCGACATACATCAGCAAATTCATACAAAGATCCAGCACATATGCTGAGAGATCATTTCCCAAAACCTTCCTGGTCACACACAGTTTGATCCCATCTCACTCTAAAGGTAAAGGATGTCTTTTCCCTTCAATGGCCTGCCATAAAGCTCGTCTCCAGAGCCCGTCATCCTCTCTGGAGAATTCCAGAGGCTTTACCCCACCTCAGCCCCTCATGCACAGCTCCTTTCAGCCACTGGCAGCCTGAGGATGTAGAGATGATCCAATTAGGGCCAGCCAGACAGGACAGGCCGCTGTGCCAGGTTCACCCTGGGCCTCATAGAGCCTAATGAGGCATTACCTTTAGTGGTGACAGCCCGGGCCTTGCACCCTGACAGCAACACTCTGTGTGTATGCATGGACGGGGACACTGGGGTGAGGTAAGCTTACAATACCACATCATAAGAGAGCACACGTGGAGAAGAGAGAGAAAGAAATAGGATGACTACAGCAGAAATACAGGAGACTGTGAGAAAAAAATTCTATTTTAACAACATTTTTTTGAAGTATTGTTTCGCAACTCTAACCATACAATGACTGTAGTGACCATGTCTGACAAGATCAAAAAAGGGCCATAAAAATATTGCGAAAGCAGTCCATACAACTGAGTCTTTTTGATCTTTTTATGATAGCTTGGTGTGAGGAACAGTTCTTTGGGCATTCAGTGATAATCACATCACCCAAAGTTTGTGTCAAGCCACAATCAAGTCAACATCTAGATATAAAAAGAGGTGTGAATATAATTAACTCTAAACTAGCATTGTGTGTAATCTAACCAATCATAATGACATTTACATTGTAAAATCACATCACACAGGTTTGGAATAACAGAGTGAGTAAATAATGACAGAATTTTGATTTCTGGGTGAACTATGCCTTTAACTAAAACAGAAACTAAAAAAGTCAATCAACCAGATGGCAAAAACATTCATTAATTAAAAATAAAGCAAGATATCAAACACATTGCTACTGATTAGAGTTAAAAATGCAAAGATAGCACATGTTGTTGCTATACTGTATGTGATATGACTGTAATTCTGTGTTTGGGATGTTATTATTCTGTTTTTATTCGGGAAAAAGGTTGTTGTCTTGATTTTCCTAAGGAGGATTATTTTTCTAACAAACTATTGAGATACCGACTTTTAATATTACATTGAATTATACATTATCTGGTTATACGCAACGTGAAAGTAAATGTGACGAACACACACCGTTATGTTTTTCAGTGTTGTTTACATTTCTATATTTTTCCTAATTTCATTTACAGTTTAGAATTAAAATGTTTCAGATACATTTACCATTGATTTACCATGACCATTTACCATTAAATGCTTAAAAAGGCTCGGTGATGATGGTATACTAATTACTAAGTACTTCAATAACAGCAGTCTTAGTACATGAAATTATTTTACATGGCTAAAAATACGTTTTTTCAGTTTTAAGATACGTTGTAGATTTCTAAACTACCTCGATTTGTAGCAGACATATGTGAGAATATAGCTTGAGACACATTGTTACAGATACTGCTATAAAACGTGTCTCCCAGGTCTCCCCTCTATGAGGTTTGCAAATTGCTGGGCTGAAAAGGAGAAAGTGTACACAACGAGAAATACTGCTTTAAGTCAGCACTTTATCCACTTGGAGAAGGTGTTGTTATCTCTAGCCACAGTGGTCTTTATCGTGAGATGTTATTTTAGAGGACTGCATGTGTGCACATTCTCTTACTGTATTATGTCTCTAAATAATTATTAAATGGATATTTTAATCACACAAGCAAGAATGCTGTTACCCTGAATCTCAGAATGGCTGTGATTTGGCCATAGACACAAGGTCAATATGCTAATATGCACTACACCAGCTAGCACAACTGCAAGTATGATCTCTCTTCTAACATGTAAAATTGTACTGTTAAAGCTTTAGCATATTAATTAACATTAGCACAATTTCAAAACCATAGAAGAAAATGTGAAGCAATTAATACTTCTGTAGCTCATTGTCTGGGCAAAACACACATGGCGTGGCATTTCTCTTCATTATTGACTATGTGGCATCTGTATTCTCCATTAGTGATAGTGAGCATTGGCTAGTAGACACACAGAGAGGGAGAGTAAGACAAATGCCTTCTGCACTCATTGTACCCAAACAGGTCAAGTGGAAGAAGGAGGGAGAAGATGAATTATGAACAGGACCTGCACCGGGCATCTAAAGTGAGCAGAGAGAGAGACAGACAGAGAGAGAGGAGAAGTGTGCTCTTGAAACACTTTAAGATACAAACAGACTAGAAGTTGGTGGAGTCAGAGATGGTAAAGTATTGTGACATCAGTGCTGAGTCCACTAAGAATCAACAGCTTCCCATTTTTCTCTCTCACTCTACCTTTATTTCCCTTCTCGTGCCGACTGTCAATGGCTCACCTCAAGGGTACTTGGATGTGGATGTGAATCTCTTTCTTATTCTTGATGCCACATTCTTATCTCCTTCTGATTACTGATGATCTATAAGACCGACAGAAACGTGGTGCGGTAGAATGAATACATAAATACTGTAATGACTGGATCAATCAAACACACAATTGTAACATTTACTCCTCACAACCCCTCACCCACGCAGACTCTGTAATGTCTTTCTCATTGGTCAAGCCAAAAGATGTGACTTCTGTAGAGGTTAAAAAGGCCCCGGGCAGATCTGGCTCGCACTTCTGCCTTTGTTCTTGTTGATTCTACTTTTGCTGGCCAGCTCACCCAACCTACCGCAGCTGCAGCGACAGGCCTCATTCACTTCAAGCCAACTTCCTCAACAACAGGGTCAAATTAACAGCACAGGTTCATCGTCATTTCTTCATTCAACGCAGAAAATATTGATTACAACTTCAACACCATCAGACCAAACCATCCAGAATTTCTCCTGAGACTACATATCCAGACACCCCTCAACAGCTCAGGCATTTGTAAAGTAGCGTATGTGAACACTAAACGCCGTTTTAGTATTAAGTTTTGAACCCCTTTGTTAACAACGGTGCTTCATCGTGAGAAACTGATGGTTCTTCCAGCTCATTAAATGACTCTTTTCATAACCCCATTCCCCTGTTATGCTGCAGTTCAATTTATTTCCACTCTCATTTCCTATGTATGCGTGAATTGTATGTCTGTGTGTGTTTAGTTTAGTTATGATTGTGATTCAATTAGATAAAACTTTGTGCAGTCTTGCGAGTTGATTCTGATCTGCTAATAAACCATTGTCACTGATAACGATAAAGATCCCAGCTACAGGCAAAGAAAGCGTTATTTTTCTGTGGCCACGGAAAATATCCTTTCGGAAGAGTTGATAGACGATCAGTACTGAGTGTTCACTGGTCGAACAGATTAATTGATTGTAATATTAATTCAGCTATATCAAGTTAATTCGATTAACCGATTCAAATATTTAGAATTAATTATAACGAGTTAGGATGAATTGTTCATATTTCCCTTTTGAGCTAATTTGCAACAACACTACACAGTGGAACCCAAAAGTTCACCACTGAAAACTTGGGATTCAAAATGTAATTTAAACTTGCAAATAAACTTGGAAATAAACTGAAAATAGGCATTTTAGGCATTTAAACAAATGTTATGACATAAAATTGATAAAACGTTAAACATTTTGACATTTCCAAATGTTTATGTCACTCAAACTGTTACGCTGTATATTAAATTAGAAAAATGCAAACTAGATGCATTTTCACTAATTGTCTTAGACTTACAGACTCACATCTTCCCCCAAACATGCAAAAACAAGCTGAACTTTTCTCGGGCTCTGCTGGAGAAATCTATCCGTGAAATCGCTGGTTGACATTTCTAGACTAATCAAAGCCTCCCAGACACACAATGTCAGCTGAACACACTGGACATCCTTCCTGCGTGACAGAGTGTCAACACAACAGTTTTACTGCACAGCCCATCTGAGGACTAACAAATAAACAACTGCTCTCAACTTATAAGATGGAGAGAGGTCAGTCAGACTTAAACACTGAGTGTGTTTGACTTCTTTAAATAAACTTAACATGATAGACAGAGAGTATGATAGAGCAAGAGAGAGAGCTTGCATGCAGTCATTTTCTAGAATAAGAGACAAGTCTCATGCATAAAGCCAGCTTACCGCTCAGACTGTGTGCACGCGCATGTGTGTGTGTGTGTGATTTTTTTAAGAGACAAATGTGTGGCCGGTAAGCAAACGGTACAGAACCGCACATTCCGCCTCCCGCTCTCTCTCTTTTTCACTCGGCCTCATTTCTTGCGCTTCCTCTCTTTCATCGCCTGCTAATCAGCCACCTGTCAGGGTGAAAACATCCAGTGTGACAGCTATCACCAGCTACCTGTCTCCCTGTTCTGCATCCCCACACCTCCACTCATTTACACAGGCACGCCAGCCCGCTCGCTCTCATTGTTTGTTTGATTCATAAGCCCGGGCTTGTTGCAAATCCCCCTGTATTGGGAGAGGTGACAGAAATCATTTGATGGTAATGCCGGTGGCATTTGGGAGTGTGGACTGTACGACAGGCGGAGAGGTAAGGAGTGATCTGGCATTAAAAGATAATGCTGCCGCGACCTGACGGGAGGAACAGGAGCAGCCATCAACGCCTCAACATTTAGAGCTGAAAAATAATGCTGCCGATGGCCTGACTTGACCTGTGACCCCTGCTGAGTGATCACTATTTGTAGGTTGGAGAGGCATTGCCAGTGTCTATGTAGTCCATAAGTATTAAGATCTCAAAAAAATGTATAGGATGTCAATTAGAGAGAAAGAATATATGCCATTTAATACTTTGAAGAACAGAAGAAAATTAAATGCATTAATGCATGAAAATCTCGATTTCTGCACATTCAGATTTGGCACTTTTAAGACACATCCTTACAGCAACAAAGCAATATCCGATATGGAAGATGAAGAAAAAGCTCATTTTAGGCACATCACTCACAGTAAAAGAGTTGTTGTTGTTAACTAAAACTATTAAAAATAGGTATTGGATGTTTAAATAAAGCTGAAATCAAATTAAATATAATATTACATAAAAACAATCGTTTTTGCGATCGTCTTGGCAACTAACTTAAAGGGATAGTTCCAAAAATGAAAATTGTGTCAAAGACTTTAAACACAAATGAAGGCATTTTGAATGAAATCTGAGAGCTTTCTATCCCTCCATTGATAGTCCAGACAAATACCACTCCAAAATGTTCATAAAGAGATCATAAAACTAATCCATGGGAATCGAGCGGTTTAGACCAAATTTTCTTACATGATGAACAGATTTCATTAAGATTTTTATTCACATAAAATAAAATGAACTGCATGAATATTTTTCATTTTTTAGGTGAACTAACCCTTTAAATAAGTTTAGTTTTAAGTAAAATTACCAAAACTAAAATAAATAAAAAAATACTACTAAAAGGACAAAAGCACTAAAATAAAATCAAATTAAAACTAAAAATATATAAAATCTAATTCAAAAGCATTTAAATAATAAAATAATCCTGCAAAAAGATTTTGTTGCCTTTAGTATATTAAAAATTATTTATTTTAATTTAAAACAGTATTTTTAATATAACATATGAAGACTATTACAGTAATGAGAATCATCATTAAAAGTAAAGAGAACGACAATACCATTTGAAATAAGTGTCCTAAAATCTAGGTCACGGGGCATACTGACCCCTTGGTTCTTGTTCACAAAACTCGCATTCATATAGTTCAATGTCTTTTCCACACATATATGACGCTCCTTCAGAAGATAGGACAATAGGTTTGGAAAGAACAGCTTGGACACATTAAACATCTCGTTTTGTGCTACAAGGAAGAAGAAAAAGTTTTGAATGGCATGGGTAAATAATGACAGACTGTCATATTTATATCTCTTTAAAGCTAACTAAGTTCTCCAGATAGTCAGAAACAGAAATTCCACCCACATTATTGCACTTCTGACAAGTTAATGAAATAATACGGAGAACGAGAGCTGTGATACTGACAGAGCACTGCATCTTTCTGACTGCATTCATTGATTGTCGAACCTCACGCCTCTCTTCTTTCTCTGTCTCGGTGCTCTCAAACATTCCCCAATGTTTGTCTCTCTTCAATTTCCATTTTCTACTCCCTGACATCTCTGTCTCTCCAACTCTCACTTTGTCTTAATTCTTCCTCTTTGTTTGTCCCCCCCCCTCGCCCTCCCTTCCTCTCCCCCACACCTTCCAGTGTTTGCCTGGGGATGCTTATCATTGACGTGCACAACATCTTTTCCTGCACCCCATCGATCCTGTTATTGAAACAAGCCTCATTTGCAGTCTCCTTCCTGTTTTGGCCCCCTCCCCCCAAACAGCCCCCTGCTCTCTTTCTCTCTCTTTTCTTCGTTTGCTCTGTCAAGAGAGAGCCACCTCAACAGCTTGACAATTACACATAATCCCTCACTTCAGCTTCTCTGCCATTTCAAGCAAATGAAAGATGCTGCTACAAATTTAGACCAATTTGACTGGTAGTTAAGACAAACTGGTCAATGTGCTTAGGTTGTCAGGTGTGTTATCGTGGGTGGAAGTCTATTATGGTGAAAGACCTCTCATAAGAACTCATGTAACTGAATCAATAAAGGGTTAAAATGAGTGGGTCTGGTGCTGGTGCACAGTATGTTCCTAGTTGATATGTCATGCTGTATTTCACACACAACAGAGCAGGTTGAGGGAATCAAATGTACTTTTCTAAAATGTCCCAAACTTGATTTTAATGTTGTGAAAACTGTGGATGTATTACAGTAAAACCTATCAACCTTCAATTAATTTTTGACTTAAAGTCAGCATGAAACAAAAGTAGTCAGTAGACAGTTAAGTGAAACTTCAGTAACACTTAAGAAAACTGTTCCTTCATCACAAACAGGAACAAATGAGTAACGCATTATTAACACTCTGGTAACTACTATTAACTAACAAGAAACTCTGATTAATGAAATAGTAAGTAACTGTGCTCAGTTGAATGTGTTATTTCACTATAATCAGTAACTACTGTTTTTTTCATACCTCTCAGAGAACTACCAAGAACTATGATATACAGTTTCATATTAACATGAATAATGCATGTGTAATTAATTCTGAAGTGAAGGTCATGTTAACCCACTAGTAATGACTGAAGTATTACCAAATCCTTCAGAATTACTAATTAATAATAATAATACATTTATTTTGTATAGTTGCTTTCTCAAAGCGTTTTACAACACAAGCAAGCGCAACAATAAAAAACACAAAGTACATAGGAACATAGGAAAATAAACATGAACTGTACAAAAATGTACACAACCCTCAAAAGTTTACAATGATTTCAGTTAGAGTTATCCTGTTTCTCAATTTACAATACTGATCCAAATAATTAGTCATTCTGAAGGATTTGGTAATACTTCAGTCTTTACTAGTGGGTTATGATAACCTCCGCTTTAGAATTAACTATACATTATGTGCTATTCATGTTAATTATGAAACTGTATATAGTAGTTCTTAGTAGTTCTCTGGGAGGTATGAAAAAACTGTAGTTACTGATTAGCTAATAGTGAACTACCACGTCCAACTGAATACTGCTACTTCCTAGAGTTTCTTGTTAGTTAATAGTAGTTACAAGAGTGTTAATATTGCATTACTCAATTGTTACTGTGCAGTTATTCATTAATGATGGAACAGTTTTCTTAAATGTCACCAAAACTACTTCTTGAACAAGAAAAAGGACTTGATTTTGTCCATCAGGAGCTGAATTGATGGTTGGGGTTTGCCATTGCTGTGATCTCATGTGAGTAACAGGTTGTCCAGCCCTTGAGCCAATAAACATGTCAATAGAGAAAAGGATAGATAGATAGATAGATAGATAGATAGATAGATAGATAGATAGATAGATAGATAGATAGATAGATAGATAGATAGATAGATAGATAGATAGATAGATAGATAGATAGATAGATAGATAGATAGATAGATAGATAGAGATATAGAGATAGAGACAGATAGCAGATGTAGTGTAACTAACTACTTTTTAAAAAGTTTTTACTATGTTATATCATGAATAGTTTGCACCTCAGGAAGCTTCACCGCTGGCAAAGGGCTCATAACCCTTAGACGCCTCTAACTGGCAGAGTGGAAGAAAAATACGAAATAACTTGAGTAACTTTTCCTCAGTGATGAAGCCTCAAGTGTCACAACATCAAGAAATCCCCATTGGGAGGTGCGATTGCTGAAATCCACAAGCCAGCACATTTAGGGTAACATCTTAAGTCCAGGGCCAAGAAAAGCAGACAGACGGACACACACACACACACACATACACATACACACACACAGAGAGAGAGAGAGAGAGAGAGAGAGAGAGAGAGAGAGAGTGTGTTTCCTCTTGGGATGAAAGAGCTTTTGTTTCGCCGATTCCTCAGTTGAGGTGCCATACACCAGGACTCTGGGGAAAAGCGTGAGTCTTCTATCCCACTCTCCCTCTCTCTCTTCCATGCCACATACCTTCATTCTTTCCACTAATCCCAAAGATGCCGATTCAGAGAAAGAGTAAAAGCGATGGAGAAAGAGCTGGAGAAATGCCTTGCCTTTTGTCTCCCTTGAGATCAATTGTACAAACTAATCCATGAGGACTCTCCTTTCACCAGTGCTAGCTCGGACACATGCAATCAATGCTTCTGTGTGTGTATGGTTATGCAGGTGGCAGATATAAAGCAGGTGAGGGAAGGAAACTAGGCAAAGGGATAAAAAATGAGAGTACAGAAGTGGCAGGAGAAGATAAGAAATTCTTCAGATCTGATTTTCCCTAAATGTCACTAGCTTGAGGAGTGTCTTTCTGTACTAGCCAGAGGCGTAAAAAGAGATCTCTACCCCCAAACGTCTCTCTCTCCGTCTCCATCCTACTCTGTCAGTTGGAGGCACCATACTGGGCAACAAAGGGTCTTTTTATCCTTCATTCACTCCTCATAACGCTCAATCCATCAGCAAATAAAAATGTTAGGTATGACCCTGAGCTCTGGGAATTATGGGTAAGCAGCTCCAAAATTGCGAAGACAAAAGGTCAAACTGTACAATATGAATGAGCAGGTGGGTAGATCTCGGTTGTGGTTCTTCAAAATCTTCCTTATATGTTCCAACCATGCATATCCTAAAGATAAATGATCTGCAGTGTTCGACGATTCGGCATTATGCTTAGACTTAACAAAAAGCTTCAAGGGAACTCCTGGAAATGCTTAATCTTAGTTTATCTCGATCTTTTTACATCATCTCTTGTCGTGTGTGTGTCTCTGAGTGTCTCAGTATATCTAAAGTATCTCTACCTCTTTTTAACATGTTAAGTGTTCTCTTCTCTCTCAAAAACTGTTAACCATTTATTTTCTGCATGGAAGGTACAATGAATTTTGCATCAGCAAAATTTGTCCAGGTCTTAAAATAGATATCATACATGGTGGTGGATTGCCATGTGTAAATTCCTTCCTGATAGATTAGCAGATAGATTAATAGGTACCTGTGGGGTAAGGTGAGTCAGATGCTGTGCCAGGAGCTTAATAGTGACCTATTACAAGCAAAACAAAACTAGCCTAAACTAGCTTACTTGTCTTAGTTGGTCTTTTGGCTGGTTTTATAGGGGTTTGGGGCAGTTCATGTTGGGCAGATTGGGTTTTTAAGCAGGGGATAGTGAGCTTTGCAGCCAATTGACCAACAAATCATGTTCTCTAACGGTGAAAAATACATCCCTGAGCAAAGAGGACTCTGACAATGCGTTGGCAGACAAGAGAGAGCAGGGTACTTTTGATATGAAACAGTTTCATATTTAAAATATTGTCATTTTTTAAAGAAGTTTAAACAATAAAAACACTCTTTAATGTGTCGTGACAGATCGCTGTAGTTCCTTCAAGCGGCTCGTGAACCAACATCTCTTCATACTAGTTCATTTATATATAAAATAAATATGAATAGACATCAGAAGGAATGTTGTTTTGCGGAAAGACATGAGTACACACAATTTTTGACATTCAAGTACACCAACATTAATCTACTAACTTCCCTGACTGCTTTGTCGGACAAAAAGGTGGATTCGGGTTTATGATTGGTCAGATCATTTGATGTCAATCAAACTGTTTGCGAAGGGTCAATTGCAGAATACTTATAAATTTACTTTATAAAGAATATTTTATTACTATTATCTATCTATCCATCTATCTATCCATCTATCCATCTATCTATCTATCTATCTATCTATATATATATATATAATATTTTAAACATTATAAAAATTATGAAAATTGAATCTGTACCTCCACTTCCGGTCCCGTCCGGAGGCCATCTGCCTGTTCCCCTGCCTGTCCTCCCTGTCCCGCCGTCTCCGCTGGTTACAGCCAGCCCCCTGGATCCGTGGCCACCGCGACTGCCATCAGTAAGCTCCTCGGCTCTGCTACCGCCGCTCACTCCGTGCGGCTCCTCGACGGCGCCTCGGGCTTCCCTGCTACCAGCACGGCTTGTGGCGGAGTCCCCGGCTCCACTTCAGGCCTCCAGGCCCACGTCGCCACCGCGACCCATCAGCCCGCCGCCATCGCTTGGGCCCGCGCCTCCCTCATCTTCTCCTCGGCCTGTCTGCCCGGAGGTGCTGCCAAGCCCCCTCGTCTCTCCTGGTCAGCCTGCGGGGGTCGATGCCCAGCCTCCGCCACGGACTTCCGGGGTCGAGACTATGTCACCACCCGTCACCCCTACGGCGTCAGCAGGCTCCTCCCTCCCTGCGACTTCCCCGTCATCCTCGGGAACCTTGGCATCACCCCTGTCAGCCAGAGCCTCGTCGCCGCCTCGATCCCGCAAGCCTGCAGCTCTGGGCCGTACTTCCAGGTCGGCGGAGTCGCCCAGGGCGGTCAGCCAAGACGTTCCGCCGGGTCCACCACCAAGCACCATGGGGTCGTCGCCTGCTATCGGCCCCAAGGTTTCGCTCAGTTCCGTCGTCTGGACTCCTCCTTGGCTCCTCCCTCCATCGACACCCCCATGGTGTCCGGGGCCATCGTCCCCAGCTTGCTGCCCGCCTCCAGAGACACACCCTTCTGCACGCCCCTCCCCGAAGCCTCCGCCCTCTTCTCTTCTATGGACTATACGGCGTGAGGACACGCCTTTCCGAAGGGGGGCGTAATGTCACACGTTTAGTTCTGTCATGTAACATTCAGTCTTACGTCATGTCTACACCTGTCCTCAGTTTAGTTTAATCAGTTATCCTTATCACCTGTGTCTCCTTATCATCTGTGTATATAAGTTCCTGTCTGTTATCCTTCCTTTGTCGGTTATTGTTTGTACCTCGCTCTCTGTTCCGTGTTTGCGACCTTTTGATTAAACCTGCTTGTTACCCGTATCCTCGTCTCCTGTCCTCCCGAGCGTGACACACAGCTTACCCAATTCTCCCCTCTGTTAACAGTCCCTGCTTCAAGTGTTTCCAAGATGTCAGTTGACTTCTCAAACGTTCGCTGTGTTCAGAGAGAACACCTTCGATCCGCTGTCACCAATTTACCACGCTAACTCCGCTTCAGACAGTTTATCTCAACAACTAAGGACTGGCACGTCATTAGTCATTTCTGCACTACTTATCTCTCCCACTACTCTCCCACTATCCATCCATCCATCTTCCTCTCTCTCCATCATGTTCTGTTATGTTCATTTCCTACTTGATCTGCTCTCAGGTTCAAGTGAAGATTCCTGAAGATGACAGTGAAGAAAGGCTCATTACTTTCATAACATAAACAATAGCAGCTGCTGCAACACCTGTAACCTAAAAAAACCCCCTCTATGATTATACAATAAATTAATGTTATTCTTCATATTCACATCGTGACAGATTAGTTTGCGTGTATACGGGCTGTAATGATAAAGTTAAAGAGGGTCAGTATTTGTTGGGTATTTCTCCAAAGCCAGCCACCCACCCACCCATTTAAAAGAGAAACAGCATCCTGAAGAGACCAAAGTGAACATGGAAAGTGTGAAAGAAACAAGAACAGAGATAAAATTCTAAAAAGAGCCAAAGAGTAAAAGACGGTGTTGGATACAGGGTAGTAAGTTGATATAATAGGGGCCTGTCTCTCGTGGTTTTAAATGGAGGATTTGGCCTTCACGCCTCTCAGTGCCATTCTTAAGGAAAGCGGATTTCCGCTACCGTGACGACCATTATCCTGGTTTCCTGGCAGTAATCCGCCATTCTAGGGCCGTAATAGGACAGAGCATTGCAGAAAGTCAGGAGGCTGTTGCTGCTAGTCACTTCCGTGGGGATCACGGTTCTAGATCTGCCACAGAGAAACACAAGCTGATCTGATACAGCTGATGAAACAGTCATGCACAGAAGGCCTGGAGAGAGAACAACACAAAGTCCGACATTACAATTGTAACTCCAGACCGTTTATAAGATACTGTGTATAACATTCTATCTATCTATCCATCCATCCATCCTCAGGAATAATAATTTAATTGATGAGATAATTAAATAATCAAAAAAATGTAAAACAATTCTTGAAAAATATGTTTTTATAGACTTTTAATGGCTTTCAATCAATTTTGAGATTGCAGAAATGCAACCAATAAATACACATTAAACAACAATCTTAACCAAAAATGAATAATAAAAAAAAAAAGTGGTAGCATATTATGTAACTACACATTGTCATATTAACAACTAGTGGCTACACAAGTTAGCTGAAAGCTATGTATGTTTCATTCACTAAAAAGATCCAGCTCATAAGAGTCATCTATCTGTGAATCAGACTGCACTTTTTGGATTCATTAAAAAACAATCAACTCTTAAAGTCATTTATTGGGAATCGGACTACACTCCAGCTGTTTCACACTGTAGTGTACAGAAGACTGACTCAAGCAAAAAACCTTAACAAAACTTTATTCGGTTCTGGTTTTAAAAATATATATATTCTACACTGGGTGAATTGTAAACATTTTTCCATTTTATCCAGCTTGAAAAAAAAAATCTCCTCTGAGCTGTTGATGTTGAAACATCTGTAATTCCAGTGGTTGCACTTCAGGCTCAGGTAATCAACCAATTTCAGAGACTTATGACTCGAATGAACTTGTTCTTTGATTCTCTGGACACTCTTTGCCTGCATGAAAATTGTTCCATCCTTCAGATAGCTATTTTCTTAAAAGTGTTTCAAAATCTTGGCCATCATATATCTGAAATGGCCTTTATTTTTTGTAAAGTACATTATATTTGTATAACTGAGCGTACATTGCCATTTCTACTTCTTATATAATAATAATTAAACACATTGGCTAGTGTTTTAGCACTACTTCAAACTTAATTGACACTACCTTCTAACTGAACTTCTATTGTGTTCGCCACTTTTCATTTAAAAACTCAATTACTGAGTGCAGTTCAAACGTATATATATATATATATATATATATATATATATATATATATATATATATATATATATATATATATACATACAAATCGCATGAGGAGATATTGCGTACTCATAGACAAGTCTGTACATTATTGATAATATTAAAAGCTGGTCATCTTTACATTATGACCCTCTCATTCTTTGTTCACCTCACTGTCTAAAGACACATCTTAAAATGAAATCTAGTGGTTTCCATGAATGCCACCACAGGGATTTAGTCACCGAATCTAGACATTCACACTAACCAAGAAGAAACATGCCAGAGGAACAGAAAAGGAATAGGGGTGTAATGATACCCTCATGTTGTTAAGGAAGGAGACTCACACAGAGGATGTCAGTAACAGAGATCTCTTTTATTAGCAGCAATGAGGCAGTAGCAGATAAGTTGACAGGTCAGTGGTATGATGATGGTAATGATGAGGATAATAAATGAGTCTTTTCTCTTACAGGTGGTAGAGGAAGTCGATACGGTGGAATGGAGGAATGCACACACCTCAGAAACGTGGGTGAGTATAACATACACTGAGACAAACGCTGGAGAGGAGCACTGGAGGAGACACCGGAGTGGAGAACAGGAGAAGCACGCTAGAGCAGAAACAGGAGGTAAGGACAAGGAGATCGTTGGCGTTGAGTCACAGGGAAACAACAGAAATCGCATACACGAGTCCACTTTGTAGGAACGAGACCGGACTATGGTGTGTGCTTATGAAGCTAGTGTGCTAATTGTGCAGACAAGGTGCAGGTGCAGGATTCGAACTCTGGAGATGGTGTGCGCTGTGATTGGCTGGTGAATGAGCCTGGCAGATCTGTAACATGTCACAATTCGATATCCCAATACTGATCCCACAATACAATATTATTGCGATACTCCAAGACATGGTAAAAGGTTAACAAAAATCCTATATTTGGTATTACATTGGGGGTGGAAATGAATAGGCTTGGACTTGGTGCTGGTAACCCAATGAACAGGACAATAGTGAAACCAGAATAAAACTATTCATGATTCTGAAAATACAGAATTATTTTAGATGAATATACTTGCCCTCTGTCAATGGCTAAATATATTTAAAATAATGTAGGCCACTTTTTACTGGTTACACAAGACATTTGGCATTATCAGGACCCACAAATATACATTATATTCATTACATATAGAAGTTTAATGTAGTACTGAATTTCTTCCTCACACATAAATTTTAATATTTTGTATGTATGGTGCTTACTATACACAATACATATTGTCAGTATCCACGATACACACTGTTGCTTTATCGTATTGCGATACATTGTGACACGATATATTGTTACACCCCTAAAAAAGTAATAAGAAGTATCTACAGAGGTTACAGGCATTTGAAATCTAGAAAAATAGATTTTTCAGTGCCAGACTAATGTTTTTATTAATAATAAAAAACTACTCATCATGGGGTAGTCGTGTCCTAATGGTGAAGGAGTCGGGCTTGTAATACTTGACAATACATCCCGACTTAACTTGACTTTACTTATGGGTCCTTGACAACATTCTGTTTGACTAAGTAGGCAAAATCCAACTTTCAGATCTTAAAATTAAAATGATAAATTACTTTACCATCAGAGATCTGAGGAATAAAAATTGAGGTTACACTTTATTTTAAGGAGTCAGTATTACAGTGTAATTGTACATTTAAGCACTTAGTAATTACAATTAACTACATGTACTTACTGTAGGGTTAGGATGAGGGTTTGTTTTAGGGTAAATTGCATGTAATTATGCATAATTACTAGTTATTACTACAGTAAATACATGTAACATATGTAATGACACTGTAAAATTAAGTGTTACCAAAATTGATTATAGTTTGATCCATCCTGTAATTACAAATACGTTCAAACTCACATACACATAGGTACCTCTCTCATTTTCTCTCTCTCTCTCATTCTCTCTCTCTCTCTCTCTCTCTCTCTCATCACTGCAGTCCAGAGAGGGCCGTCCCAGCCAGGCAGGCTGTGAATATTCATGATCAGGAGTGAGTTGCAGTGGAGGTTGCTGTGAAGGTGTTGAGTTATTCATCATTCTTCAGGAGAAGAGACACGGGAGTCGTCCCTCAGTGCTGGAATATTAACGAGCCACATTAATAAAATATCCACCCTCTATTTCGCCAGCCTCTTCTTTACCTACAGATCTCAGGAGTCCCCATTTAAGACCACCATGCAAACTAGAGCAGATATATTTAAATGTGTACATGTATGTACAAACACACAGTTCAAAAACAAGTATTTTGCATTCCGAAAACAGAAAAGGATACTTATTCCACTGAAACATTGTGACACATATATTTCTTAAATCATTTAAGCATCACAAAAAAGCCACAATCATCAAAACAGAAATCCAACAATGCAGCAAATCCCAACAGCTCGACTCGAACATCACAGTGATGACAAAGCATTTGACGGCAAAGATACAATGCAGTCTTCCAAGAAAGAACTAGTTGTAGTTTTTGGGAAAAATAGGAAAACATAGGATACAAGATTAAGTGAAGATTAAGTAAAAAAGAGAGCGAGAAAGAAAGAATAGACTGGCACTCAGGGGAGAGGTATGTTTAATTCACAGAGTGGCATTTCGGCTGTGTTATCAAGCTAACATACAGAAGGCCAGGCCAGACACTGAGCTGAAATGTGCATCAGTGGTCGTGTAATATTAAAACAGCCAACTGTGCTTTCTTTCACAGTTTCTCCTGATCCCTTCTCTTGCTTTCTTTCTAAATGCATATTTCTGCTCTCAAGATAACCACAAAGAGCCTTCGATTTGCCCCTATTTCAGTCTCAATTGTACAGCTCACACACCATTTCACAGCATGAGACAGCAACTCAGAACTCATCCTCGTGTAGCTGCCACTGAACTGCTTAGGTATGAATAGTTATATTTAATAATGTGCAAAATTATGCAATAAAAATAATAATATTTTAATTACATTTCCCTAATTGTATCTTACAGTGCTAATTTCTCAAATTTTCTATAAGTTAATGCACTTTTTTTAAGTTCATATTAATCCTATAAATGCCTGAAAAACAATCTTTTTTAAAAAAAAAAAATGTAATCCTAAATAATAATTTATAATAATATTAATAAAGAAATTTTGAAAAATCTAAACATGTAAATGTATTAATATTTTGCAGAGCACTAGCAAAGCTGACATTTTTTTAATATTACTTTCAATTTTGGCACACAAATGCACATATTGTACACTGCTGATATGTCCATTCTTATTTGCATGCCTCCACACTGCAACAGTTTTATCAACTTTTACAAATGCTTCATACACTTAAATAACAAATGAGAAAATGAGAGCATGCTATATAAGATTCTCTTTTCATTAAAAATGGATTATCATAGAATAGATTGAAGCAGGATAAGCCCCACATTCTATTGTTTATAAGTGGATTTTTTGTTTTATTTTTCTCTAGCATCTCTTAATGGACATTTAACATTGAGTTCTAAAATACATTAATTTGCATGTGTTTGGAAAATTATCCCTGGCATCCTATTCACATAATTACATGTAATGAACGTGGGAGGCAGGTTTGTTTCTGCAGCTCAAAGACAACGGCACATACTCGGCTCAAAGGTGTGTGTATAAAGGACAGATTAAGGTTTTGGTTAACCAGCAATTAAATTTCATTCAACCACACAAATGTATAGATAGCATTGCCGTCATAGATATTACAATAATGATAATAATTAGTGTAAACACCAGCTCCATCACAACACTCTGAATGGCTGAGTTGGAGGTCAAAGAAAGAAAAGTAAACAAGACAGGTGAGGTAAACACAGTACTAATAATATCAACAAACAGACAAAGAAACAAACAAACATCAGGATGAAGCTGGAGTTAGCCTGGAGAACAAGACCCTCATTCCAGACCTTTCTTGCTTTCATCTAACTGTGTTACAGTGTGTGCATACTTAAATGTGTGATAGAGTGAAAGAGAGGAAGGATGGATGAGGGGGTGGAGACATGAGACGGCTGGGGTCAACTACCTGTCAAAGTCTGACTGCTAGTGGGCTCAATCTGCTTGCTGAACTGGCGAGGGAGAAAGTGTGTGTGTGTGTGTGTGTGTGTGTGTATTCACTACGTTATGGGGACCAAATGTCCCCACAGGTATAGTAATACTAGTAAATTTTAATCTTGTGGGGACATTTTTTTGGTCCCCACAAGGAAACAAGTTTATAAATCAAACAGAATTATCTTTTTTGAAAATCTAAAATAGCAGAACATTTTCTGTGATGGGTAGATTTAGGGGTAGAGGTAGTGTAGGGGGACAGAATATACAGTTTGTACAGTATAATAAAGTCCCCATAAAAAATGAAAACATAACGTGTGTGTGAGTGTGTGTGTGTGTGTGTGAAAAAGAAAGAAATGAGATAAACTAAGTATATGCGTTTAACAAGCGCTATTCTATATTATCGGGTGTAATGACTTGCATGATCAAAAAAAGACTTGTTTTTTTTACAAAGGAGAAACACTAGGAGACATTGCTTATGCAGTTACATAAGCAATACAGAACAAAGCACATAGAAAACTCAGATCTTAAATACACAGTATTTTGATACACACAATCAAAATAAGTACGAAAAGGTGAATTAAATCAGTAACTAATTAGGGAACAAGGAACAGAAGCAAGTTTTTTTTATGTTTAAGGATATATGTTGTGAAATAATAAAGCGGAACTATTATGCAAAATTCAGTTGATGCAGTAAACACAGTATTTGCCAACACTGTTCACTGTTCACATGCGTGTGATGCTGATGCAGGAGCCGGCCAATAATGAGCCGCGGAAACACTGTTTACAATGTTAACAGCATAGGAGACTGATATGGAAGAGAAGAAATTACTGAATAAAGAGGTTATTTTTGTGTGTTTTTTGTGCACAAATGTATTCTTGTCACTTCGTAAAATTAAGGTTGAACCACTGCAGTCGCATGGACTATTTTAACAATGTCTTTATTGTTTTACTGGGCCATGAAAGTGGTCATTGTGTTGCAGTCTATTGGAAGGCAGATAGCTCACGGATTTCCTCAAAAATATCTTAATTTGTGTTCTGAAGAACGAAGGTCTTGTGAGTTTGGAACAATATGAGGGAGAGTAATTAATGACAGAATCTTCATTTTTTTAACAGCAGCAGTCAATTAAATTCTTGAAAAAAGTCACTTTAATACACAGATCTACTATACACATGGAATTTTTTTCCTGTTCACGTTCACGGACTGACTGTGTTTATTTGAACTTTGTGTGTATTTGACAGTTTAAATGCAATAATACGTGAAATGTCAGACTCCTTCCAGGTAGGCGCTACAGATCGATCAAGACTAGAATCTCCAGACTCCAGACAGTTTTTTCCCATGGGACATAAGAACACGGAATAACCCAACAACTAATTAATTATTATTATGGTCATGCTGCTATTTTTACATCTCTTCTTATTTTTAATAATTATTATGTAATGTCCTTTTGTGTTTGTAATGTTGTTCTATGTGTGTGTGTGTGTTTTAATTGCACTAAATGGAGTTACACTGTAATCTCATTGTATTTTAACACAAGGACAATAAAGCTGAACTGAACGACAATCAGCTTTCTGTGCACATATTTCGGATGTGTGCGCCCAGAAAAAGCATATATCGGAAGTTTAAACTGTTACGGCTTTAAAACGCACACAAGCAATAACTTTCATGATGACGAAGAACTGCAATGTCACATGAGTGTGGTCATGACAGTGATGATAATTAAAACCAAACCGATGTTTTGTTAGTTCCCGGCAGAGTATCCAAGGCACAAGCTGTAAAGGCTCTGCTGTCTTCTAAATAGGGGGTGGGGAGCAGCAGCTCATTTGAATTTAAAGACAGAATGTTTTTTCTTCAACTCAAAAATGGGCATTTATAACATTGTATAATAAATGGGCTGTGGGGTATTTTGAGCTGAAACTTCACAATCACATTCTGGAGACCTGACACTGAAATTATTATCTTGTAAAAGGGTAATACAGGTTAATTACAATTTTAATACAATTTAATTTTTTTCAATTTTAATATATTTTCAAATCTCATTTATTGATGGCAATAAAAAAAAAAAACAAATCTTACTGACACCCAGCTTTTGATATAAAATATTACTTCATTAAATCTTTTAATTTAAAATAAATTCCTAGTTTTAAGACTATATTCCACCATGTGTATTTTTTGCTAGTGTTTTATTAATTTCCTTACAGGACTTGCCCTCGGGCCACAAAATTGGATGACCAGAAAGAGAGGGGAAAACCCAGCTGGGTGTAAAGATATGAACAAAACAATCAAACAAGAAAGAGCCAAAGGGTAGTCTCGAGGGGAAGAAGAGCTACAGAAACAAAGACGAATGGACAGAGCGTGACAGAAAGACAGAAGAAATGTGAAGGAAAAAATACCTTTATGACCAAGTCTGGTGTTAGTCAATTTGAGGTTGACAGACCTTTCCAAAAAGCCAGATGTGCAGAGAATTGAGAGAGGACAAAGTGTGAAAGAATGAAAGTAAAAAAACAAACAAACAAAAGATAGACAACCTCTTAGATATAAGGGACAAGTACATAAGAGCGAGCACAGTTGGACAGTGAGACAATCTTCATGTCCAAAACTGTGGTTGAGGAGTCTGTATGTGAACTGGCAGTGGAAATGTTCCAGAAACACTTCAGGCATACGGGACGGTGGCCAAACGACAGCTCAGTCATGGACACACTATCCATGTTATGGTCACCAAGCAAGCCAACAGCTTAGCAGCCACATCCCACGGCAACATGAGCCACATCCAACAGACCACAAGTATCCACAGCGAGTTCAGTCCAGGAAGAAAGTGAAAGAGAGAATTTAACTGTGGAAATGTGTGGCTGGAGTCAACAGGAAGAGCAAATTAAGTGTATCTGCCCCAGTTAGGGCAGCTCTCAGAGGTGGATCCAGCATCCTGCCTCCTCTGTGCCTTCCTCCATCCCATTCATCCATCCAAAGTCATGTCCCAACCTGGGCCCCCATTTCTTCCCCCTTAGGCTGTCTGCCTCTTCATGCATCTAGGCCAGAGGCACCTGGCACAAGTCTTCAAACACACATGATAACCGGAATAGCAGCACCAGGAAACTGGGACCGGGAGGAAAGCATGTCGGGAGTGAGGGGGTGAGTTGGGGAAAAAAAAGCTGAAAAGGACGGATTGGTGCTCTGGAAGTCCCCGACAGCATGGCAGGGCTCAAAACTGTCAGGGAAAAGTTTCCCTTTTTTGTGGTCATGTGTTTAATTGATGAGACGTCTGGATTTCAGAGACTATCCCGAAATCATCACAACTAAATGATTCTCTTATCGTAACAGAACATTGCTGTCTTGCTGGATCCCTTTCTCTCGCTCTCTTTTGATCTGTTCTTTCGCTCTCTCCTCCTGATTCCCTCTGTCCCTGGGCCCCTAAAAAACAGCTCTCACTCATCTGCTCTAAAAGCTTGTAACAAGGCAGAGCAGAGAGAGTGAGATATAGATGCTCTGTTCCAAAAACCTAGCAAACCGTCTCCCTAGGCTGCATGTTAAGGCATCATAGGCACGCTCCCGACGCAAAGCCTGATCCAAAAGCTAGGCGGAATAATTTTGTGTGGCCTCCCAAGACACCTTGCCAGATTTTTGGTGAAGGCAGTCCCATAGAGCATTCGAATAAGTGAAAAAATAAACCACAAGATGGCAGATAAAAAAGAAAACGTATAATGTATGTATGTATATATGTCATATATTTAACGTATTCTGTTGATCTTCAATTTCTAGACTAAAGTCTCTACTATTTTATGACAACTTTTGTAACTGACGCCTGATCATGACTTTATTGAGGATGATTTCTCTGTAACCCTGCACCATAAATCAAAAAAGGATTCACTTCACGGGGTTAACAGCTGCGAAGAAAGCCATCATTAATTTGTGTTTTCCATTTAATTCTTTGTCAAAACAGTCAAACTTTATGGATATTGTTTGTTTGGGGCACTCTACTGCCTTCATCAACAGAATAAAGATAACAACTATTCTGTACTGGAACTGAATTCGTGATAGCTTAATATCCATTCTTCAAAGTTAATATGAAGGAACCGAAAAGAACAATGATGTAATTGAAGACAAATAAGTATATTAGGTACCATTGGTATTTTTTCAGTAATTTTACTCCATGGTCACCTTTTTTCTGATAGACATTTTGCTACCTTAGAAGATATCTGACTATGTAGACATTAAACACCCCAGCAGATCATCAGGAATAAAGTCAGAGAAAGTAACTTCTAAGAAGAGAGGAATCAAACCAAACAGCTTTTCAGTCTCTGTTCTCTGTCTATCCCTCAATCTTATATCGTGGTGAGCACTCAGTCTCCAGAGCAGGTGTAATAAAGGCAACAGTTGCAGAGGCGTTTCACTCTGTCTGGCAGACTTGACTGAGTTTAACACATGTAATCCTACACACATTCCCGAAAGGAAGAGAAGAAGAGATGGAAGGAAAGACCCAAGGTCTGTGAACAGATGAAGGGATGAAGGATGGAAATGATATGTAAATGCGCTGTATTAGTCCACTTATCCAGCCCAAATCCTGATTCCTCTGTACATTTAGACCGTCTTAACGCAATGTACACACTTCAACTACACCCTGTAAGTAAGTACATATAAGTATAAAACAGTACATGCACATATTTTGAACATAAAGTAACACAGAACAAGAGTATTGGGCACCTTGACATGGGCTCAGGTTCCCTTTTCAACATGTGTAAGCAAGTGAAAAAACTGCAAGTAAGAAATTAAATTTCTTACATTAATTAGCTATTTTTTGAAAATAATAAACAAACAAATTAGACTTAGATACATGTTGGCATGTAGCTAACTTTATTTATTTGGTTAAGTCATTTGCAATGAAAGTTAAAATAAATAAATATCCCCCTAAATAATCTCCTTGTCCTGTCCTCCCAAGTGAAAAATAAATACTAAAATGTATTTGAAATACATTTATTTAATGCTAAGTATTCTACAAATACATGTACATATTATGTACTATTATCTACAAATACCTTGCAATTGCACTTTTGGTATACTAAACTGGTGTATATAAAGTCTGCTAAATTGGAACAACTGATTTTGAAATTAATGCACTTTAATTGTGCTGAGTAGTGCTGAGTATTTGATTGTGCTAAAGTGTAAATATTGCAAGTATACTTTAGGTACACTTTAAATATCTTGCATTTAAAGACATTTTATTCAAAGGTCATTCAATCCTTATCGACAGTGACAAAAATACCCATTTTAGGCTTAATATTAAGAAATGTGCATTGTCCACAAGTAGTACTCGAAATAAGGTTTAATTATAATTTTTATATCAGTAGCCTCAAGCAATATGTCAGTAAATATGTTAATAGATTTAAACTATACTTAGTATTAAATAAATGTATTTGAAATATATTATACTAGAGCTATAAGAAAAAAAAAGCATCACTAACTCCTCTGCAATGCAAGGACCCGTGGGCAATATTGAACATTAATTTCCGTCAGGCTCACATTGAGAAAAAATAAATAAATAAACAAAAATAAATTTAAAAAAATCGGCCCTAAAAGCATGAATGTATATTTTGAAAATTTGCCAGAAATAGCCAATTGGTCTATTTTGGCAAATTGCTAATCTTGCTCACTATTTATGATGGGTGGTATGTAAAGTGTGATTCAGTTTCCTTTCTTTTACTTTTTCTGTTTGTTTGTTTGTTTGTTTGTTTGTTTTTAGAATGCAGGGCCACGCAAGTACATTTTTAAACAGTGTGTGTCTGTGCGAGCATATATTTGAGTGTTAAAGTGAGGTATTTATGTAAAAATAGCAGTAAATGTGGGTTATGTCCTGGGAGGGGTCCTTCTCACAAACTGGATGGACAAGCTCTCAGCTGTCAGTCTGTTTCTCTTTGCTCTGAAGTTAACATTTCTGCAGGGAAGAGCTGCTAGAAGCACCGTTTCCTCACATCTCCCACTCTCTCATAGGCATTATAAACAAACAATGCAAGTGTGCCAGAAACCACTATACATTAAACACTCATTAGACACCAGCACTGAGGTCAGGCACTGTAAGGACATCCATTCAGATACCACACCTATCACATGCCACACACATGTATTTGAAGATCTTGGCATCTGTGCAGTCTCAGGACTATCATTGCTCTTCTTTCAAGCACTGTCTCCTTCTTTTTTCGTTATGCCTTCTTTTTTTGGCGAAGACATCTGTCTAAGACAAGGCTGGGCTTCGCTGGAGACCTGGCGCCCGCTCACTCTCTCAGCAACCGTTGCCATGGAAAGGAGCCGAAATGGGGCAGATAAGAGTTGAATGAGAAAGCTGATGTTCCAGCGGGGTCCTCATGTGGGAGGGGTCTCTGGGACCACTCTCGTCACAAACGTCAAGCTCTTTTGATGCTTGACAGAAACCAAAAACGGAAGAGAGATACGAATGAAAAAGACAGAAAGAGAGAGTGCGGAGGGAGGGAGACAGTCAGGCTATGGGAGAACAGCTGTGAAAGTGGAAAAAGTATGGTTTTGCTTTGAGAGGCAAAGAGTTGTGGGAGGAACAATCTCAAAGAAAGGGGACCATCCAAAGAGACAGGACTGCTGGAAGTGAAGAAGAAGGTGGAGGGTGTCAAGGTGCTCTTACAAATCACTGTTCAAATAAAAACCGAGAAGCAAATCTTTTAATAAAGAGATATGAGGAGGCAAGTTTTAGCGGGTCAAATCTCTTGTTCTTCGCTTCGTACAGTAATAAAATGATCTTGATTCCAGTGAGAGTCTGTCAGATATATAATCATCTGTCTGGCACTGAAACTCAAAATTACCACCTGTCTCAAAACTTCAAATCATGGATTTTTTTTATTTTTTATGAATTTGTTAACATATGTTGTACACATGTCAAAGTCTTTTTTAGACTTTATGGGGGGGGGGGTTGATTAGTCCATGTAATCAATTCAATTCAAATGTTTAATCGATTGACCTCTCATAAAATGACTCTGAGCTCACAGCCTAAAAATAATGCTGATTTCGTACCTTAAGAGCTGTGTGAATTGTGGAGGAATGAAACATGGAGTTAAACAGATAAATAAGGATTCCACGAATCTTCCAGTCTCTATACTCATCAGAAGGGGGGGGGGGGGGGGGGGGGGCGGCCAGTATGGGACACACATACAAACACTTTCGTCAAAGAGAAACACATTCACATTAATGCACATGAGTGAACAAAACCGAATCCAAGGGACTTCTCGCTGACAAACACACACAAACCACATGACTGTGCTGAAGACTCAACAAAACATGAGTGACATACTTTAGCAGGAGTTTGTATTGAACAAAATCAACTGACTTTTTCACTTTTCTGCACTAACTGTGGGGACAATATGTAATATATATATATATATATATATATATATATATCCTGCGAAGTAGGACGGGATATAGAAATAGCCTCTCTGACCTGCTGGTGCACATGACAATAGTTAGAATTCAGAATAATATGAAAGGAAGGAAATAAATATTGAACAGGAGTCAGGTTTATGTCAGTGGGAGTCTAGCCGTGCTATCAGGTGTGTGACTGATGAAGAGGTTTGAGGGTGAGGTGAAAGGTCAACAGGAATGGGGATTGGGATGAATGACTGATGGTGAGGTCGAGCAGGGCAGAGTGACAGAAGCATCAAATCGAGAGGGAGAGATGAGAAATGAGAAAGAGAGACAAATTAATCACTCTGATCTGACAAAGACAAAGGAGACTTCTTGAACAGTTTGTAGCGAATGATAACACACACACACACTCACACACACCTCTACCTCTCCCCCAACATCCATCAATCCATCCATCTGTAGTTTTCAGTTGAGTGAGAGATGATTTCATATCCTGAAATGATGACTCTTTCAGATCTGTGGCCTGCCGCAGTCTCAGCTCTCATTTGTATTGATCACAGAGTAAAATTACAATGAAATGCACTGAATAACACATCCTTATTTCAGCATTCTCTTTTCTCCTCCCTAAAACACACTTTACCTCTTATTACATTAGCACGGACTCCAGATCTCTCTCAAACGCACATACCCACATGGTTTCACACTCATACATTCAGATTTGATATAAGCAGGAGGCCCCCAAGTGGACAGACAGCGAGCTGGGAGGAAAAAAATAGAAAAAGGAGCCATGGGAGCAAAAGCGTGAAGAAGAACTGAGAAAGGGAAATGGAGAAAGGAAGAAAAGGATATGAGGGAGAAAATACAGTGGATTAAAAGGGAAATATATTAGCATTATCTGTGCAGAGATAACACAGGAAGCTAAAGGATTAGTTCGACCAAAACACTTACAATTTTGTTATTATTTGCTCACCCTCATAACACGATGGAGCCTTTTTTTTTTAAGTATGTACTAGTCATTTTTGCAGGTACTAGAGCTTTCGGCTTCAAAAAATGATGAACTGAGAAATTGATCAGTTCAATTAGTGAGGCAATCATTGAGAATCAAGAGATTCACTGAAAAGAATTGAGTCAAAAAGAATCATTTATGAATCAGATATTTACAGAGCCCCGAACATGACATACAGGGAAAAAAAAAAAAAAAAAACTCAATTAATATTTTGTTCCTATGACTTAATTCATTCCCTTGTTTAAGTTAAACCATGGCCACAGTATGATTCATCTATAAAAATGTAACTAATAAATTTTAGGAATTAATTCTTCATTTGTGGCCACAATTTCAATTTCACATGTGATGTGTGGGGCTCCGTAGATATTGCCACTTCTCTAATAAACATGAGAATGGAGCTTTGGTAGATTTTGAAATTTTCAGTGAATGACAATTAAAATTACATCCTGTCCCAAAGCTATCATGTTTCAGAAGCCTTGGACAGTTTTAATGGTGCTTTTGTGTCAGTCCTTGCTCACTTTCATTTTGAAAATAGTTGCTAAAATACTCTAAATGATAAAAAATAAATAAATAAATAAATACAAAACACAATTTGTGTTCCACAGTGGAAAATAAGTCATACAAGTTGGACTGGCATGAGGGTAATACACTCTAATTTTCATTTTCTGTTGAATCATCCCTTCAAAGAACAAAAGTGGAGACAACTGAGGCGAGAACAGAGGAAAGAAATAAAGCTTAAAGTGTTAACACGGACATGTATGCATGCGTGTGCCGTGCATGTGCGTCTCTTTAACTGTCAGGAGAGGATTGGTGGGACATAACGGCCAGGAGGCTGTTGTCACATCTGAGAATGTGACAGAGGAGAAAAATGGCCTACAAGGGAGACGTGGAGCTATCCCACAAGACATTGGAGCACTCTGCATCCGCTGGTCTCCTGTATGCCCTAACTCCCAATCTCTCTCATTCTCTCTGTCTTGGCAAGTTATTTCATCATGAATAATCAAACACTGTTCATTCCACCCCTTTCTCTCTCCATACTTTCTCCTTGCTTTATTCATTCGCTAGAGGCTGGTCCATCTTGTGCTGCTCACCATAATTTCAGCTTGTTGGTTCTTAGACTCCAAAAGGTTATCCTTCATGCTTATGAAACTGATTACTGGAGGGAAGAAAGAGAGAAAACAGACAAACGAGGAGGAAAAAGAGTGTGTTTGCCCTGAACTCCTTCCAATTGCTATTTAACGCTGGCTCATATCGACCAATAGGAAATCAATGCGTTGTGCTGGGCTCACCAATATAAGCAGACAAACTAAAGGAAAACATAAATGTGTATGCATACACACACCTGAACAGATGCAGGTAGATCACACATCTTTGTATCCATAATAAACAGTGAAGAAATGATTTCTTGCATGTAAAGAATTACTCTAAAAATTCTATATCCCTCTAAAATATTATCTTCCTCCACACACCCTTTATTCTCATCATATATATATATATATATATATATATATATATATTTCAAGTGCTTCTCTTGCTTCTCTGCATCATGCAAATCCTCCTTTGCTCAATAAAACCCAAACGAACCGGTGTGACTGGGGATGTGGTACCAGAGCTGAATTTGAGCAAGATTGCTTCATTGTCTGCTAGCACGTTCCCCTCCCCACGGACAACGGCAGTCCACCGTTCGACCGAAGCCATTTACAATAAAAACAGACTGGAACAAATCCAATGAAACCCGACAAGCAAGTTTAGAGAGAGTGGAGAGTTGGAAAGGAAGGTTTCAGGTTGATTTGATCGGCACAGGCTATTGGTATTGTCAGCTCAGGCTTTAGAGAAGAAAATCAGATTGCCAGTTTGTTTAGTGGAGTTGATCAGAGAAAAGGTAATATCTTCAGTAATACATTTGTTGAGAGGATCATTCAAAATAGACAAAAACCTTTCAAAGATACCTACTTGTGTTCATTAAAAACGATAAAGAAAGGGAAAAATCTTTTAGAAATCTACTTTAACACCCACACTGGTGCTAAACTAGATGTGCTGAGTTTATGTGCAAAGTGCTTTGAAAGGTCATCTTTATATTCATGTTGGTTTTGTGTGGTTGTAAAAACTTTTATACCATTTTTAAGAAAAGTTTAAATTTAATGACTCTAAAATTAAACCTATTTTTCAAGGTAAAAAGTACAATTACTACCTTAAATGTTACATATATTAGGATTATAGCAACTTACTTTAACAATGTTTTCTTTTTAAGCATTTATTTTTTTAAAAAGACTTTTTTCCTCATTCCCAGAATGGTTATATTACCTTGACATTTTTGACTTCTTACCCCCAAAAAATATCAAAATGTTGGTATGTGATGGCGTGGTGATCCCTGTGCCAGCTCCATTTGTACTCAGTCTGGCTAGTGGGCTAGTGGGCGTCTTTAGCTGTTGTGTGAGGATACCGCTCTATCTAGATCAGTCAACTGCAACACCTCCCAGCGCTACATGTTAATGTCCACAATGATCATGTCATGCCTGCAGACATCCTTGTAAAACAGCTGTGGGTGGCCAGCTATTGTTATGGCAAGTTCACAGGAGAGTTGCCACCCATCTAGAGCTGATTCATCGAAATTACCATTGTCTTAGCTTTGAGAATGTAGTTGGAAGAGAACCTGGAGACTTATACTTTCTTCGGTGAAATGCACTGGAAACAGTACAGATGGAATGTGTTTAGTTTTCTTGACATTTGCTGTTTATGTCCCATTGGGACATAGTGGGCGAAGGACGCAGGTGTGCTATGCTGCTGCCTTGGTCTAGAGAGGCTACAACTTCATTTATATAAATGTACACAAATCCACAACAACATTAATTGTGTAAAAAGCCATTTTGAGACATGAGTTAATTACTGGTAACAGATGTTCTTCTTAAATTAAGCAGGCTCACCATCTTGACCACAAAACGTGTCAACAATTTAAAAACATCAAAAAATAAATAACCACATGTGCTTTTGACATTATCCTCTGAAACTGCATCTTTTTCAAATTAATTATTCAGGTTTTCTTATGAAATGGAAGTTGTAAAATATCGAGTGAAACGGCTTCTCTGGAATTGACTGGATGGTTGAATCGTTGTGGTTTGCTACTGATGTGATCACGTGAATGAGTCAGAAAAGAGACGTCATCGCAAGAGAAAGTTAGTTAAAGATTATGAGAGCACATGAATTAAACAAATAATAATGATGATGATAAGATCGGATAAATTAAAAATAAGAAATACTGCCATATTCTATAAAAAAATTTGAATTGTCCATTTTATTTTCATGGTGAATTTAAGAGAATAGTTAACACAGAAGAGAGACATTTTGAAAAATGATTCACTCAGGTCACTTCACTCTTCTTTATTGGCTACATTGGAAACCTTCAACATCTGAACCGTTCCACTGGACGAAAGGTTATTTATTTCTTTATAGTGGGAAAATGTTCTTTAGATTATTGAAATGTTTTTCACACTAAGAAAAAAAAAAGTCATTTCAAGAACAGTTCACTGAAATGTTCTTTGAGGAACCCAAAAATGGTTATGGCATGGTTGTGAATTCCCTCTTTTGGAACCTTTATTTTTAAGAGTGTTGAGAAAAATATGAGCTGAATAATGGAATACGATGAGGGTGAGTAAATGATGGTCATTTTTGGGTAACCTCCTGCAACTCTACAATGATAAATGCATGGTAAGGTTTGTGCCAGCACTGATATAGAGAGGACACGAGAAGGTACACAAGGGTAAATTAAGATCCATTCCCTGGCCACACCAGCGTGAATGGAAGTAGATAGGTGACATGTTCGGAGGTCGGATTCCATTAGCCAGGCCTGCCGCAACAGATAGAAAGAGATCAGAGCAGCGAGGGACCAGGATCAAACTCATTCACCCAATGTCTCAAACACTTTATCCCGACACAACAAGCGGACGGACACGAAGCGTGGCACTAGTTTCTTAAAACCCTAAAGCTCTGTTCTTGTACGGTGGTAGGTTATACAATATGGATGCACAACTGCGCATGGCTGAATCTCACAAAGCCTGTGAAGAAATGTCTGGGTCATATAAATATAAAAAAAATAATAATTTGCATTAAGAAAATGAAGAATGTTGCATTTTGACATTACTTTTAAGACATTTAAGCATATTTACCCCCTGGTTGTCATTACTATAGGCATCCCAAGGTTTCACTTCTAGTTTTTCCATAATCATTATTAAATATTAATTCATTATAGAGTAATATATATATATATATATATAAATATATATATATATATACATATATCTTATGATTAACATAATATAAAATAATTTAAAAAAAATATATTTTATATATTATATTATTATAATAAAAATTTACACCTACATTTTACATGAAAATATTTTTATATTTGTAATAATGTCGATATGATGTTATATGTTGTCCAAAAATGGACTTCACTTTTTTAAGCAGAATATAATTTCTTATTTCCTTCTTTGATTGAATGAATGAAACATTTTCTTGATAGTCTCCCACACATACAGAAGTAAGTGCACAACTCTTGTTTTTAATCCTTGAGGGTGTTTTGGCTGTTGTTTAACATGAATTTGAATAGCCATGTCAATGTCAGACTTTTATATGAATACATTTTACTCACATCATGCATATGCACAATTATACAGCAATTGAGCATACCTGCTTAATGTGCAAGCACACACACACGCACGGAGATGATTATTAATGTACAGAGCAAAGGGTGAGCAGCAGAGATTAAAAACACATAGAGACACTGATGATAGGAAAGATATATTGGCAGAGATTGCAAGCAATCAGACATAAATTACAAGGCAATACCACAGTATGATAAGCATCGTCTATTTTAATCAGCCGCAACTGACGTCTCTATACCCACTGAGACCTGCACAATCAAAGAGAGAAAGTTGTGAAAAGAGAAATAAATCAGAAAGTGTGTGTGAGTCCAGTAAAGTGGGGCTGTCACCCTCATCACATCACTGTCAAGGGTACTGCTCTGACCCCTTTTCCCCCTCAAATCCACACGCACGGAAACCTTTCAGTGTAAGCAAGATTTTCCTGACACTACGCTCACAGGGATTTTCGCTGGCAGATCGCAAGAGAGTGCCCCTCCTGACCCGCCTGGAGGGACAAATTTCCAACTCTGTTTATACAAAGCAGTGACTGCCAGACGACAACAAATGATTATTCAGAATTCAGTGGATTCTTTGGAACATCTGGGCTTTAAATGTGAGATGTGTGTGTCTACAGACGTAAAAAAAAAATTAAAAAAAAATCACATAAAAGAATCGGGATCAAGGTATTTAATTTGTAAAATACTTTAAAGAAATATTTTGGGTTGAGTAGTAGAACAAGTAAAAGGGTTAGGTTATCCAAAAATGAAAACGTTTACTCACCCTCTGTGGAACATAAGAGAAGATATTTTGGAATGTAGGACCATTGATTTCCATTGTATGGACAAAAACCACTGACACATTTCGCATCTTCTTTTGTGTTCCATACAGAAAAGAAAGTCATACAGATTTGGAAAGACATTGAGTCTGATCTTTAAGCTCATTCAACACCACTTAGGGAACGATGTTGATTGCCACGCTCACCCAACTTCACTGCCTAGACACAATGGCATAAAACCTATGGCTAAATAACTAAGTTTTACCAGAAGAATAAATGTAAGCTTCACATTTCTGCTTTCAAATGGGCAGATTGCTTGACTGCAGTGTGTCACTCAATACGTCACCACCAGCATAGCTTTAGTGAAGGAATATTATCAGCACAGACATCATGGCAGAGACTAAGAGACCAAAGATAACACTGACGGAGGAATCTAAAAAGGGAAAAAGACAAAGTGACTGTAAAAAATAGGGTCTCAACGTTAGTTGTAGTTGTCTATCTGATGGCTAATGGGAAAAAAACGTACATCCAACAGAGTGGATCTCCCTGCCAGTGTTATTTATGAAAGACGTCAATGTAGTCTATAACACCTTATTGACCCAAACTCACAGAGTTTTGTATTTTGTCTGGGATGTCAAAAATCATCTAACAGTCTCGTCTTAGGATAGCATGCAAATACATTTCATGGCAGGCAAGCTTTGAAAGTTTGAAGCCTTGTAAAACCGTCTCTGCTTGCTTGTAATAGTCTATAATGTCACATCTTATGTGCAATGTGGTCCATCATGTCGCCAACATTTGATTATACTCATACGCATTTAAAGGCTTAGCACACATTGCACATGATAATGTTAGCAGTATTTTAGCGGAACTAAATGTTTCTGTCATTCCTTTGTTGTGTGTGTACGGCTTTCTACTGTAATTACACCACAACAGTGATTTCCCATCACTTGACTGCTTCCCATCACTGTTAACTTACATACATTTGCTATAACTTGTACTAAACTGAAAATATTCTTTTAAAGGACTCTTTTGAAGTCCCTCCCTCCACCTCTCAGCCTACGCAGTGCGAAACACTGTCACATCTAGACAGTGTCAACTAGTCTCACTTCAGCTTGTGTTGGTTTGATATTGAGATATATAATTATCACAGTTCCCACTCTAGGCTACAGGCAGGAGGCAAATGAACTGTAGCATCATTCA
Organism: Opsariichthys bidens; assembly: GCA_037194245.1. Taxonomy (NCBI): domain Eukaryota; kingdom Metazoa; phylum Chordata; class Actinopteri; order Cypriniformes; family Xenocyprididae; genus Opsariichthys; species Opsariichthys bidens. Next base: position 17,879,472 of record CM074277.1, on the reverse strand, counting down.
GGAAATGACAACACCTCTCTGGCCAAATCACTGACCTGGCAATATTTAATGACCTGGGCACCCTGATATCTGTACTTCAGTCTCACCCCTTCAGTCATTTTATACAATTATTATCAATTTATAGCTCATGTTTGCTACATGTTGTGACCTTTTTGTTTGCTCTGTGCATTAGCATTCATATTCTTTCACAATGAATGTGTTGTCATGCATGCTTTTTTTTCCTGAGCAGTGTAGCATGCAGCAAAGCGAGAAAAAAAAATCTTAGAATGCATATAGTTTTGCCACCATTTTGCTATCTTATCTTAGTTAAAGGGATAGTTCACCCCAAAAAGAAATTCTGTTCAAAATTTACTAATCAAAACCAAAATTCTTTCTTTTCTACAAAGCAAAATAAGATGTTAAAAAAGGATGGTCACACTAATGCATCGTTTTTCGCAAATCCATGTGAATTTTTATCTCTAAACAGCAAAACTATCAAATGATATCAAAACCATGTGCCCCCTCAAAATTATTCCCTGACACTGGCACACCAAGACATGTTGCGCTAGGTTTAGTGGTTCCCGAGTATCTAGAAACATGCCAAGTTTAAATGTGTAGAAGTGTAAATAAGAAGGCTAGAGATTATCATTATGCTTTAAATTTCATCATTGATCAAAATGTAATCTGGACTAGCTTTATGTTGATTTTTTGATTCTTTTTTTCTTCATATTTGTAGCTTGACTGTCTCAGACACCATTTCAGTTTCATTAAAAGCAAAAAAGCAGCATGAACATTCTGCTGGAGTATCTCTTTTTGCTTTGCACAGATGAACATGCCCAAACCGAATGAACTTGTAATCGGTTTGAGAGGGGTGCGTAAACCTTTCCAGTAATATGCTACAAATTCACGCTGTTGCTTGATTAAGAGTATCTTATGGTTGTCAGTCGCTGCATAGAAGAAAACGCCTTTTGTGTCTCACAACAAACCAACTGAATATTACAAAATGGTTAAACAATAACAGAAATGCTGTTCATTTTAAAGTTTTAAAGTGTAGTCTAGTTTAACATCATGTAATCCTCCAAAACGAGTTTGCAACGAGTCGTGGCCTGATGGTGAGGGAGTCGGGCTTGTAACCTGAAGGTTGCTGGTACGATTCCCACGCTGGCAGGAATTGAAGGTGAAGATTGTGAATAAACAGCACTCTCTCCACCTTCGATACCATGACTAAAGTGTCCTTGAGCAAGACACCTAACCCCTAATTGCCCTCCTTGTAAGTTGCTTTGGATAAAAGCGTCTGCCGAATTAATGTAAGTATTTTTACGTTTTAGTGCTATAAAAACGTCAATACTATATGTTTTTGTGTGCATGAAAACATAAGTTAATGTATGTGTGGTAAAACCACACTTTACGTAAAAATACATTCGTGTTCTCATGAGATAACGTTCTGTTTTAAATGTGATGATTACATTAAAAAAAGTTAACAATGTCACAGATTATTATGAAAAGGTCTGTAAACTCTAATTAACATTTGAACCAGTCTTTAAGCACCTGCAATTAGTCTCAACCACCCACAAACACAGGTGTGTGAACTTGTACCATTAGAGTGAACAAAGAGCCGTTTTAAGCACTATTCTTCTTATCTGACCGTGGTATCAGTGGGGTGGATCAGATCACCGTCTGTCTCCAGAGACTCATTAGAGAAAGAGTCATCAGCAGAAAAATAATGGTGAACTGGCACAATCACAGCATGACACCCTGGATAATATTTACAAGGCATCTGGAGTCATCCTCCGCTCTACTGGATGAAAACGTGGAGCGAATCACAGGAAAAGGGAGGAGGTAGTAGTTATTGGGTAATTTAAGATTTAAATCCATCAACCACTTTACTCTGCTTTTGTAGAAACACTCTTATTAGCCCATAGGGACTATGTAATATCTGGCCTACCCCATTGTCTGGCAAAATTTCCAAAGCCCCCAGAAACAGGGAAACAAACAGAATGGATTGGTAATTAAGGGGAAACATAAAAAACATGTACCGGATATGATTGCTTGATTTTATTTGAATTTTTAGGATTCTGATTGTGTTAATAATAATTAGTGTTGTCAGTTAATCAATTTAATCACAATTAAAAACATTGGAGTATTTAATATTTTTATATTTTAATAATTTCAGTCACTCTCCAAATTAATGTGAAACAACTTAAAGACAGCATATTTTAAATATTTGTTGAATGTCTATAATTAAAAACATTAATTATAGACATTCAACACTACAATATAACTAAAAGCTATCACTTTCAACATTTGGCTTAAAAAATAACAACTTTTAATTTAAGTGAACTTAAAAAAATATTCACCTAAACCCATTCAAATAAATATATTTACCTGTGGACTTCCAACCTGACTAACAGTTCACAGTCTTCACGGCATAAATAAATTAAATATAGATAATCCTTATTAAAACTACGTTTTCCCTTTGTTCTTTGGTTAACATAAATGACAGATATCACAGCAGCTGGTTTATTAGGCTGCTGTGACTTTAAGACATGACGCAGATCTGACGCGCATGTTAATTTGAATAAATTAAAGTCATTCTGTGACCCACTTCGAATTATACTGAGGCCCAAACTCCAGTGGGGGCCCTAAGCAAAACTGTGTGAAAGGGTCCCCTTCGAAAATGTAGCACCTTGCGTAGTTTGCGTATAGGGTGTATCGGCACTGCTGAAGCCTCACATGAGTCCAGGCCCCCTGGTTGAGAACCACTGCAGTAACTTTCTCTATTGATCGACATTCAAAAATCAGTATCCACAAAAATAGCAGATTACAAATCACATGCTTCCACAACTGCCAGTGAGATGAATAAGAATATTAACAGATAACGGGAATGCTAATGGATTGAACCATACATAATCTGTGATGCTGTTTGAGATATTATGTATTGTGAAAAGTGTTATAAATAAACTTGAATTTAATTGTATAATGGTTTTCTCCAGATATTTTAGACCCTCAAATTCTGGTCTCCTTTCCCTATTTAATATATATTGGCTGAAAAAAGTCAGTCCATTTTTTAAAACTAAATAAATAAAAACCTGTGAGGATGTACAACATTTCTATTGTGGGATCTACAACATCTCTCTCTCGGCTGTCTGTCTCTCTATCTGTCTATCTTCTTCTTTAGTCCCACTTTGTTTAAGTGATCTCTCAATGGTTCTCTTCTCACAGCAGGTTGTACGAGGCCAGTGGAAGACAAATCTGTCGCCAACAGGGTCTTGGGACCAGAGAGCAGGTGGCATAGACGGAGAGGAAGTCAAACAGAAAGTGAGCGAGGGGGAAGTAAAAAGAGAGATAGAGGGGAGAGTGGGTGATGAGAAGACAGAGAGAGAGAGAGAGAGAGAGAGAGAGAATGTAACCTAGCCACAACTTCTGGGTCCTTTGGGCTACGCACACGCAAAGACAAACTCAAGCGGTCTGAAATTTGACAGGAGCTCCAAGGCCTGGAAAAAAGTTTATCCCCAGTTCACGTCAGGCCACCAGGCTCACAGTGAAATGAGACAAAACAAAGCCAAAGTGCAGCTTAGCATAAACTGACTGAGGCAGATAGTACACCGCATGAATTAGTGAGCTGTCTGTGACCAATCAACAAAGGCCCACATAATTTAGTGTAGCATAGCATAGGATCTTGCTCTTGCATATCCAAGGCAAAAGCTCAGCATAACCTCACACTGGAGAGACAGCATTACCCTGAGGATGTGTCAATGCTGTATCAAAGGATAGTGAAGAAATGAGGGTGAAACAAACTGTGAAAGGACACTAAACTTTCATTGTTTTGTTCCTAATCTGACCTGTGAAGCATTTCATCCGATGGGACTTTGCCAAAGTTTAGGAGCACACAAGCATACAGCAAGCGTAAGTGGACTATCAGCCAAAAAACAAATGTGGTATCATGGCACGGCCGTAACCACCATAGATATTGAGGGGGACAAGTCCCACACCAATAATTAGAAACGGCCACATTTTATGGCCTCAGCTGTCTAACAGCGCTCGGTGCTTTCAGAATGAGTGAGCTGGCCAATCAAATCAAAGAAGGAGGGGCTTAATGTTCACAGAAGACAAGTGTGAATTCCAATGAAACGCTTTAGTTTTAGCAGTGAAAGAGTACATGGTTAGTAAGTAGCTAAACATTTAATGTGACTTATGTTTTATGATTGAAATATTCAACGGCTGAGGGTAATATCCAGTCATGCAAACTACTAAACATTTTTATAAACATTTCGCAGTTTTGAATTGAAAACATGCTATTATTTGATTAATATGTTACAATTAATTTAATTAATTAGTGAATGTGATGAGACAAGGAAGGTTTTGCATTCTTGACATATTAGACTCAAATAAGAGTGAATATATTTTAAAAAATATATTATTTGTAAATAGTTTTTTTTCTTAATAACTACAATAGACCTAGGAAATATACCATTCTTATTTCTTTGTCGTTATCTAACATGGAGCTAATCAATGTTAAAGAACCCATAAAATCTAACTTGGAGCTATCTAACTAACTTTAGATTTCATGGGTTCTTTGACATTGTTGGTCAGACTTCATACCTCTAATGCTTTACTTACTGTTTTTTGCCTCCTCTCTCTCACTGAATCTTCATGTCCAACTCGTGTGTCACTAAATCAGTTTACGATATCAGTTTCTCCACCGAGTGACCTCTTTTTTCATTTTACACACAGTCATTCTGCATTTATCCACCCACTCATCCAGCCACATATACACCCACACACATTTCTGTCTAACTATATCCATAGCTGGCCTTTGGCTCTGTGTGTCTGCGATGCTACTTTAGGGAGCCCCAGTCCACTAACTCTGAATGTCAACAGGAGGAGATGAGCTTTAATATTTCATCATCCTTCCTCCCGCCTTTACTCTTGCCAGACATTCACAGAATAACATAAACTACATGGCGACAAAATGATTTGAGGGTTCACCTTATCTTTATGGAGGTAAACCGCATCACAAGCACACAGACACACAGGCACACAAATAAAAATCCCCCAAAGACACACACATTCAGCTTGTTTCCCTCTACACAATTTTAGAAACAAATTGAACTGCCGGTAGCAATACTGTTCCCCCTCTATCCACCCACCCACCCACCACTGTGCATACTGAGCAAATACAGTCCACTATGCAGCACTGCATTACAGAGGGAGAGTGAAGAGTAAAAGAAAGTGATAGAACGGGAAAAACAGTAAGGATTGATATAAATGATGTGTTGGATGCGGAGGAGCCCTGGGCAGGTGGGGGCATTGGCATGAGGGTTCGATCAATAGCAATCAATGGTGAGAAGGCCAGACATTCATCTTAATTCCGACTAATTAGGACAGAAGCTCAAAGGCGGCGAGTGTGAGTGTGAAGGGAAGAGGATGATAAAAATAAGCTCGTTGTTTACACAGAATCACTGGTGGTATAGTGGTTTAAGGCCTGGTTTGTTAACACAAAAGACGCATTCTAATAGGTGATGAACACAACACGTTCCAGGCATTTAATGAAGTCCCCTTTCACCTTTTTTGCCCCTGAGCAAGATGCATAGCCTGAGGTTGATCCACAAGGTACTATCCCAGCAATTAGTGTAAATTGCTGTGGATTAATAGCATCAAAGGCATAGTTTTGTGGGGGGGACCTTAAGAGTCTGAGACAGTGCAGACTTACTGAATGCACCGTTGGTTACACTCTGTGGTGTGTGTGTGTGTGTGTGTGTGTGTGTGTGTGTTTTCATGATTTATGAGGACAAAATTTGAATAATGACATGGGTATTACACTGGTATTACGACGTAAACATGTTTTATGAGAACATTTCATAAGTCCTCAGATTTATAGCTTTAAAACATACTAAACAATGTCTTATTAAAAATTTAAAAATACAGAATGTTTTCAGTGATGGTAGGTTTAGAGGTAGTGTAGGGGGACAGAATATACAGTTTGTACAGTATGAAAACCATTACGCCTATGGAATGTCTCCATAAAAAATGAAAACACAATGTGTGTTTGTGTGTGTGTGTGTTTTAAAAAATTCTGTATTTGTGAAAAATGCAATAATAGGATTACAGAATCAAAAACTTGCTATCTAAAGTATAAATCTGCTTATTTTAGTTTTTTTTTTTTATCAAGTTCATTTTTTTATTTACTCATTTTTAATTTATTTAGTTCTAATTATTTTAGTAAATATTATGTAACTAATGTAACTAATTTCATTGCAGAAATTGTTGTACATGAGTTATTTACCTTCATTAAATAGTGTGGCATATATTTTCTATATCGACCATATATAAAATCCATATCAGTTGACCATGCACTCTAAAAAGAACTGGGTTAAAAATGGACAAACCCAGCATTTGGGTTGTTTTAATTACATGCAGCTTTTAAAGGAAACAACCGTGTGAAGAGAAAAATTGGTCAATAAAGTCAATACATGCACAAGATTTCCCCAGCTTGCCTGACAACAACATGCAATAGCATGTGAAGCATGTGTGAAATTAACAGGTACATAAATACAATAACTGAACGTGTTTGTGGTTAAAATTTTAGATTAAAATGAGGGGTTACACTTTATTTTGAGTCAACTTTAGATACTCTATTAACTATAAGTAACTTTGCAACTCTACGTCAAGTAACTCATTAGTGTATTAGTAGACTATTAGTTTAGAGTTAGGATTAGAGTTAGTGTTAGTAGAATAATTTGACATATACTTGCAAAGTTACTTATAGTCAGTAGAATGTCTGTTAACAGACCGACAAAATAAAGAGTTAACAGATATAAAGCAGACAGTCTACTAATGCTCTAATGACTGGTAGTTGACATGTAGTTGCAAAGTTACTTAGCAGAAAGTGGACTATCTTTATTACTATTTACTATTTTACAAAATTTGGAAAAATATTCTCAAACCAACTTTTTTGTACTCCCCTCGAAGAAAGGTTGTTGTTGTTTGTTTTTGTTTTTTGATGAGCTAATAGTTTAATACTGTTATGTATGTGTTATGGACAGAGATGGTGAGGTCTTGTAACTTTTTATAGTAACATTTAAAACCACAACATATACTACTATTATAGACAGTCCAGTTATTGAACATTTGTCTCTCGTTACGACACAGGTTTGGGGATGAAATATTCTAACAAAGAAAGTAGTGAGAAAGCAGGTAGAAGGTGAAGATGAGTGGCTGGATGAGACATTGGGTCGTGCTGACCAGGCTGGAGAATATGGGAAGCACAGTGATAAAAGCTCAAAGGGTGCAGGCTTCTGCTAAGAGAAAAGTGGCGAGCTTAAAAGAGTGAAGTAGTGCTGTGTGGATGATGAGCCCTGCCACACCACAACTGCCTCAGCGCATCACGCAAGAAGCGCAGAGATGCGAGCTGGCTGAAAGGACCTTTATAGCACCGTCTGTGTATGATTGTCTCCGATCTCTATCTGTCTCTCTAGATATCTTCAGGCTTTCAGAGGAAGTGTCACCAAGATGGCAGGGTAGCAATAACCCACGTCATTAGATTCAATCTACCTCCACTCAGACATAAACACAGGTGACTGTTCCTCATTCCCCCACTAACTTTACACAAACAAAAAAGTCACTTTTCTTGAATAGGGTAATATATGGGACTGAAGCTCTTAAGATATGAAATATATGTTTTGGGGGGGGGGGGGGGGGGGGGGGGGTTCAACAAAATGGAAAATGTACCAACAATTAAACTATCATTCATTATGGGCTAACTTGTTTTGGCATTAATAAATCATCACCTTGGAATTATAAGCTTCTATCTGACATTTTCGTAAAAATTGAGTTATTGTTACGTGACATGCCGGTTGATAAAAGCACGATGACGAGGGAATACGAAAAGGTCTCTTTTATTGAGAAGTCCAGGAACAGGCGAACACCACATAAACACACGAACGATCACGGACAAAGAGTGAGGGACACACAGGGTATTAATGCAGACAATAATGACAGGGACACAGGTGAAAGACATAACTAATAATGACAAACAGCTGAACGGAATTAACTAATCAAGACAGGGAAGGGAAACTCACAGGAGGAACACATGACAGGCAAACAGACAGACCGGTAACCATGAAACATACAGAGTTCTAACAGTTATTCAAATGTTCTTATTCTATGACAACTTATTTACATTATGTGATGTTTTTTTATGTTGTGTAAATTTTGGGACTTTTTATTAAGAAAACAAAAAGGGTCTATCTACAAAGTCAAATGGAATGCAAAAATTTGAAGAGAAGTTTGATATCTCAAAATGTCTCAGAATGCAGATAGAACCTCATAATTCCAAGATGGTGAAATAGTCATTACAGTAAATTTGTACACACTGATAAATAGGCATTCAATTGCCAATTCATAAAACCAGCCAGAGTGATTTTACATTAGATAATTTTTCTAATTTGTGTAATAAATTTCACAAAACCAACAAAGTAAGAAATTTGTGCTTATATGGCTTCAAAAAGAAATGTAATGGGACACCAAGGTGTACTGTATTCATGGAAAGTGCAGAATAAGCTGAAATAGTAGTAAATAACTTTTAACACAGGGCTATGAAAACTTCGATGGAAAAACATGTTGTCAAGAAAGAAGGATGGAGGGAAGAAAAACAAGTGAGAGTGAAGGACATTTGGTTGTACACGCTCACACAAATACTGTCTGAGATCACCACTCAAACTGTCTTCTCTAACTACCGGCTGTATCATCCGAACATGTCTGCATATCACCCTTCCCATCTCTCTTTCATCTTCACAACATCAACCCACCCGCCCCTCCCCTGCTATCCAAGTCTTACCTCCCAGCCTTTAAGGACCACTCTGTGAAATCTATAAATATGGCCTCCCCTCCACTGCTGTGTATCACATTTCAGATCAAATTAACCAACCCAAATTCGACATGCTCCCCTGGCCTGACGGCTGAGCACTGGCGTGTGAGGTTCTAATGAGTGTCAGAACATCGATATCCTTACTGCACGAACACCACAGTCTTCCTTCAGGGGAACAATTAGAACCTGAGGAGCGAAAAACTTCCCCGGTTTCTCCAGGTCTCTCTGGTTCTGGTTGCCAGCAGTGTTAGTGTAGAACTAAGTGCCTGTGATTTAGATGTCAAAACAGATGCCCTCTGACATGAGCCTGAAGGCAGATCACATCACACAAGAGAATGAGTGCTGGAGGCATGCAGGTGTGCAATTACTGAATATGCAAGTACTGGATATGATCACAACTGTTAGGACCTTACACTGCAGGAGTGGGCGAGAGGCACTGGCTGCGTCCAATCGGAAATTCTGAAGTTTAATAGGATGTAAATGTATTCAATCAGGAACGTATTTCTTGACCATTAATTCAGATTGTTCTGTGGTAGTGTGTGCAAGCACAATTTTGTTTAAACATGCATTTTAGTCTGGGACTAGACTTAAGCCTTGTATGTGAAACCGGGCAATAGCGTTATAAATAAAACTAACTAAAAACAGACTAAACCAAAACAAAACAACAGTCCAACAAAATACAGCAATATAAAATGAAAAGAAAAAAAAGACATACAGAGCAAGTATGTATACAGAGAATAATGTACAGAATGTATTAAGTATTGAGAGCAGGGACATTTTTAGGTGTATTGGCAAACTAGACAGTCATATCCTGTGTGGGGACTGAGAGGATGAAAAGGGAGATATAACTATCAAGGATATGATCGTGTTCCATGTTCGGCTCCAATCTGCAAATAAAGGCTTTTACTTCAATAACAGTCATCCTCTTGTCTTCAACCTTTCCACTAAAGTTCTGGAAGTATGAAATCTGTGTTTCAGATGGTTATATATTTAAAGTGAATGCTCTGACTTACTTTCTTACTTGGTATTTTTGTCATGTTTTCTATCTCAACATTTTTAAATCAAGATACTTTTTAAATTATATAAAATATTAAGTCTTATTTTTTGAAAAATATAATAAATAAATAAATGTAATAAAATAAAAAAGCAATTTTTCATACCCCATTGACAGATACTTTTTCTTGTTTTAAGTAAAAAAATTCACTTTTTTATAATTATTTCAGAAAGCAACACTTAATATCTTATGTCATTTTGCTTCACAAGCATCACAAGTAATCTTGTTTCAAAAATGTTTATTTATTTGTACTGAAAAACAAGACAAAAATATACAGGAAGAACATCATTTTTGCAGCGTAGGCTTGTTAGACTGTGATTTGTATGCAAAGTGTTCCGAGTCACTAAGAGGGTCAGGGTGACTGTCAAACCACCCAATCACAGAATGACAGGGGAGTTAACACCCGCCCTTTGACAGACTGCTTGCCTCCTATTGGGCAAGTTGAACAGGCAGGTCAACTCACAGGTACTACGGGACTGGCTGCCCACAGAGATGAATGACAGATGCTCAGAGAACAGGTGTGTTCAGAGAAGACAGGTGTGCGGGTCAAACAAACGTGACTCTTTATCGGTCTCTCACACACAGGCCTTTTTAGTACCTCTCAAAGCAGGTTTAACATTACTGATAAGATTTTACAGAGATATTTCAGAGTTATGAGAAGATTGGCATGTTTTCTCCCTTCCATGCTTTTCACAAATTCTGGACTCTTTGTTGCCCCAGGTCATGTGAATTTAAGAGATAGTCCTGAATTGATTTAAAACTGCAAGTAAATGCTAAGGGCTGCCATCCCTCTGATTTGACTAAAACAGACTATCAAAAACCAAGATACACATACTAGTGGGCATTCTGACCCCTATCTTTCATCTTAGGCCAAATTTTTTAAGGGATTAGTTCACTTCTGAATTAAAATTTCCTGATAATTTACTCACCCCATGTCATCCAAAATGTTCATGTCTTTTTTTCTTCAGTTTTTGAGGAAAACACTCCAGGGTTTTTCTCTGTGTAGTGGTCTTCAGTGGGGTTCACCGGGTATAAGGGCTAAACTGCAGTTTCTGTGCAGCTTCAAAGCACTCTACACAATCCCAGGTGAGGAACAGGGGTCTTATCTAGCAAAACGATCAGTCATTTTCTAAAAAAATTAAACATTATATACTTTAACCAGAAATGCTCGTCTTGCACTAGCTCTCTTCTTCTTCTTGTAGAATTCCAGCAGTGTAGACGTAGCTAAGGGTATTACTGCCCCCCACAGGTCAAAGTTTGAACTACATTGTCATATACAATATACTAGTCCAAGTATATAAGAATTAGTTCAAACTTTGACCTCTGGGGGGGCAGTAACACATTTAGCAGTGTCTACACTGCCGGAATTTTCCAAGAAGAAGAAGAAGAGGAGGAGGAAGAAGAAGAGAGCTAGTGCAAGACAAGCGTTTGTGGTTAAAATGTATATAATTTTACATTTTTAAAAAATGACCGACCGTTTCGTTAGATAAGATCATTATTCCTTGTGTGGAATCGTGTAGAGCGCTTTGAAGCTGCACTGAAACAGCAATTTGGACCTTCCACCAATTGAACCCCACTGAAGTCCACTATACAGAGAAAAAACCCTGGAGTGTTGTCCTCAAAATAACGTAATTTCTTTTCAACTGAAGAAAGATAGAGATGAACATCTTGGATGACATGGGGGTAAATAAATTATCAAGAAATTTTAATTCTGAAATGAACAAATCCTTTAAGAGATTATTAGATCTATATTGTGTTTGCTGAAAAAAAAAACTTTCATTACATTAAGTATTATCCTTTACGTTTTATTATGCTGTTTTACAGATGCTGTTTTGATATTTTATCGCCCCTGATCAAAAGGTTGAGAAACTGCTACATCACATGAATGAATGAATGAATGGGAAAAGAGAGAGAGATTGGAGACAGCAAAAAATTATGCATGAAAGGGAAGAGACAGCCATGTGCAGTGTGCAGCTGGAGTGTTGGGTGCAGACAAAGACAACAGGCTGAGCAAATATTTGAGGCATCGAATGCAAACAGCTGGCGTTGCATGGGTGTCTCTGTGTAAGGGACTGAGAGATGGAGACTTATAGAGGGATAGAGAAAAAGAGAAAGAGTATGTGATCATCATGCCCCTGTAATAGCACTCTACAGTCGTGGCCAAAAGTTTTGAGAATTCCATAAATATTAGTTTTCACAAAGTTTGCTGCTAAACTGCTTTTAGATCTTTGTTTCAGTTGTTTCTGTGATGTACTGAAATATAATTACAAGCACTTCATACGTTTCAAAGGCTTTTATCGACAATTACATGACATTTATGCAAAGAGTCAGTATTTGCAGTGTTGGCCGTTCTTTTTCAGGACCTCTGCAATTCGACTGGACATGCTCTCAATCAACTTCTGGGCCAAATCCTGACTGATAGCAACCCATTCTTTCATAATCACTTCTTGGAGTTTGTCAGAATTAGTGGGTTTTTGTTTGTCCACCCGCCTCTTGAGGATTGACCCCAAGTTCTCAATGGGATTAAGATCTGGGGAGTTTCCAGGCCATGGACCCAAAATTTCAACGTTCTGGTCCCCGAGCCACTTAGTTATCACTTTTGCCTTATGGCACGGTGCTCCATCGTGCTGGAAAATGCATTGTTCTTCACCAAACTGTTGTTGGATTGTTGGAAGAAGTTACTATTGGAGAGTGTTTTGGTACCATTCTTTATTCATGGCTGTGTTTTTGGGCAGAATTGTGAGTGAGCCCACTCCCTTGGATGAGAAGCAACCCCACACATGAATGGTCTCAGGATGCTTTACTGTCGGCATGACACAGGACTGATGGTAGCGCTCACCTTTTCTTCTCCTGACAAGCCTTTTTCCAGATGCCCCAAACAATCGGAAAGGGGCTTCATCTGAGAATATGACTTTGCCCCAGTCCTCACCAGTCCATTCACGATACTTTCTGCAGAAGATCAATCTGTCCCTGATGTTTTTTTGGAGAGAAGTGGCTTCTTTGCTGCCCTTCTTAACACCAGGCCATCTTCCAAAAGTCTTGGCCTCACTGTGCGTGCAGATGCGCTCACACCTGCCTGCTGCCATTCCTGAGCAAGCTCTGCACTGGTGGCACTCCGATCCCGCAGCTGAATCCTCTTTAGGAGACGATCCTGGCACTTGCTGGACTTTCTTGGACGCCCTGAAGCCTTCTTTACAAGAATTGAACCTCTTTCCTTGAAGTTGCTGATGATCCTATAAATTGTTGATTTAGGTGCAATCTTAGTAGCCACAATATCCTTGCCTGTAAAGCCATTTTTATGCAACGCAATGATGGCTGCATGCGTTTCTTTGCAGGTCACCATGGTTAACAAAGGAAGAACAATGATTTTAAGCATCACCCTCCTTTTAACATGTCAAGTCTGCCATTCTAACCCAATCAGCCTGACATAATGATCTCCAGCCTTGTGCTCGTCAACATTCTCACCTGAGTTAACAAGACGATTACTGAAATGATCTTAGCAGGTCCTTTAATGACAGCAATGAAATGCAGTGGAAAGGTTCTTTTGGGATTAATTTAATTTTCATGGCAAAGAAGGACTATGCAATTCATCTGATCACTCTTCATAACATTCTGGAGTATATGCCAATTGCTATTATAAAAACTTAAGCAGCAACTTTTCCAATTTCCAATATTTATGTAATTCTCAAAACTTTTGGCCACGACTGTATAATGGCATTTTGTTATTACAAACCTTTTAAAGAACTTATGAAATATTAAAGTAAATAAGAAGTGCAAATCTGCATTATTTTTAACATAAGAGCGAGAAGAGACATTTTTTTTTTTTTTCAATTGAAAGGATTCCGGTGTAATTTTCTTCCAGTTAATTTAAACAGTCTGTTATTCTGCTTGATGTTGCACACTTGTATTTCTTACTCACATTTCATCATACTTCATTTTCAAAACTCAAGTTTTTGCCTATACTGAAGATGTTTTGGAAAAGTTCAGTCAAATAAACTGGCATGTTGTTAAACAGCAGTACAATCCATTGAAGGGATGTAGAATATGGTCATTCAGAGTAAGGCATTAGTATGGGCTTTATAAGTACTAATCAACAGCCAATATCCTAGTAATATGCATGGTAATAAGCAAATAGTTATTAGTGAGAATTGGATCCTAAAGTGTTACCAAAATTAAATATAGAGCCCTGACTAAGGTCTATGTCAACTGTAACCAAACTTTGTTATCTCTAAATTCATCTAGAGCAGAGCTCTTCAAACCTGACCCACTGACCAGCAAACTTTATTTCTAACCTGCTTCAGCACATCTACCTGTATATTTTCAAATGATCCTGAAGGCTTGATTAGCTGCTTCAGGTGTGTTTGATTAGGGTTGGAGCTAAACTCTTTAGGATAATGGGATCCCAGGAGCAGGGTTGAAGACCTCTGATCTAGAGCAGTCAGTGCTTTTCTCTACTGTTTTACTAATTGGCCCATTGCTTTGTTGTCGGTTTGCCACGTACAGCTACAGTACTGTTATGCAGGGAGAATAAGGGAGACAGGAACTGCATGTGTAAGTATAAGACCTACATGTTCTCGTGAGCGGATACGGCATATGCTTCCTGCATTCAGGCTTGAGTTGAATGAAAAGAGGCGTGCTTCTTTTAGCTTTCCTCCTACTTCTGCCAACACTTTCTCCTCCACTGTTCCTGTCTGCTTTCCTCATCTATCACAAGCAAAGGCCCCTCTTATCTATCTCCTCCTTTCCCTCTCTGCAACCTTCCCTCCCTCTGCCACCCTGCGCTCCATCCATCCGTCCATCCATTCATCCTTCGGCTGATACCGAGCCAGCTCTCCAATTTAATTCCCCATCTGTGGACTGCTTGAGATATTAGTTCAGAGATGAGATCCGTGACCCTGAATACGGGGGTAGAAGATTCAGCGAGGGGGGGCAGGGTGGCCAGGGTCTCCGTCCCTAGTTGAAGTCACGTCTCTGGGCTTGGCAAAGACGCTGCTGCCTCTCTACCTTCCCGGATCACCTCCTGAAGTGGCTGGGCTAAATATTTGCCCTTGGCCTCATCGGCGTCTGGACATGTCCTCTCTTGCTAAGTGACCGGCGTCATCACCTTCCCCTCCCGAGCCGACACCATCTCCACCCCGTCTCTGCATCAACCACGAGAGCTGGCACAGCGACAGGCAGCCAGAATGGAGGCTAGGAAAAGTTTGAGCACTCAGCTCAAAAGAGGTCAGAATAGTTCAGTGACCTGGAAAGAGATGGCTGATGCATTCCTAACAACCTGTATGCCAGGGTAACACTCTCACTTGCAACAAATCTTCAGCAACCAGTATTATCATTGACAAAAACTAAAAATGCAGCCTAATCGAAAGCATTTTCATTATTTGAAATAGAGAAAAACTAACATAACTGGGGGATGACTTAATGTGATGCAAATTTGAATTAGACCTAGAACAGTCATTTAAATTAAAGTCACAATTGGATTTTGAGATTTGGCCGAGCGGGGTTTAATTGGACTAAATGATTGGAGAAGTCCTGCATATGTCACCAGAGAGGAGTCTGCCATTTTTCTGTTTTGACCTCATCATTAAACATTATGAGGTGAAAAAAAAACACAGCATGGTTATTTTTATAATGAAAAAAATATTTTATCAGGTAGAAATTTTGAGTAAAAATATTTTTTTTAAATCCTTCAATGGGCAGGTTCTATTTAAAATCTATTTTAAAAAAATTGACCAGTTGACGCATTCATTTCAGCAGACCTAAAATACTAAACCTAAAACGGATTTAATGGATTTACAGCACAACTAAAAGAACTCTATATTTAATATAATTTACATGACTTTTCTATGACTTAATTATCATTATATTAATTAACTTCTCTTATGAATTTTCCTGGTCCGCCCTCCCTCTTTTCTATCATACAGATTTACACACTCATCCAACTGAGAATTTATTAGAAAAGACCTGTCATGCTGCCTTTGTGTTTTTGTGGTGCTGCTGTGGAGAAAGAGAGGAAAAGGATCAGAGCTGACAGAAAGCTCTCGCTGGACCAGAAGCAGCCCGTGCAGCCACCTGAATATTCATCAGATTCATTAGCACTTTTTTCTTTTCTCACTAGTCTCTAATTCATCTCGCATTTTCATTGCCTTAATTCTATATACACATTTCAGGAGGGCTGTATGGGTGGATTCAGGGAGGTGCAAGCACACGCCTGCAGGGAAGGATGAGTGTGTATTACATGCACAAACACATAATGACACAATGGCTCGATTGCAGGGAGCCAAAGTTTCAGTGAACTTTTTCGCCTCTGAGAGCCAGCTGAGATTTGCTTGCGACACACTCGAACTCATCCTTCCAGCCACTTGACCCCAGCCATCATCTCTGTATGCCAGTATGTGTGTGTGCTTGTGTCTGTATCTCTCACAGGCACTTCTGTCATCACCATTTCTATAATATAAGCTAATTAGGTCCTCATTACTTCCTAGCTCCTCTCTAACTCTTTCTTCTTCCGTCCAAACCTTTTTGCTTCTTTCATACTCTACCATGTGGCACGACAGATCCAAAGTGCTCCCATTATAATCAACAGAACTGTCTACACTGTATGTGATGTGGCAGCTTTGTTAATTATAATGGGGACATTCTAGTTTTGTCCCGTCATTTGCTCCCAGCGTAGATGCCGACTGTGCCCCACTTTACATAATTAAACTACACACTTTTTGCTGCTGATTGAAAAGTTATATGTCTCAGATTCTTTAGGCCTTAGTGAACAGCTTCTCAGGAAATATTCTTCAAAGTCTTTCAAAATGAAATTTCTATCATTAGCTACTCACCATCATGTCGTCCCAAACCCATAAGACCCTCGTTCATCTTCGGAACACAAATTTACATATTTTTGATGAAATCCGAGGGTATCTGAAACACACATATAAGCAGGAACATCATCGTCAACCTTTTGAGATCCAGAAAGGTATTAAAGACATTGTTAAAATAGTCCATGTGACTACAGTGGTTCAAGCTTAATGTTACGAAGCAACAAGAATACTTTTTCTGCACAAAAATAACGACTGCGTCAGTTTCATGACAGAACTTTGTACGTATGAAAGGCACTATACAAATAATCTTGACATGGAAGTGACTGATTTAAACATAGTGAGACAAAAATGTAAAATGCGGCACAATGGTTAATTGCAATATCTTAGAGGAGCACATGCCAAGTAAATTATTTTTTAAACATTACAAAAATATTAGGCCGCACAGTTTTAACACTGATAATAAGAAATTTTTATTGAGCAGCAAATGATTTCTCAAGGATCATGTGACAATGAAAACTGGAGTAATGATTGAAATTTCAGCTTTGCCATTACAAGATTAAATTACATTTCAAAAATATTCAAATAGCAAACAGTTATTTTTATAATGTTTTTTTTTAAATGCATTAGAGACTTTTTTTTTTTTTTTTAAAAACATTGAAAGAAAAAAACATTTCAAAAACCCACCGGAAACAATAATATACCACACGATTTTCAATGTACTATAATTGGGGAAGAACTAACTCTAATCTCTGATACTACCCCTCTTCCTGAATTCACACACTTTATCCTCTATCCTTCCTCTACTGTTTGTTCGTTATTCTCTCCTCAGAGTGAGACTCCATTAGACAGGCTCCTCTCGGTGTCGGTATCTCAGTTTGCCGTTTTACCGAGACCAACTGACGAGCAAAAACACAACTGAAAACAGCCAAAGGAGGGGTCGGAGAAGCGATAAGACACGATGGCCAAACAATGGGAGCCGCTTGCCTTGCAGAGGGAAGACAGCCCTGGAGAATGGAGTGAAACCGAAGATAAGACAAGTGTCTGAAGAGGACATAGATAGTGTAGGCCAGAGCTGTCACACTGAGAAAGACAGAGGAAGAAAAGTGATAACCTCTGCTCTGCTGTCCACTCCATATGCCAGAAAATGGCTACATATATGACCTTCTGCATCTCTATTGTTCTGCTGTTCTTTATAGCCAGAACTTGCACAGCAAACACAAAGATGAAAAGCACATGTATGCAAACACAAAAAAGGTATAAATCTAAAAATGAAATATTATTTTCAGGTGCTTTTGTTGGTGGTGGAAACCAGGGCTAACATACTACATGCACAAACACACACACAGCTACAAGCAAACAAGTATCTGCATATTTAAAAGAATGAAATGCAAAAACTTTTAGGATGTTTTAATGCAAATTAATAATAATAATAATAATAATTGAATACCTATTTCCATTTAAAAATCATCAAGAATGTCATTAAATGAGAAAAGTGAGGCTTTTACAGAGAAAAAGTTTTAAACACCATCAATGTGGTCAGTAAACCTCATGAATGGTGATTAGGGCTTTGCAATAATAATAATAATAATAATAATAATCAGGTTAATCGTCGCAGATGAAAATGAGGCTGTGAGGGGTAGAAGCAGACTTTTTACAATGGCACGCACTGTATAAAGGTCCAAGATCACATAATTTTCACAACTTTTAAAACTGTTGTATGGAGTTTTTGTCTACTGAAAGTTTTTTTAGGAAAGATGTTTAGTCAGCTGAACAATCGCATTGTTGTTAAGCAACACTACAGTCCATTGGTAGAGCCTCGTTTTCCTTCAATGACACTACCCTGATTCAGGGGCTTACATGACACCGTTTTCAACTAAAATCAGAAAACTTTTTACGCACTTTAGCCACTCATTTACATGATAACAGTGTTTTGGGGGGCCTGGCAATGCAAACTTTCAAAAACTGGATTCAAAGTACAAGTTTTGAAAACGATCTCCACATAAAAATAATGCAAATATGTGACAATGGCGATATCATGTGCATTACAAAGTGACATCGCCAACTACTGGCTTAGCATACATAATGTAGCGTTAAAAGTCATTTTACACCATTTTTAGTAGTTTAAACCCTGAGTATACTTCGTTTTTTTTACGTGTACGTTCAGTCAAAGCACAGCCTTGCAAAGTATACTTCCTTCAACTCATACACATATACAGGTGTTCAACATATGCGCAGCTTTGAGTAATCTCTCGCCACGAGTTACAACCACGAGTGTACTTTCTAACCTTTTCGCACAATCTCTGGTCTATGTAGGCGTCCATGTTCTCTGTAGCTTGCATGTGCTCTGATCTGTTATGTTTATGCAATTTTTCTTTGACTACCTTGTCAATTGACACTCCCAGAGCACGGCTGCCACCTTTTGGATAAACTAATTACTGCAAAAACAATTAAATGCACATGTGTGACCTGCGCATACATGTACGCAAGGTACGCGAAATTTACTTCACGTGCACTGAATGCTGACCCCGCGTTCATGAAGAAAGTGAACTATACTTTGGGGGTTTTACGGTGAATCCGTTGTCTTCTGAAAGCGAAAAATGCAAAGGATTTTTTTTTTTCATCTTTGTGTAAAAGGGCTATATAGATATGAAAAATAAATTATTTTTTATTATATTATGTATTCTAAGACCCTTAAAATTTGTAACAACATAAAAAAAACGTTTTATTTTTCATTTATATGCACTTTAACATCTAATATTTAAGATTAAAATATTTAATGGAATAACTAAAATACAACAAAAATTAAAACAAGTCAGGTTTTATGCTTAGTTTTTCATTAAATGAATTTGAAGAGAAATGATTAATCATAATCAGGTGTAATTCAAGTGTTTCTTTTTCATTTCCAAATTACAACCTCAACAAAGATACTGTAATTTATTCTCTTCAGCAAATTTAATTTTTTAAATGTGACTAATTAATACGTCTGAATATTTTTTAAGGACACCCTGAAAGTGGTCACGACACACAAAAACACACGCTGATCACGAGGTGGGCCGGAGGTTTGTGTCACATGCAGATGTGGGTAGCCTCGATACTGACAGGGAGGACACAGTATTGGTCCTGGAGGGGGTTCATTGTTGGGTGGTGGGAGATAGAGATCTTTGAAAGAGAGATAGAGAGAGGTGGAGAGAGCATGAGTGTTTGCCTTTGGACCTGAGCATGTAGATGCCCACCCGCACGCTCTGCCACAGCCCCTGGCTCTTGTCGCTTTGTATCAATCTGCATCCCCTTGACAAAAATAGTGCTTAAAATAGTGGCCCATAGCAACAAGCAACATCATGACCAACGACCCTGGACCCTTATGCCTGGGAATGGCCTTATCAAACAGTCTCTTTTTACATTTCATCGTTCACCTCTCACGTTTTCTCTGTATCATTCATATAAAAGAAAATCTGATACCCTCAAAGAGCCTAACAATTTCAAATTGACTAAAAAAATCCTCTTTAAAACTCTCACACAGATGTCATGAAAAACTTCAAACTTCAGCCACAAACATAATAATAAACAGGAACAACACATGAACACATTTCTCACTAAACTAATAGAAGTCTAACTTTGAAACACAGAGGCTAAATTCATCTCCAAAAAAAACCCAGCTAAAGACATATCTTTTTCGTCAACACTTGACCCAGTAATATTAGCACTTACTTTTCATCTATTTGTATATATTAAAAAAAATCCTTGCTACGAGCACTTTGCAAGTGAAACTGGGACTTGACATGGCACTTGTGTAGTGTTGAACTCATGCTGATTTGATTGCTTCAACTATTCTCATTTGTAAGTCGCTTTGGAGAAAAGCGTCTGCTAAATGATTGAATGTAGATGTACACTTTTCCTTTATGTGTGCAACCTATTTGTCCATTTGCTTTCAGTGGATGAACTTATTCCATACAGTAATATACTGTTAAAGCTTTCTCTCCACTGGTTTCACCACTAGAAGTTGAGCAAAGTGAGCACGAATACGCAAGAAACTTGTAACACTTCATATACAATCTCCAGGATTTAACCATGTAAAGCCTGAATTACAAAATAGACAATCATAGACCAACTGACCCTTAGCCGGCAGTTTGATTGACAGGCGAACTAACCAATCATAACCCCGAATCCATCATTTGGTCTGACAAAGCAGTCAGGGGAGTTATTAGATTACCTTTGGTGAACTTGAAAAATTGTGTGTACTCACGTCTTTCTGCGCTTGAAACAACATTCCTTCTGATGTCTATTCATGTTTATTTGATGCTAGAAATGAACTAGTATGAAGAGATGTTGGTTCACGAGCCGCTTGAAGGAGCTACAGAGATCTGTCACGACACATTAAAGAGACACTATACGCTATTTATTGTTTAAATTTCTTTAAAAAATTACAATATTTTACATTTGAAACGGTTTCATTCGTTGTCAGTGTCCTGTTTGCTCTGGGATGTATTTTTCACTACGTGAGAACATGATGTGTGGCGTGAGAGAGCATGGGTTGTTGGATAAATCAACAGTAACTAAAATATTTGATTCATCATACTTTTATGGCTCATATTTTTCAGGAGAAAAAACAAATACATTTTAATTTTAAAATGAGACTATTTATGTTATTTATATGGCCCCCCAAAATTCTATGTAAATCAATGAAATATAGACTACTTACATAAAATGCATATAAAAAAATCATATCACTCTTACCCAATAATAAGTACGTTTGCAATACTATGTTTGAGAGATGTACAAAAAAAATATTCAAAACATGAGCATGTAAAAATCACTAAAGATTTCACAGCAAAAAGAGGGCAGAAAGTATGCAGAGGCCTTAGAAATGAATGTATCAAATGTGATACTGGCTTTATATGGTTAAGCACGAACACACTTGAACAAAGACCTACATACGAACACAGTTCATTGAACATGAACAAAAGCATACCATGCAAAATGTTTGTAGGCCTCTGCATTTAATATGATGCCTTTATAGAGCATAGTTTCAACGCTTATTATGATTCCCAAGTGAAAAGACAGTTTTGGCATCACATACAAAGCAGGTGCATAATTGTGCATGCCATATAAAATGTGTTTAAAAAAAAAAAAAAATGCACTGCCTGATATACAGTAGCTATCCCAACAGCTCTTTACCTGGATCCGGACATGCACCTGTGACTTCAGTTTCCAGTAAAGTAGTACATTGGTAGTTACTGCCCTCTAGTGGCGAGCTCTGCTTTTAAAATCAACTGTATTATTCTCATGATGCGGCACAGAATCATAAGGCGTTTAAAACAATGCGCCTAAAGTTATGAGCATTTAAATACACACTCACACGTCGCGGCACTCACTTATATGAATAATCTATATGAAAAATCTAGTCTAGATTAAAACACAAATATTAGATGTTAAGAATGAAATAGTTCGCTAATTCCTTCTCATTGAAAAGTATGTGTATTAATGATGCTTCATTTGAAAGCAGTGCACCGCATTTGTGTCTGGCATTCTGTGCGGACATTCCCGCCTCACTGTCAGGACCCCAGCCAGGCAAGATGGCGGCGCCCCTCCAAATCGCCGGGGAGTTTGAAAACTGGCTGAACGAGCGGTTGGACTCCCTTGAAGTAGACAGAGAAGTTTATGGAGCATATATACTCGGAGTGCTTCAGGAAGAGGAAAATGATGAAGAGCAGAAGGATGCTCTTCAGGGCATTCTCTCCGCTTTTCTGGTCAGTGCACGCGCGTGACACTCGCACTCTCAACTCAGCTGTCAGGATCTTTCACACGAGTGGCTCTGCTGTTGTGAATATTGTTAACTTTAAGCATTGGTATGACAAACTTATCATGAACCCGAATACGTTTATATATTATGAACTGAACTATTTTGTTGGTTTATTCCCTCCCTCCATTCGAACAGTTAAAGTGTGAAACTTGATCGATCGAGCGCTTGTTGCCATTCCCCGGTTTCACGATTATTATTGACTCAATAAATAATCGTACATATGCAACTTAATTTCACATTTTCCATTTATACCAGAAACTTTTTTTGAATGTAGGTTTACGTAAGGTATATGCCAAATTAGATCTGTTATGGTGGGAAGTCGGTGCAACCATTAAAATGTAGTCGTTTCCGTGAACGTTTTAGACTTGCATTGCTAAACAGAGGTCACTTTATTCCCCCAGGAAGAAGACACGCTTGAGGAGGTTTGCCAGCAGATCCTAAAACAGTGGACCGAGTGTCGCAGCAGATCTGCAGTGAAGAATCAGACGGAGGGTAGGAAAAGATTAATCACATTTACCAGTTGCATTTCTGTCTCCGTGCAATTTTTTTTGTAATTATATGATTTCTGAATCATCATGTGACACTGAGGGCTGGAGTAATAATACAGAAAATTCTATAAATCACAATAAATGATGTTTTAAATGTATTAAAATTGAAAAGTAATAAATTGTAACAATAGTTTACAATATTTCCCTCTCTACTACATTTTAGATCAAACAGATGCAGCATTGTGGGCATTGGACACTTCATTTTTTCTTCTTTTTTCTTTAAAAACACTTTCTTTGGAAAATTATGAGGTGGTCTTGTTTTTTTTTTTCTGATTTCAGATGAGGTTCAGGCCATTGCCAGTCTGATAGAGAAGCAGGCACAGATTGTGGTCAAGCAGAAGGAGGTGTCAGATGAGGCCAAGAAGAGGAAAGAGGCTCTACTGGCTCAATATGCTCATGTAACAGATGAGGAAGAATATCCTTTCATTACATGTCGGTTTATTCTGTAATTGATTCTATGATTTTCACGACACCCTGTTGAGAACAAATCATCGCTCAAGCTCACGGTTCAGCTGATCCAATGTGGAGCAGTTTCCTTAACGTTTGTACTGAAGATGAGGAGGAGGAACAAACCGCAGTGGGAATACCTATTGAAAAATGTATCCTTTTTGCACGGTATTGCTCCACTGATACTTTGTTAAAAAACAAAGCAAAAAAAACACACACACACATATAAATATATATATATATATATATATATATATATATATATACACACACACATACACACATGTAGTATTGTTCTATTCTTCTATGTAAAAAAAAAAAAAAACAACAAAACAATCACTCTAGAAGATCTCTACTGTGGTTATGCTCAATGTGTGTAAGTACTTGTTTAGGAACAGCTGCAGTGTGATCTACATTGTTTAAGATATCTGTATCATGAACTGTTCCCTTCACTGCCAGCCCCAGCCCTGTTCAAAAACACCAATGTTGAGGATGTTTTAAACCGCCGCAAACAGCAGCGTGACCAGGCCAGAGAGGACGCACAGAAGAAGAAAGAACAGGACAAGATGCAACGCGAGAAAGACAAGCTGGCCAAGCAGGAGCGCAAGGACAAAGAGAAGAAACGCACACAGAAGGGAGAGCGCAAAAGATAGAGGGGAATAAGATGAAACTTTTACAGACTAATATAATGCCAAGATCATTTACCTAGAAGAGAAAAAAAACAATGAGACCTCAGCAGACAATGTCCCAAACAACAATGTATGCATCCATATCCAGTTTTGGGTCTGATATAGTTTATTGAAAGATAATGTTGGGCCTAATGAGCTGTTTTCTTGTCTTGTACAAACTAATCGCAAACCAGCAAACTGGGTGAGAATTATATTGTGACATATTCATTTGAGATTTATTACAGGTGCTGACTGCTGTGCTACTTATTTAAGGGTAAATCGCACAAAAGCGTCAAAAACATGTTCAGGTCACATTTCGACCCAAAAATCTATCAAATTTATATTTTGTTTAAAGACCCATTTCCCCCAATTCTCATTATTCTATTTGAAAAATACTTAAATTGTAGAGTATAATTGTAATGAATATAATGTGACTATACAAAACATCTTACTAATTTCACTTACTTGCATGTTGTTTTATTAATTCTCTCGTTTTACTGAATCATAGCTACTTTATAACAATCATTTCCCTATATATATGTGTGTATATATATATATATATATATTAGAAGGGTGAAAAGTGACCTGGACGCGTTTCTGTGAGATTCTCTTTAACATTTACCAGCAGATAACCAACAGGTTTGTGTCTAAAAACGACATAATTCCTCTTCTTATTGCCTTGAGGGACTTTCAGATAACCTGTGAACCTGTTTTATATGTTTTCCATAAGCTGCTGCTTCGTAGCACTCCAGTGATTTTTTTTTTTTTTTTTTTTTTTAAACAGTAACTCAAGATACAAAAATATATCTTTATTTATTCAGCTCACAAGCTTTTTCAGAACCTGAAACCAACTGAAGCCTTCTTGTCATGTTGCAATATATGGAGAGGGCTCAGACACAACCCAAAGACCGAGAAAGATAACTGCTAATAAATAAGTGGGACATATGTATTTTTTTTTTTTTTTTGCTCAAACTAATAGTGTGGTGGATATTTCTCTCAGTTGTGGTTTATTTTTACTGTAGGACACTGAACCTAAGAAATGATCCTAAAAGAAGGGTATGTGTGTGCATATATATATATATCAATTGACAACTGTTCATTTGAAAGCTGCTACATATTGTGCCAATACCTTGTAGACTGCCTTCTCATATACTACAATGGATTGCACTGTAGGTAAACTAATATCTTTAAATCTTTCTTTTCTGTTTGCTTGTAAGATCAGGTGATTTGAGCATTCTTTAATCAGAGCAACAATATTTAACATTTTGTAAGCTAAAATATCCCAAAATTGATAAAATAAATTGAGCTGTGTAAATGAACGTGTTCACTCTTGACTAATGTGACCAGTTAACTTGAAAGTCAAAGAGAATGTAGAGTGTAGTCCTTTAATCTAGTACTCTTGGTATCATATGTAGGTTTTATACCACAGCCACAAGGAGCTGTTATTAAATGGGATGTCCAATGGTAGTTTTTATTTTTTTTAAATCCCAGATTCTTGTCCAAAAGGAACATCAGAAGCTATCGTATGTAAATTCTGGGTGTCACTGCCAATTGCTTGTAAGCTGTTAAAATTTCTCAATGAATTCATTTATGCAATAAGAGCTCTAACACTTGAATACTGATGACTGGTAAAACTGTTGAACATTCTGTGCTCATCTTTCCAAACCTCTCTGCTTTTCTTTATATCAATACAATTTAAACGTAAGGTCAAATCTGATTCCTGACCATCTTCAGGGTCTTCTTTATAATGGAAATCACCTAGTGAATTACACTCTTCAGAAATTATGATATTTTGTAATTTGTTGAGCCTCAACTGCTTGATTTGAGAAAATATGGCCTGGTTTCACAAACAGAGTTTAGATTAAGCCAGGAGTAGACCTTGGTTCAATTAGGATGTTCAAGTAACTTTTATAAACATACCTTAGGAAAAAAAAACATTAATGGTGTGCATCTTGAGATAAATAATGGCACTGACATAAGATATATCAGTGCAAGTTGCTTTTAAATAAAACAGCTCAAACATGCATTTTAGTCTGTGACTAAGCTTAAACCTTGTCTGTGAAACCAAGGGTTAATTTTATGGGTAAATATTTAGGATTTTCAGAACTGAATGAATGTAAGGAACTTGTTTACAAATAGCTTTTCATTATTTAGCCAACCAGCAGTTTTGTGAGTTGGTTCTTTTAAAACACATTATTCCAAGTGAACCAAGAAATTTAGTAAAATATACTGCAGCTTTACTATTTTACAAGAGGTTTCATTTGATGAAGACCAGATCTTCTTCTTTTTTTTTTATTAGAGCAACATTAATTAACGTATTTTGGATCAATGTTTAATTAAATAAACAATAGTTTTATGCACCAGTCTTTGAGTTCTGGGACTTCACTGCTGTGTTATTTTAATTGTTAAACTTGAACAAAAGCAAGGGTAATAAAACAATACAGTACAAGCACACGTCACATGAACAGTGTCAGTCTGTAACATTCGCAGGTAACAGGTTGTTCACATCATTTATTTCAGTCCATGAATGATGTTATTGTCAGCAACTCAATATATCCTCAAATTAGAGTTACATCACAGACAGATTGACTACATACACACATTGAAAAATAGTGACTGAAATCTTGAGTTTAATTCAGAATTTAGATAAACTGCGAATAAATAAAATCGCATTAGGATTTTCAAATTTAGAAGAGATTTGTGATTGTCATTGCTTATCCAGCGAGACCACTAAAAACCTAGTGCTGACAAGAAAATCAAGCACAAATAAATAAGTAAATAAAAATACCAGGACAACTGGAACACGTCCTACTGGTCATAAATACTGTTTTTGATTTTGTGAATGTGTGTATTGGAAGACGTTTGAGTATTCTGAATAGGTTGTAGGAGACAATAATTAAACTCACAAAAAACCTGTAACACAAATATTTTTTTTGGTTTCCCATGTAACTATTTATAATTTTTTGTCAACTGGGCAAAAATATCCCATTATCTTCCAAAGCCACAGATCTTACTCTCGCGGCACATTCTGTACCATTATCACCATTAGCCAGTTAAAATGTCTTTCTTTTGACTTCATCTTTCTTAGTGTGACAGTTGTTGAATCAATCTTTCATACTCTCTCAAAAAACTTTGTTTTTACTGGCAGTTCTTCTGGGGTCTTTGGACAAATAGCTAAATACTGATCTTACTGCCATAATTCCAAGTATTTTGGAGTATTTGATTATAATTTGATTGGTAGTTTTCACTGAAGACTGATAAATATTAATGAACTGGAATTCCATCTGCTGCCCACAACTGAGCCTAATGTATCACTATAGTGGAATAACTTAAATAACTCATTCATTCCTCTAAAAAGTCAATTCTATCGCCTCTTTTTAGATCAGTGTTACTTTGTGTCAGAAAACACCCACACAGAGGCTGTATACCTGCCAGAAAGTGATCACAGGGTAGTCAGTGCTCTCTTCAAACTGCTCTGCTCAGGACTGTCTGGGTCTAAAGGAGAGCAGGCACCTTTCACGAGTCCCTCCTCTGGGAAAACGCTTTTTTTGGGCAAAGTCATTTGTAATGCACACCAAAGAGCAGTTCGGGCCTTTCTGGTGCTGCTGCACATGTCCTTCACAGCAGAAGCCAGCAGAAGTATCTCTGTGAGATTTGAAATACAAAAGAAACGGTGTGTTAAGAAAGTTAAGGAAGAACGTGTTAATGGTATAATCTACTCTGAAACAAACACATCAAAGAATAAATGAACATAATACTTTATAATACAGATATGGCCAAAAATATCGGCACCCTTGGTAAATATGATCAAAGATGACTGTAAAAATAAATCTGTATTGTTCATCCTTTTGATCTTTAGCAAAAATGTAAGCTTTTATTGAAGGAAAAGAATTAAAGTGGGGGGGGGGGGGGGGGGGAAATCACATTATGAAATAAATGTTTTTCTCCAAAACACGTTCGCCACAATTATTGGCACCCTTCTATTCAATTCTTTTTGCAACTTTCTTTTGCCAAGATAACAGCTCGGAGTCTTCTCCTATAATGCCTGATGAGTTTGGAAAACAGCTGAGAAGAGATCAGAGACCATTCCTTCATTCCTTCATTGCCGCTTCTCTTCAGTTCACTCCACTCATTTACTTTAGAATTCAGGTCAGGGGACTGGGACAGCCATGAACAGAAACTTAATTTTGTGCTCAGTGACATTTTTTTGTGTTGGTTTTGATGTTTGTTTTGAGTCAATGTCCCGATGGACGATCCAACCACGGCCCATTATAGGATTTCTGACAGAAGGGTTTTGATTTTTTATCTGTTGGTATTTGATAGAATCCATGACTCCATGTATCTGCAAAAGATGTCCAAGACCTCCAGTGGAAAAATAGGCCCACAACATTAAAGATCCAGTAGTATATTTAACCGTGGGCATGGGGTACTTATTATCCCTGTGTGCACCAAACCTATACTATAAAACCTAGTCCCATTTGAAGTTCTAGTCTTGTCTGAAAACTGAATATGGTGGAGATTGTTTCTGGATGAGAGCAGAGGATTTTTCTTGAAACCCTCCCGAAAAACTTGGGGATGTAGGTGCTGATTGATAATTGTTTTTAAGCTTCCTGAGACTCAAGACTCAACTAATCTTCACAATTCTCCAGCTGTGATCTTTGGAGAGTCTTTGGCCACTCAAAACCTTCTCCTCACTGTGCATTTGGCCAATATAGATGCATGTCCTCTTCCATGCAGATTTGTAACATCTTTAATTGATTGGAACTTCTTAATTATTGTCCTGAGAGTGGAAATGGGGATTTTCAATGCTTTAGCTATTTTCTTACAGCCACTTTCTACTTTGTGAAGCTCAACAATCTTTTGCAACACATCAGTACTATATTCTTTGGTTTAACCCATTGTCATGAATTTTGCCTAAGTGTTTCCTCATATTTATACTCCTGTGGAACAGGAAGTCATGGCTGGACAATTTCATGTTCATGATCACCCTGGTGTACTTAAAATAAAAAAGTAAATATGAATGGTAATATATACTTCAAAGATATTTTGCTCAAAAAAAATTCTTGGGGTGCCAATAATTGTGGCCAATGTGTTTTGGAGAAAAACATTTATTTCATAATGTGATTTTCAATTCTTTTCCTTCAATGAAAGGTTAGATTTTTGCTCATTTTATATATTAAAGCTCAAAAGGATAAACAATGCATTAGGGGTGGGCGATATAGCCTCAAAATTACACAAGTACACACAAGATGTGTACTTCTTGCTTTTGTTATAGTGCATGTTCACTAACCCCTGTCCTCTCTAAAGAAGGCCACTGGCTGCCTGTGTCTGCTGCTAGCATTGATGAATTCGTCCTTGCGGCGTGCCTGAGTGATGTAGATGACCTCAAGATGCCTGTCCAATGCGGAGCCGATATTAGCATGAAGCGGAAAACTCCGCAACTGTTCCATCTTGCCTAGCAAACCTGCCACCTACAAACATAATGCAATTTTGCATTATAATATGGAAAATTCATCTCATCTGTAACTATAGTCTAAATCAATGTCAATTTTATTCTAGAATACAAGATCACAAAGTATCAAAACTGGCAAAAGCAGCGTTAATAAAGAAAATATTTTTATACCATGTACTCCGAAATATGATGGTATGTGACATATACCATATATACAGTGTATATCACATAAAGACACATTCATAAAGTAAAAAATATGATAAATAGGTATACATAGTTTACTTTCCATTCCTTTTTTCTGCCCATCATGTTAGATATATTGTTAAGATGTAAAACCTGAAGACAGCATAACACTATTGATGCCAACAGACTAAAATAATTGTGATTATTCTTTCATGATGTCATATTTAGAAGGCCCAAAATAACATAAAATATTATTATAGTGTCAAATACATAAAATATTTGTATTTTATGATTATTATTTTATTTATTATTTAAACGCTTTTCCTCTGAATTTTCAGCAGACTCAATTAGCACCCTCTTGTTTTGCCCCCTGTTTGAAAACCCTCAGCTAGAGTTGTATAAAAAAAAGCTTACCCTGGCCTGTTCACGCAGCTGGTCTACAATGAGCCTGTCCACTCTGGAAGGGTTTGGAGGCATTCTGGGTAAAACGCTACTGGACACCAAAGAAACACACTTTCCTGGGTAAGTCTTTGTAAGAACAGCTTCTGCCTGTCAGAAAAAATACAAGATTACATAATGAATTTGAAATAGGTCAGTCTGCAAACTACGTGGTTATTTAACAAGCATGATTCACCTAGACAGAAGAAGTAATAATGTAATCCATTTATTATTTTCCTAAAAAAAGGCACTTATATTTTGCCTATAATACCTGAAAAATTCATATGTGAAATACACGAGTACCCTCATGTCTCAAGAACATCACACTTACATTCTTTCTCTCTCTTTCCAGCATCCTCCACTGCTCGTAACATTCCTCCAGATAAAGGTGTAGCTGACTGTTGGGGCTTCCGAGTGCCTTACCAAACTTAGGCAAAGTCATGGCAGCTAGAAACCCTGGGAATGACCCATCTCCTGATGCTTGGCTTAGTCCAATATATTCATGTAGATAGGGGCTGAAGGGTGAAATATCTCCATCAGGCAGACATTCATTCCTGTCGACGAGGGGCAAAGAGCAGTAGGGCAGCGGGGGTTGCGAATGAATTGGGTGGCGTGCACTTTTTCTGGGATCACCCATCTGATATAAGAAAGGGAAAAGTTGTGATGGTGTGGCTTTGGCTGAGTTTGAACTAGCTCCGTTGAAACCCATTTTTCCACTGTACATACTGCCCAGTCCCTGGTATGGACTTTGCATGAGTGCTGGTTTTTTGTCTGCCTCAGTCAGGAAACCAGGAAATTTAGGTTTCCCGCTCAATTGTTGACTAAAATGCCCATCAAGCATAAGGCCTGCTAACGATCTGTTGTTCTCTAGCTGGAAGTCAAAATCTGTGATGTCCACATTTCCTACTCCCTTCCTTAAACTTTCAAGACTAACCTGGCCTATTGCACCATGCTGATTTACTGCATTCCCTTGACTCAAATCAGCCGGGACTCTCGCTGCAGCCCGGAACAATTGCTGAGAAGGATGTAATGGAAAAGCTCCAGATGTGGACGTGAGCTTCACAAACCCATGTGATCCATTGTTGCTGTTGGTCTTTGCTGAAATGTTAGCTTGGACTTGATAATGGTTTGACTGGACCGGCTGGAACTGCTTTACACAGGTTTGAGCTGTGCTGCTTCCTATCGGAATGGCTTCTCTGTTTGGGTGCAAGGTTGAAGGTACGACAGTAGACGAAAAAGGTTTAGGTCGCACAAACCCTGGAAATTCATTTGTAGTATAATGATTTTGTAAAAGAGTCTTTATATCCTCCGCTTTAGATCCCATTTGCTCCAAATGGTGGCGGGTCACCTCTCTCTTCAAATTTGGTGTTTGAGTAATAAGCTCTGACATCCTTTGAAAAGGATGACTCTTCTGCTCTGCCATGATTTCCTCGTGATTCCTCGGCGTTAAAAGCCCGTTCTGAGTCGAATCTCTGCAGTAGTTCATATCTTGCTCTGCCAAGAGAAAGGCCAGTTTACTGACATCCTCCACAGAGAAAGATTGGGTGTTTCTCAGTTTATCTTTGCTTACAGTTGAAAATTCATGAGATGAACTGAAATAGGAGTCATCCATTTTTTGTAGAGGGCAACAGGAGTTGTTCACTGTGTTTATATAATCTGACAGGCAGTTAGTGGTACTGTAGTATTCTTCATCCTTCTCAGGTGTAATATACTCAGGTTTACCTGCCCTAGTCTGGTAGAGGTTAGAGTGTAACGCTGGGGGTGTGTTCAGGCCTGGGGGGCGAGGGAGATCTTGAGGACAATATGCATCAGCCTCTCCATTACTGGAGGTGAAATTGCAGGGAGGTGAACAAGAATCAAAACCATTGAAATTCTGAAGTTCGGCCCACTGATGAGATTCTCTGCCTGCTGTCTGAGGACAGACATTGGTGACGGGTTTAGGAAAAATCTGATTTGATGGGAATCCAGAAATGGGCAGCATCTGCACATCATTATTTAAGTGCTGCATGCTATCCTCTCTTGGTAACTTTGGAGACCAGACACCTTTCAGACTAGATGGTAACTTGCTAAACAACAAACAATATAAATAAAGATTTTGTTATACATCAAGTTAAGAAAGCTGGTGAATGTTTGAACTAAATTATAAAATTACTAAATCTGTCATAACATGTTAACACAAAACCATTTATTAAATATTTAACATATACAAAGCTATAAGGGCATTTGTAAGATTTGAAAGTCACTATATATTTCTCTGTTTTATCAGTCTGTGATAGCAAAACACCTCATTAGTTTTTTTTATATAAATCAAACAGCCAGGATACTCAACAAAGGTAAAGATATTAAAAGGCAGAGGAGTGTATTTTGAAGTATGTACATTTTTTTTAATTCTTCTTTTACTGAATTTATTCTTGAATATAATGAATTTGAATGAATTTATCTGAATTTAATATTGTTGTACAGTATATGCATTGCCCTCGATGTTAATTGCATGCTTTAAAAAATGATATTAAACATTGTTTACTAAAGTCAATTGAATCAAATTAATTTTTTCAATTATTTTTCACTAAATTAGCATTGCATGTTAAATTCTGATACATAAATCAAGATGAACTTACTTCTCTGAGACGTATGAAGAGTATGGGTCCAGTGAATCTGGTTCTTCCAAGATGTCTGACACTAATCCATAAAGATCAGCCTCACTCCCACCATTACTGGCATCTACCAGATTTCTATGCAAGATGAACATTTATATTTAACAACAAACCCCTTTTGGCTCACTGTTTTAAAATATTAAAGGGTCAGTTCACCCAAAAATTACAATTCTGTCATTTATTACTCATCCACATGACGTTCTACACTTATAAGACTTTCGGTCTTCTTCAGAACACAAATTAAGATATTTTTGATGAAATCTGATGGTTCGGCGAGGCCTGCATTGACAGCAAGATGATTTACCCTTTCAAATGCCCAGAAAGTATATATATACTAAAGATATATATATAAAACAGTTCATGCGAGTACAGTGGTTCAATCTTAATATTATAAAAAAAAAAAAAAAACAAGAATACTTTCAATGTGCCAAAAAAAACCTAAATGACAACTTTTCAACAATATGTAGTGATGGCTGATTTCAAAACACTGCTTCGAAGCTTTACAAATCTTTTGTTGTGAATCAGTGGTTCAGAGTGTCAGTCACCTCATTTCAGTAAATGAGGCTTCGTTACTTAATAAGTGATTAGAAACTTCAATAGTTCACATGACTTTGGCAGTTTGATTCGTGATCTGAACCACTGATTTGAAACCGGAGATTCGTAAAGCTTCAAAGCAGTATTTTTAAATAGGTTATCACTAGATATTGTTGAAAAGTCGTTATTTTGTTTTTTGGCACACAAAAAGTATTCTCGTCGCTTCATAATATTAAGGTTGAACCACTGTACTCACATGAACTGTTTTAAATGTTTTTAGTAGCTTTCTGGGCATTGAAAGTGTTGATTGTCTTGCCTCACTGAGCCATTGGATTACATCAAAAATATCTTAATTTGTGTTCTGAAGATAAACGAAGGTCTTACAGGTGTAGAACGACATGAGGGCGAGAAATTTAATTTTTGGGTGAACTAACCCTTTAATATAGACCTTCTAGTTGCTTCCAAATATAATATTATTAATGTGTGTAAAATAAAAATAACCTGTTATTCGGCATGACTTGAGGCCAATCCACTGAATTACAGTCTTCCTGAGTTGGCCAAACTGCATTAGGTGATGGTACGCAGTCTTGCAACGCTCTGTCCGAGAACGAACTGAAGAATCCCCTGTCACTGAAATTATTCTGCAATTGAAGAATACATTTAAAATATTTTCAAAACAGAAAATTGTGGGTGGGTAAAAATACCCATCAATATTTGGAAAGACATTGACGATCATATGGCCTTTTAAGTCAGTGACTGATATCTGACATCTTTATCTAAATACAAACAAACAAATTGCGTACTTTCCCTTGATGAATTGATGAAAATTATAATTGTATTCTTCTAAAAATGTATTCAAGATGTAATGACAACTTGAACGACATTACGACAAGGATTTCTCACCTGAGGCCTGTAGGTGGAAAAGTAGGAGTCTGGTCCTGAACTATGAAATCGATCAAAGACCGTTCTTGCTCCATTTGTATCCACATTGATTTTGCTTTTCACTGCATTATTAACCTTAAACACAGAAGAAAATTATATTAATATGACTGATGTGCTAATGAAAAGGATATGAATTTATAAAGCATAAGGGTAAAAATTATACTATATGAAAATACACAATAATGAAATGACAAACACTGTGTTTCATAACACACACATTTATATATAAATGATCAATATATAACTCAACATATTATAAATATATATATATATATATATATATATATATATATATATATATATATATACACACATATATATATATATATATATATATACATATATACACACACACACACACACCACATAATAATATATATAAATATATATATATATATATATATATATATATATATAAAATCATCAACACGTGCCAAGTGACATTTTGTACATTAAATCGGGTCAAATGAGGCCTTGTGCGGATTTTCTTCCGCCCGATACGACATATCTGTTCTCCTTGCAGTTAAATATGAGCGGATATCATTGCCCTTTACTATTCTTACAATGTTAATGAATATTTTAATTGGGTAATCTATGTGTACACTTCGTAATCTGTATTTGGTCGTTAACCAAGTTAACCAGAAGTTTTTCCTCAGAACAACAAGCTCTTACCTCCATTGACAATGAACTCTCCTGGCAGGGGCCTCTCGCTATAAATTACTTATGATATAAATATTATAAATATATATTGCTCACGATTGTTCTAATTAACCAAATGATTTATTGAGAAAATAAATTAAAGACGTCAACCCCACAACGGGCTACTCTATTTCACGTAAATTTCTCGGAGAAGCTCGCGCAACCTCGCCCGTGTCTTCCTCACCAATGTACCCGCGAAGCGTTTGCGGTCTCGAGGCCTTAATTCTATTGGCTAAACCGGCTTCAATTAGCCAATCAGAATCCAATGCTCAGGTGCAAAGTTGCAGTCATGCGTAGCAACGCAATAATATTTTCTTTTTGAACAAAGAAATGACATGAAATGTATTTTAGTGCCCCGTGATTTTTTCCCCATCAAATTAATTAATGTCCCAATAATTAATCCCTTTGCTCTCGCCCTATTTCTTATTTTTCTTCTATCCAGAACAGCAACACCAAAACTATACATAACTGCCACAAGTATTTGTTTGTATATGCTTATCCGCAATATGTAACTATTATCAATATTACTAACCTTTTTATTTTTTATTCTTATTTTAAAAATGTGAAATAGTTTAATTAAAAAATAAAGGCTAAAGGAAGAAACAAAGCGATGACGTAGGATGACAGTTACTGACAACACAAGGCCACAAGATGTCGCCACTACCCCTCAGTCACAGAATAGATAGATAGATAGATAGATAGATAGATAGATAGATAGATAGATAGATAGATAGATAGATAGATAGATAGATAGATAGATAGATAGATAGATAGATAGATAGATTTTTTACATAAACCATTATTTCCACGTTCATGTTCTTTCATTTCTCTAGACTGACATAAAATATTACAAATGCTCATCGTTTTCAGATGACTGATGGCACATGGTGTTGATATCGGTCTTCAGCGACTCAATTGGTCTGAAGACCTTGTGATGGGGGTTTAGGGTAAAAATCTGTTTCAAGACCCCCGAAATCCCTCCTCCTTCTCATACTCCCTTCGAAGTCAGCAACAGGCAGCCTAGGGGGAGCTTGAAACAGTCTGACGGACAAAGGGGGAAAAGTCATGTAGTCGCTTCTGCGCGCAACAGATATTCCCAGCAAAGTATGCGATTTACACTAGTTCGTGAGTTTATCGAGACTTTTTGCTTTCGATTAGCAAATAAATGTCATCAAAAGCGTAGTGTGTGGACTCACGTTGAATTCAGTGAAAGTTAGGCGGAACTTTCCGGGACAATGCAGGCGAGTGGAAGTTTGTGTCTGTTTTTGGCACTGATGCTGCCGCGCTGTTTCGTGGCGTCTGGACAGTACCACGGAGATAATGGAATAGCCGTCCCGGACCACGGCTTCTGTCAGCCCATAACCATCCCCCTGTGCACGGACATCGCTTATAACCAAACCATAATGCCAAACTTGGTCGGACACTACAACCAAGAGGATGCCGGGCTGGAGGTCCATCAGTTTTACCCGCTGGTCAAGGTACAGTGCTCACCCGAACTTAAATTCTTCCTGTGCTCCATGTACGCGCCCGTGTGCACGGTTTTAGAGAAAGCCATCCCGCCATGCCGCTCCATCTGCGAGAGGGCAAAGCACGGCTGCGAGGCCCTCATGAACAAGTTTGGCTTTCAGTGGCCAGAGCGGCTGAAATGCGAACATTTCCCGGTGCTGGGAGACGGACACATCTGCGTGGGCCAGAACGACTCCACGGCTACGGTGGCGCCCGTTCACATGCCCGTTCCCGGGACGCCGGGCGTTCAGCTGTTCTCTTCGTTGGACAAGCCGTTCCGCTGCCCGTCAGTGCTCCGAGTGCCCTCCTACCATAGTTATAAGTTCCTGGGCGAGCTGGATTGTGGTGCCCCGTGCGAGTCCTCCAGAACACATGGGGCCTATATGTTTTTCACGGACCAGGAGATTGAATTTGCCCGGATTTGGATCCTTATCTGGTCTTCTCTGTGCTGTGCGTCCACTTTATTTACCGTAACCACTTATTTAGTGGACATGCAACGTTTTAAGTACCCCGAGCGTCCTATTATCTTTCTGTCTGGCTGCTATACCATGGTGTCCATTGCGTACATCGCTGGCTACTTCCTTGGGGATAAAGTTGTGTGCAATGAGAGCTTCTTTGCCGACAGCTATAAAACCATCGTTCAAGGTACGAAGAAGGAAGGGTGTACGATTCTGTTCATGATGCTGTATTTCTTCAGCATGGCTTCTTCAATCTGGTGGGTCATCCTGTCCCTCACCTGGTTCCTGGCAGCGGGTATGAAGTGGGGCCATGAGGCCATCGAAGCCAATTCGCAGTACTTTCACCTGGCTGCCTGGGCCGTCCCGGCTGTAAAGACCATTAGCATCCTGGCCATGGGGCAGATCGACGGAGACGTGTTAAGCGGCGTCTGCTTTGTGGGCCTGAATAATCTTGATCCCTTGAGGGGCTTCGTATTGGCCCCACTCTTCATCTACCTCTTCATCGGCACCTCTTTCCTGCTCGCTGGCTTCGTGTCGCTGTTCCGCATCCGCACCATCATGAAGCATGACGGCACCAAGACAGAGAAGCTGGAGCGCTTGATGGTCCGCATAGGCGTCTTCTCGGTTCTGTACACCGTCCCAGCCACCATCGTCATTGCCTGCTTTTTTTACGAGCAGGCCTTCAGGCAGCACTGGGAGAAGAGCTGGATCAGTACGAACTGTAAGAGCCTGGCCATCCCCTGCCCCATGCAGCCCTCTCCTCACATGACCCCCGACTTCACCGTCTTTATGATCAAGTACCTCATGACTCTCATTGTAGGGATCACTTCGGGATTCTGGATCTGGTCGGGAAAGACGCTGCACTCTTGGAGGAAGTTCTACACGCGTTTGACTAGTGGCGGGCAAGGGGAGACCACCGTATGAAACGGGAGATTGCGGTCCACGTTTCTTGCAATAACTAATTTGAGTTTTCGAATACGAAGAAATAATAATGTGCCTTTGATTGTCAGTATTTTGAAAGCAATTATACTTGTCTATTTTCAGACTGTCAGAGACTTTATAGAGGAAAAAGAAACGAGATGTAAACCACTTGGCTTCCCCAAACAAACACAGCCAATTTGATACCAAGTGCAGAAACGTTTTCCTCCCCCATTCTGTTGCCCCCCTGATTTTTCTCATAAGCTGCTGGCCATAAAAACTCAACTTGGAAAGTGAGATACCAGCTGGGAATTCGACAAACGACAGAGCAAAGAAAGCCGAGGGGGGAGGAGCGCTTGACAACTTGTCATCTTATATGGCCGGCAGTTGTGTTAGATGTAATTAAAACATTGTACATACTATTTGTAAAAATCTGTATTTGAACATTATTATATATGTGTATTTATGCAAATCTATGTTTTTTGTGTTTTTCAAAGTTTGATACTTCTCTGTATTTAGAATTAGTAGGCACTAGTCTCTCTCATATCTTCTATACTCATGTTTGTCTTTCTGTTTCGAATTAAAGTTGCTGTACATGATACTCCTCCTTTTCTCCCTGTAAACATTATTTAATCCAAAAGTGAAAGAAAACCCTTTCTCATGATTTAAATGAATAGTTCATCAAAAATGAATATTATGTCATCGTTTTTTTTCTTCTTCTTCTATAGAACACAAAACAAGATATTTTAAAATATGTATTTTAAAATGTGTTTGTTTGTTTTGTTTTGTTGTTGTTGGTTTTTTTTTTTTTTTGGGGGGGGGGGGGTCCATACAAAGGAAGGCAGTGTTTTGCATTGAAAAAGAAAAGAAAGATCTCATTAAGCATATAGCTTTAATTAACTGATATTAAAAGATGTAGTATATATGTCTTTGATATTCATATTCTTCTTCATATCTACCAGATCTTAAGACTCCGTGTCCACAAATGCTATCCTAAAAAAAACAGAGTTTGGAATGGTTGTAGGTGAGAGAGAGAGTGCTATTTTTTTGAATGTGGTGTGAAGCAGGCAGTCGTTGAGGAGCAAATGGTTCTCGCATGGTCCTGAGAGCTGAGGCATGCAGGGAAAAAATGGAAAGCACATGATGAAATGATTTTGTGTGTGTGTGTGTGTGTCACAAACCAGCCTGCTTTACCAAAATGGTGGAGTGTAGAACAGTCTGTGATCACTGATCAATATAAAGTTTTTCTGTGGCGTAGGTTTTTGTTCCACTAACTTTCTGTCTCCATTTAAGGCTGATTGATTTTCATGTCTTCTTTGCTTTGGCCTGTGAGTTTATGTTTGTGAGCTCAGGTTTCTAATCTAATGCATGCCCCTGGGCAGCCAATTTCATGCTCAGCACTTCATACAATGTTTCCCTTCTCCCTTAACACCAAATCTTACTCATTTAACATGCACCACTTTCTATGTGAGTGTTTTTCATGTGTGTGTGTACTTTTCTCTTTTCACCAATTTGTACTTCATACACAAAATAAATGCCCATGAGAAATAACATTTATGTTAACGTTTGTGTGCGTGTATAAAGGAAAGTTTATTTAAATATATTATACCAATCTTGTAGATTTTTTTATAAGTTTGATTTTTGTTTTTTCAAAAAAGCTACATTAATTTGATCAAAATACAGTAAAAACAATAAATACTTTTTAAAATAAAAAATCGTATATATTTAAAATCGTATAAAATGCTGTTAAGAATAGCTGTAGCATGTCAAAGTACTATTAGTATTTCATGCTAACTATGTATTCATGTTCTCAGCAGATGTTTGTGTACAAAGCAACTATAAAATAACTTAGCTCAGAAGGCACAAGTAATGCTAAGCCTTAAAATATCCAAAAGTATCCCAAAATAACTGCAAATACATTAATCTTGTAATCATCTATTTTGTGAATAAATAAATAGTCATTATGGTATGTACTGTATATAGTCCATACTCCAGGCATTTACAGTGCTGGTGCTGAAGTTGATTTTTCTTTAAATTTTTATATTTTTGTTTGCTCCAAAATGTAGTTCTCATCTGGTTTTGCTTCATTGCCCAGACTTTACAATGGACATCAAATGACGACCAAACCAAAATTGTTTAATGTACAAAAGTAACAAATGTTTCCTAAAAATCAAACATTGACATTATTTATAAATCCCTGTGAAATGCAGCTAACAATTCACCACACAAAACACATTGTAGTCAGCATTATGTTTGGTCACAGCCCTCCAGCTGAGAACCTCTGCTTCACACATACACACTCCAGTCTCCATTATATTTATTTAAATACACACATAAATACACAAATCCTGGCAGCAGAGACAATAGAGGGTGCAGATAGAAAGCCCAGCAGCTACTGTGTGTTCATGGAAAATGTTGTGTGGAGGTATGTGTGTTTATAACTGTTCACAGTAAAATGATATGTCCTCTAACTCAGAATAATCTCCCCTAACATTTAGTCAAGCGCAAATGCTTATACGGTACACACGCGCAACACTGGAATCCCCCTGAAAGATATAGACCAGTAATTCAACTCCCCCTGGAGATGATGTCATTACACACATGAAGGGCAAACAAGAAAACTGATCCACCCTAAAATCTCAACAAGTACAGAAATTGCCCCATAATTTTTAAATCCATATTTTTTCTTGTTTTCCAGTAAAAATATTGAATCTAAAAACAACAATTTACAATCAAAGTTGACTTTTCTTATGAGAATGTATCTTACATGGTTTATTTTTCTTAGCCCATTACACTGTAAATGTGGTAACCTGCAATTGTTACCTTGCACAGGCATTTTACCTTTAAGCCATAAAAAAAAGTGTTGGCATAAATTAATGGTAAGTCTTTCCAGTAAGGTCCCATTAGTTAATGTTAATTAACAGAGAGGAAAACATTTTTTACATTTATTGAATATTATTATTACATGGCTCTGTGGAATGCTTGATTCTAATTGGTCAATCATGCTATCAAGCGGTATGTTATTCCCTGATAACAACCACTGATAGCAGATAACACAGGCTCATCTGGGTAACTGAAGTCTGCAGCGCTATACGCTTGCTAGGAACGGGTTTTCCTCATGGAAGTTTTGCTTTGGTGAGATAATAAATTATTAAAAGTCAGTCAAATCAATATTTTGTGTGCAGTTATTTAATTATATATTATTATGTTAAGAGATTCTGTGATATTATTAAATACACATATTATAAATTATATGTATGCAGTAGTTATAATCCATTTGTTCGCTTTTTGAACATAGACATGAAAATGAAATTTCCAACTTAAACTGTTATAAATCTTAACTTTTAGTAAAGTTTTTTCTCATAAAGTTGACTTTATATATATATATATATATGTGTGTGTGTGTGTGTGTGTGTGTGTGTGTGCACTATTTAAAATTTTTAGATCAAATATATATTTTACAAAACAAGTTTTACTCTAAAACTGTAAGAAAATCAAAGCCATGAATCTACACAAGTTGTGTTCCAAAGGTTGATATCTCAAAAAAAAAAAAAGCTTTCAGTAAGATTTTGTTTGTGTGTGTGTTCACAAAGCAAGTGCCAAAAGATTACCAAGTTATGCACCATTCTGATGGAGTAAAAAATTCTAAAAGAAAAAATAAATAAATATAAATAAATAAAAATAACAACAATAACAAAAAATAAACATAAAGGTTTTCGGCCATAAATGATCCAGGAGTAAGAGAGTGTTAAGGATTTTAGATTTTTACTTAACAATAAATAAATAAATAAATAAATAAAAATGGCACGTGGATAAAGAAAAATAAACCAATAAAGAAGACTAAATCTGACTGAAAGGATATATTTTCTAAAAACAATGTTAATATGTTTTTGCCGCCAAATTAGAAATTAGCACTTTTATTTGATTATTTAAAGTTCTATCTCTGTTGTAAAACTCTCTGTAAGAACATTCAACAATGCTGAAAACTCACCTCAATAACACTTTTAGCCAACCACATTTTATTGCTGACTTCTCAGAAAATCTCAGAGATAGTTGTTAAGACTGTTGACAGCTCAACAGTGCTTTCAGATCTGTGCAGAAGGTATTCGTGTCTTCTAAAGATACTCCTGCAGAGTCTGTCATCACTTTCATTCTTCTTGTGGCAGATACCTTGATCCCTCAGGGGAGACCAGAGATGTAGGTTAGATAGAGCAGATGTACCAGATTTGTCACCGATGATATAAGGCTGTCTTATGACACTGGTAATGTAAATGGTATAAATTGGCCTTTATATAGAAAATAATGAATCCACATGTGTTTATTATTATATAGCTTGCAATACACTCTCAATTCTCTCTCTCTTGCTCAGATGAAAGTAGGGAATGCAGTGAGCCAGTGGCCAAGTATAGAGCATTGCTCTGACTGCACTCTATGAATGTGGCTGGCTCAGTGACAGCTTATATCCTGTGTGTGCGTGTGTGCGTGAGATGGTTGACTTGCCTAGGGGCTTGATTTTTGAGCACGGTTCAAGTTGATGACAATCCCTGTTTGCCGTTCCTACAAAAGAAAGAGGTGGAGAAAAGCATAAATGTAACAACGAAACAATGGAGTAATAAAAAGTTGGAAATGGGTGCAGGGTGAAGGGTAAAGTGCGCTTTCCATGATGGTTTTTGTGCGATTGGTTGAGGCGATAATGTGGAAAATTCAGCAATACTGTAATGAGCTCTTTTCCCGCCTTATGTATTTTGTCCAGGATAAACAAGAAGGAAAATCATGAGAACAGACGACTGTTGAACAAAACATTTGGCCTTTAACCTGCAGGCCAATTAAGAAAACAGCAGCCAACTTTACCAAACACTTTCGTCTATGCAAAATTGGCACACTAAATGCTGCACTATAAAACAAACTGCACTAATCAGTTTAAACATCAAATATACGTTGAATTCATTCTTGAAAAATCCATTCTTACATTGCATTAGGTATACATTTTAAACTATCATAGAATATATCATACATTTACATCATTTAAATATTCTAAATCATTTTGTATAAAATAATCTGCTAAATAAATTAATGTAAATGTATATTTAGTTCATTTTATATAGTTCAAAATTGATTCATAATTTGAAATCGTGTTGAATGTCCTTTGTCTTTATGATAGTTGAGGTACACCGTTTACAATAAGGTCCCATTAGTTAGCGTTAGCTCATAGATTACCTTACAATGAGCACAACATTTGTTACAGTATTTGTTTATCTTTGTTAATGTTAGTAAAAAGAACTGTTTGTTTTTATTTCTGCTCAGGTCCCGAACAATAACCAGTAACTTTTCTACATTTTAATAATGTAGCCTATTAAAGGTAGGGTAGGTAATTTCAGAGAGGCTAGCAATAGCAAGCTAGCTTCAGAGCGTCTCCAAAGCCCCGCCTCCTACAAAACACATGAACGCACACAGTAGAGTCTGCAAAGTGTCACAAAGCATGAGTCTGCATTAAATTACCTCATGCCTCAAAGCATATAACGTTACAATGTGTGCTGTCTGCGCGAGCAGGGTGCGCGGAGGTATGAAAATACATATGCTGACAGGCAGAGAGGACATTGTATCATTGCATTCGGATCAAATGCAGTGATTGCATTAATATTTTTTGGTCCTGAGACATCCACAGAAGATATATGTTCATGTTTTAATATTTAGACCACTTCTATATTGATCGCTATTATGATGTGAAGAGAGCTTCAATCAGTATAAAAAAGTTTATAAACTATTGCCAACCCTACCATTAATACATGTTGAAATTAACTTTAATAAATGCTTTAGAAGTATTTTTCATTGTCAGTTCATGTTAACTAATGTAGTTAACTCATTTTAACAAATAAAACATGTTATGTCAAAGTTTCTTACTTTAATTGGTTCAAAAGGATACTTTAAATATATGCATATTTCAAAGTTTAGAAATATTTTATCATATAAATGGTATCTATGCTAAAAAGTCTTTAATTCTGAAATTTCATCATTGCAATGGCAAATATTTTTACTTGCAATCTTCTTTTAGTTGTTCCTGTTGTAACAGAGGTGGAGGAATAGTGAGCAGACTGGCTCCACACTCTTGGCATGCATTACAAATCTTGATGGTTTGCCAAAGTAGAAGCTTTAGCTTAGTATTAATACTGATCTTCAATCTTCCCACAGTCCCACTGTCTTCACTCACAGCTTCTGTTAGAGACACATGAAGATCAAAGCATTTCAAAAGAATTTCTTGTTTCTATCACTCTAACAGGTTTGAGAATACAGATGTTTTTAAACAGCTTATGCTGTGATGCACACTAAAGCTGTGCTAGAGAAAGCAGACATAGGAGAAACTAGACAAAACTAACATTTATCAACAGAAAAAAAGTTGCGTTTAGATCTTTTGATGTGTTTGTGTATGTGTGTTTTCACTCTTTTTATGCTTGTAGAATTAAATAGCCTTTATCTCTTCGTCTAGGACATGAAAGGACAGGCTAAATGGTGGGCATAGGAATGCTAACCATCAGATCACATACTGATTAGTGCACACACACACACACACACACACACACAGAGGTTTGTTTTACTATCAAAGTGAGGACATTCCATAGGCGTAATGGTTTTTATACTGTACAAACTGTACATTCTATCCCCCTACACTACCCCTAAACCTACCCATCACAGAAAACATTCTGCATTTTTACATTAAACATTGTTTAGTATGTTTTTAAAACTATTTAACATATGAGGACTCATGAAATGTCCTCATATTTCATGTTTACATCGTAATACCAGTGTAGTACCTATGTCATTATACACATTTGTGTCCTCATAAATCACAAAAAATG
Organism: Opsariichthys bidens; assembly: GCA_037194245.1. Classification (NCBI taxonomy): domain Eukaryota; kingdom Metazoa; phylum Chordata; class Actinopteri; order Cypriniformes; family Xenocyprididae; genus Opsariichthys; species Opsariichthys bidens. The sequence goes on along the minus strand of CM074277.1, from coordinate 17,834,660 downwards.
CACGCACACACACACACACACACACACACACACATGAGACAGGTTTGTTTTGCTATTTTAGTGAGGACATTGAATAACCTTCCATTGATTTTATATCAGGTCAATGATATTTTTATCACCTAACCCAACCCCTACTACTAAAGCTACCCATCACAGAGACATGTGACCATCACTAGATTTAAATACAAACCTCTTTTGGCTGATTTAAAACTAGTGAGGACCAGTCAATGTTGTGAAACTATTTCACAATATAAGTGAGGGCATTTGGTCCTCACAAGTAAAACAAGTACACTCACACACACACACACACACACTCATACTCACGCACACACACTCTCACACACACACACACACACAGGTCAGTTTACCAGAACAGAACATGATTGTACATGATATTGTGAAAAAAAAAAAAACTATGCTGTCTGTACAAAAGTCTTTTTCTTTAAAAAATAGTAGTGGTTTCACATTCCCTCATATGTGTCTGAAGGATTTGCACTTTAAATTGTTTCAATGTACTTTTTTAAATTGACTCAACTTGCAGTTTCTGAATTTGTTCATTCAACTTAACATGTTAAGTTTTCACTGTCTCAACTAGTTTGTATGTTGACTAAGTATTTGTCGCCTCAGAAGACGTTCATCTGCCATGATGGAGGGCTTATCGAAAATTGAAATCTTCCACCATCATCATATAGTATTTTGTCCTGGCTATTGACTGCCTAACCCAACTTTGATCAGCATCTCTCCATCTTTCCATTTGCCTCTTTATATACAAACAGGAAGAAGTTTGTGTTCCTGCTATCACCTTCCTTCACAAGAATTACTTCCTGTGTAGAACTGGGATTGTTGAAGTGTCTGTCACACAGAGAGACTGACATCACTGATCAATATTCAAGTGTGGCCAGACGTCATCTTTTTGGGGGGACAGTCCTAGAAAAAAAGAATAAGAAAGTACATAAGACTATTACAAGTAGAGCATTATAAAGATTTATTTAAGTTATTTTTACATTTTAAATTGATCAGAAGTTACAGTCAAGACATAAAATGTTACAAAAGATTTCTATTTCAAACAAATGCTGTTTTTAAACTTTCTATTCCTCACTGAATCCTGAAAAACAATGTTTTATGGTTTTCACAAAAATATTTTCAACATCGTTAATAATAAGAAATTATTCTTGAGCATCAAATCATCATATCAGAATGATTTCTGAAGGTTCAAGTGACACTGAAGACTGGAGTAATGACGCTAAAAATTCAGCTTTGCATCACATGAAAAAAATTAATTTTAAAACATATTCAAAAAATGCAGCCTGTGAGATTTCTTTCAGAAATATCCCAAATTCATACTAAATAAGAATTTCAATGACACATTAAATGCTAAAATAGAAACTGTCTATGCATGGATGCATGCATTTTAAACTGGGAATAGAGTCTGTGGGTGTATTTGCCAAAGGGAAGTCTTGAAGAGTCTGTGTGTGTGTGTGTGTGTGTGTGTGTGTGTGTGTGTGTGTGTGTGTGTGTGTGTGTGGCAACAACAACTTCTGCTACCAGCTGCTGTTCAGAAAAGTGACGACAGCTGTGTTATGACTGTGAGCCTGTGTGTGATGGCTATTTACAGATCAGGACACCCATAGAGAATAATGATGGCCTTCTGTGTGAGCTTGCATTTCTGTGAGCTGAAGATCAGCACTGCCAAAAGATTGAGATGTACCGAAACAGAGAGATTGAGAGATTATGTTTGATGATTCAGTGCTGGATGTCAACTATGCATAAACGATCAACGGTTACAACAGTTACATTACTGTATTTATAATTGCATCCCATGTCAACTTCAGCAAGTAAATCATTAAACATCTATGTAATATAGATAATCATCGTTTTCATTTTATCATTTTACCTTTTATCTGACATTTTATATTGGGTACATTTAAAAAAAATTTTTTTTTTTTTTAAATGCGTGACTGCAGTGGTTCAACCTTATTTTTATGAAGCAACAAGAATACTTTTTGTGCACAAAAATAAGGTCTTACAGGTGTGGAATGACATGTGGGTCAGTAATTAATGGCATAATTTCATTTTGGGGTGAACTAACACTTTATCTATTGTGTATTAACATTAAATACCTAAAAAGGATTTATTGTGTATATTTTGTGCAGGAAAATTCCCACATTTACTACTAATGAGTTTGAGGTATGGTTAGGAATCGGAGTATAAGGGCAGGGTTAGGTGATGGGTTAGAGTTTTAGGGTAAGGGTTTGGGTTATGGTTAGGGGTAAAGTTAATAGTGTAAATACAAATGTTAATCAAATACAAGTACTTTAAATACAATTACAATAAACCAACATGTATGTATAATCAGAAGGTTGTATTCCCCTCCTACTCTAACTTATGCTACTGAACAATGTTGTGAGCACTTCCTGTGTCTATTTGCCTATTCATGAAGAATTGCATGTTTGTTTTCCTCACTTGTAAGTCGCTTTGGATAAAAGTGTCTGCCAAATGATTAAATGTAAATATAAATGTATCAAATGGTATTGCATAGTTAAGACCGCTTAATATAAAGCGTGAACAAGAATTTCTTTTTGTTCATACAATGAACGCCAACAGGCCCCAGTGTGTTTTTGGACTCCACTGAGATTGATTGCATGAAAAAAAAAAGTCAAAACATTCTTCAAATTATCTTATTTTGTGTTCTGCAGGAGCAGCGATGTCATAGAGGTTTGGAACGACGATGGTGGTGAGTGAATTATGGCAGAACTGTCATTTGGGTTCACTAACCATTAAAAAAAGATGATTTAAAATCACAAATCACTTTAAAGAGAGCATACATGCTTACACACACAAATGCAGTTTGCATGGTGCCACCAGAATTGTTTGTTTGTTTAATTTGTCCTCCTTGTTTAAGTTGCGGTTATAATACTGACTTGAACAAACAGTGATAGTTAGCTGTGAAAGCTGAATGGTAGTTTGGTGTAATGTAGCTGTTTCTTTAGGAAGAGCTTCTGCTTGACGTGACTGCAGTGCATTGAGGATATGTGCCCTATAGACTGGCGAGAGCTGACCTGAGGCGGAGGTTTGGGCTCAAGGTGGAGTTGTAATGCGAACCCTCGTTCCCTCTTTTCAGGTAATGAGTTACAGCTCTGGCTCCTGACAGGCGAGTCGCTTTGCATCAGGACTTTAATAGAGGCCTTTAACATGGCTCATCCTCAGGAATTTACAATCCCACTCCCACCCACATACGCTCGCTTGCTGAGAGACAAGGTGGCTAGCACACAGTCGAGTCGTTCCGACAGAGAGCCGAGCGGAAATGTATCGCTGGAGGCGAAATAACGGCACCAAGAGAGCCGTGTGTACGTTTGACTCAGAGAAGAGAGAGTGAGGGGGAGTTTTTGCAGTTTTTGCCTTTGTCGTCTGCCTGTCTGTGTGTAAAGTCGATGGGCTGTACATTTGCTCTGTAATTTCTCCCTCCCAGAGTAATCACTTCCATCTGGGACCTGCCCAGAGAGAGGCCCCAGATTGGAGGTGAGGGTTAGTCTCACACACACAGTATAACAGTATGAGTATCTACTCTTAGCACTCTGAAATGTAAAACTAGCGTTGTCGGACTGCTTGATTAAATGAGAGCTCATACTTTAGTTGTATTGAAAAAAGCATGAACTAAAGGACAAGGAGGCAGGTTACAAATGGACGGAGAAAGATAAAGAATAAAGGAACAGGAATTGAGCACAGGAAAAACATCTATGCATCCACCTCAAGACATTCATAAAAAAAAAAAAACCTAACAAACATGTAAAATGATATGAAGTTTAGTCTTACTGTACTTACAGTAGAGTTAACAACGATGTACTGCCATCTGCTGGTCATTGTCATTATCTGTCTCTCTTTGAATCTAATTTAATCCATAGAGGTAAATCCTTAAAATGTACATGAAAAGTTGAAATATTTATAAAACTATTATAGCATATAAATAATATTAACATAAAACAATAAACCTACCATAATGTCCCAGGAAGTTCACATATTACTCTTATAATTATTAATATTATTTTTTAAAATTAAACTGAATTAAACTAAGTTTTACTTTGTTCATTTTAAACTGTGCTACAGTGTGTAGAAAATAATTATAAGTATAAATAAGTACAAATATTCTGTATTTTCTCTCAAAAATATCATTGTCCCCCATGCATAATAACTACAGCAACAACAAAAAAAACACAAAACAAACAAACAAACAAAATATTTAAATGGAGTTCACAACACAGGTCATATAAATTTCCTAGAAGTATTTCATCTCTCAACCACCCATTTACAGAAAATCAAAGCAACATGAAAATGATCAAACAGGAAATCTTTGTGTACTGAATTCCATAAACCGCAGAAAGCTTCACAAGTAAATATGCAACATTGCTTTGTTTGTGGTGAATACATACGTGTTGAAACTTTGAGAGAGTAACAGTAACTTCAATCGGATCATTTTTAGCACAAGCCGACAGCTGTAGAGAATTACAGTGCTCAACATGTGAAAAACAACTAAACATACAAATGAAATAAACCACAATGAATCATTGACTAGTTCTACACAGATGTGCTTCAAGAAAATGACTGCATGTCACATCACCATTTAAAATGGCCTTAATCATTCATCATCAGAAGTGTTGCATTTTTAGGTCATGAACAGATTCTGACATATTTGTTTCAATCATCTTTTTTTATTTACACTAGCTATACCCACCTATCCAGCATGAGCGATTTTCAGCCCACATACATCTGAAAAGTCAATAAAAGTTACGACGCCCATAACAATACAGGTGAAAGTGACATGTGAAGGCCAAGTACGGTAACCCATGCTTGGAATTTGTCCTCTGCATTTAACCTATCCAGTTAGTGCACACACATTTCCCCGGTTTCACAGACAAGGCTTAAGTTAGTCCTAGACTGAAATGCATGTTTGAGCAGTTTTAGCTGAAAGTAACTTGCACTGATATATCTTAAAATATATCAGAGCCATTGTTTTGTCTCAAGATGCACACATGTAATGTTTGTTTTTTTTCTAGTTAACGTTTATAAGAGTAGGCTACTTAAATGCGCTAATTGATCCTGGTTTAGGCTAAGCCCCGTCTGTGAAACCATGCCAAAAACACACACCTGGAGCAGTGGACAGCCACTTTTTGCTAAGCACATGAGTGTTAAGTGTCTCGATCAAGGGTACCTTGTCGTTTCCTGCTGGTATTGAGAATCAAACCCGTGACCTTCGAGTTACCAGTCTGACTTTCTAACAATTAGGCCACAACTGCCCCACCCTATTGTGAACACATGAATAATTTAATTTATAAGTTATTTGAGTTTTAATTCAGGGGATTCCAGCAAATATTCCCAACTTTAGACTGAAAAGGTTACAGGCCTTTGAAGTATTTTTCTGTCAGCTCACATACGTTTTCATGTGTTATTCCTCATTCCTCTCACTAGAGTGCACAAGATTCTCACTCTTTCAAATTCAAAAACAGACCTGCAACATTCACAGGATTGTACATGTTGTATCAGTTGATTACTGCAGCAGGTGAAGCCCACCGTTTTTATACATTTAAATCATAAATAATAATTTAAATAATACTTCTGAGTTGATTACTGCAACAGGTGAAACCCACTGTTTTTATACATTTAAATAATACATATTTGATGTTCATTTCAGAACACTCATTCACCAGTTCATTGATTTTGGCCTAAATCGTTTGTCATTTACATTATTTCCATGCTCTCTTTTTAATGTTGAGACTATTATTATTTTTTTTTTATAATTAGATAAGAATATGATTATTATCATTATAATTTTATAATATAAATATAATAATTATTATTATTAATTGCACATATTCATCCATTTACTTTTGAAAGAGAAAGTGTAAAAATATATATTTTTTTAAATGTAAAGGAAATCCACGTGCGACTTCTGCGTCAAATATTTATTGGTCAGCTGCTTTGTTTCTTGTTTCCAGTTATTCATGGATTATTGTCCAGGATCTTCCTGTCTGGATTCCAACCATAACAACATTAACAGACCTTTGATGGGCTGATTGTAAAATACCCCTTTAACAGTTAGCGGATTTACTCACTACCCAAAATAGAAAAGAAAAAAAAGGCTGCGGGACTTCCTGTAGCTCCTGAGAAGCACATATTTCAGTCATGTTACAGTAATTTAAGCAAAGATTATTTATTTATTTATTTATTTTCTAGTTTTGAATACAAAGCAACAGTACAGAAACATTGTGTTTTCTGCATTATTGATTCCAAACGAGTCTGTTCACATGTTCAAGGTCTTTAGTGGATGTTTGTTTTTCTCTGTACACTGGCATGTCCAAAGCAAACAGCCCCTCATCACACACCACTGCACACACACAAAGATGAGTGCGGGAGTTTTGTTCACTTTACCTGTCTGGTTTTTACACAGATTGTTGTTCATTACACCCTTTAAAATATATTCTAAATATTCTGATGGCTGATTCACAACAAACACCAATCAAGTTCAAACTGCCTTAAGTTGCCTGTTTGTGAAACATTACTTTCATTTTCACACTGACCCAACAAAAGCCAATGACCGCTGAGATATCAGTATGAACTCGCAGTTGCATGCCATCAGTGTTACAACAATGAAAATTGCTCCAGATCAGTCAGATAATGTTGGTCAAAAGTGACAGTCAAATGGTAATGGTAATAATATGGAAATAATATTCACAATGTTACTGTTTTTGACCAAATAAATGCAACCTTGGTGAGAATAGAAACACATATTCGAAACAATCAAGCACAGTTTTCATTTCAATGGAAACAAACACACAACCAAGGTTCAACTGATAACGTGACAGCAATTCCAGAGGGAAAAGGAATAGGGAATGCCTGACCTTTGATTCGGTTTCTACTCAGTTATTTGTGTATATTTGTCTCCCTTTTCATACCAATAGATTCAAATAAACATGACTGCCATGACACACTGTATAGTTTACTTTTCCAAAGCATTAGTAAATTTAACATACATATAACATGTTCTCTCTTATCACCCACTCTAAGTTTCTCTCTCTCCCCGTAGTCACAGTGTGTAAAAGGAAACCGTGCTAAAGATAAATGGTGAAATGGTGTGATAGTTGTGGGTGAGGTCTGTGCGGAGGTGCAGAGTCGAACCCAGCAAGAGGACAATTTCCTGCAGACCGAATGAATGAGGCTTCAGTGAAGGGGAGGAGTCAGAAACTAAAGAGATGCAGAGAACAAAACGGGACAGTGGACATGTGTGTGTGTCAGAGACTCTGAGACACAGGAAAATACGAGCCGTCTGATAAGAAAGCTGGGAAATGACTTGGTTTTTATGAAACGGGTTCATACTGTGAGGAGGAATGAGTATCGCTGATGGGAAGACACGCTATGTGTCCACTTTCAGGATACAACTGTCAGACTCCCAGTCAAATGGGGCCAGTGGACAAGGGTCCCAACCCGCACAGAGAATTACAATCACCAGAACCGTGAAGAAGCCTGAGGAGACATTCAGCACAGGCAAGTCTGGAAACTTCTTGAATCTTACATTTACACACAAGTGTTTGTGAGTGCGTCTGTCCGTATTTGCATACTCCAGAGAGCCTATTTGTGTTTCTGTAAATGGGTTTGGGCATGTTGGTTGGACGTTTGCCTTTAAAAACGTGCTGAGGTTAACATGGTCATAGATGCGTGATCTCTGCAGGAAGTATTGTTAATAATTACCATTTCATTTAGGAGTCGTCAGAGAATGACAGGCACTTTGATTTCGCTTTCACTGCACTGGGATTGTAATCTGAATTCAGTCAGAATTAGACAGGGACATTTTATACATTCTTATGTGTGACAGATAGGACATCATACTATCTGTCTAAAAGGATTTGGTTTTGTTGATGTTGCTGTTTTAGTAGCAGGCTGATTTCAGATAAGCATATTTACTTATTAGAGAACTCTACTCCACCAGTTACAATACAATCAGCGTTTGTGATGTTCTGATACATATAGTGGGGTCCAAAACTCCGAGACCCCTAGTGGAAATGCTTTTGCATGATTTTGCATTTTTCTTTCTATAATGTTTCACTTTCTGGAAAAAATACCACATAGATCTATTTCCTCTTGATCTAAACCAGTGGTTCTCAACAGTTTTGCAAAATAATATTTCAAGACCCCTCATTTAAGCCATGATATTTTCTGCTGTAGTTATGGCAAGGCTGATTTGTTTTCAAGTTTTAGTATTAAAAGAACCTGGGAATTAATTAATTCTCGTGATTGCAGAAGTTTCAAGAAGTACATTCATTATCAAAACAATAGTTGTTGAAGGAAATAATAAAGATTTGTCAGTTTGATTTAATAAGATTAAATAACTGAAAAACCAGTTCATTTAGAAGTTACAATGTTAATTACATCTCTTTTTTAATTTTTTCAAAATTTTACATTCTAGCTTTACTTCTGTTTCAAAACCCTAAACCTTTCTGTGTATTTCCAGGTTTAAATGGAAAAAAATCCCATATTTAAAGTGGTCTCAGACTTTTGAACCCCACCAAATCTTATCTGCCTCAGGATGCAAATTACTGACCAGAGAAGAGGTCACTATTGGCAGGAAATTCCTTCCTTGCTTTGTTTTGCGTTCCATGCTCTGGTTTGTGTTGGACATGTGCGATCTGTTTGTTGGTACTGTTCTCTTCTGACTGCATTTTAACATGGTTACAACACACCACAGTTCCTTCCTTTCATTTCTTAGATCTTATCACCTGATACATGACAGTCAGAATACAAAGAATAAAACTAAAAACATTTCAGTTTGTACTTCTCAGAAATAGAAATGTTCTTTCACACCATTTTATTTTCCCCACATAGCGTGTTGCCATTACAGCCAGTCATGTTATGGCAGACCATGTGATCATGTGATCCAGGTCAGTGAGAATAAAAGTGTTTGATCCATTGTTAAGTCAGGAGGACAAGATTTACTTGTTCCTTTAATCAAAATTGCGTGTCCCTTGACTAAATGACATTAAAAAGACCAATTCAATCAGGTAAACATGTACATGAGACACAGCTGTAGATCCAGCACACAAAAATACAAAAGTTACTGTTTAAACACAAATACTTTTTAGAGGTTAATTATATTACTCTCCACCCAATGCATTGTATGAAAGGTAAGTGGCTGTATTTTAAACAGAAACAGGTTTAGTGGAGGAGTGTCAGATGAGATCAGAGTTTAGCTCAAGCCTTTGGTCCTTTGGTGTGATTTCAATCCACTATTTTAAGTTGCAGTTTATTTTGTTAGTCATGTTGTTCTTTTATTGATCTTTTTTTTTATTACACTTTTTGTAGCTTTTTCAGTCTTCAGCATGTAATATAAGCACTGTTTCAAGACATGTGGTGTGATAGCGAGGATGTTAAGAGATACCACGGCTGTTTACTGAAACACATCTCTGCAGTTGCTCTCTTCATTTAAGAGCTTTGTTTCTTCCTGTGTGAAATTGTTGTTAAACACTATGCAGTATACAGGATTCACAGGTCTAATATTAACCTATTGTTTATTACTGCAAAAAAAATTCTTAATTTTACTGCAAAACAAGATAAAAATACTGATTATCTAAACATCCTTAAAACAAGATAAAATTCCAAAGTACAGTTGCATAAGATAAGCTTTATATGGCATTAAAATCATGAACTAACATTTGCATATCACTGCTTCAACTTAAATGAATTATTACTAAATAAACACCTACTATAATTTTTAATTTTTAATAAATAAAATACTATAAATAAGAAATGCTGGCAACAATGAGCAGCTGAAATGGAAAGGAGCAGAGAAGTGCAAGTGTATTATATTTGAGAAATATCAAACTCAAAAGTGCAGGTATAATCGGAAAACAACATCACAATTGCGAGTGTGTTATCATTTTTATGCAATACTTCAATGAACAAGTTAAACAGAGAAACTTACATTTTAGACACAATATTGGCAGCTACTTTGTCAATTTTTGGTCCACCACCAAAAATACATCCAAATGAAGCCAGAGTCTCTGAACAACAAACAGCAGTGGCCTTCCTCAAAGAATTAGTGATTTTGAACTAATCGGTTGAGTGAATGATTCAATAATTTACCCATAAAATGAGGTGTGTTCAGTAGCTCCTCACTGCAGTGCATGAGATCCAGGGGGTGCAGACGGGTAGGTTTAGGGATCAGTGTTTGGTGTAGACAATCAGTACTGTGATTGACATGACCAATAAAATCTTAAGAATTAGCTGCAGGGTGGCATTGGCCTGGCTTCTGACGTCACACTTGGATGTGGGCGGGGCTTCAGCGAGACGCTTCTCTTATGTAAAGTGGGAGGACTTGGTTCTGGATCCAACCTTGCCTCCTTCATCTCATGTTCTGCAGTGAAAGCAACACTGCATATCGGTGTTCGACTTCAAGCAGTGTTGAGCAGACCGATCAGTGTATGACATCAAAATACAGCAAGAGCGATTCAAAAGCATACAGAGCCATCTAATCGCTCTATGTTTGATGGTGTCATTCAATGATCGGTCAGAGCAGAGCCACTTCACATCTACTATTTAGTACCTGAATAAATCAGTGCTTTTAAATGAATCAGATGAGTGAGCAATTCAATGATTTTAGTACCTGAATGAATCTGCGTTGGAACGGATAAAAGAATGATATAATGACTCACTCATGAAGACCGTCACTTGCCACCTACTGGAGTAAGGATGTAACAGAAAGTGTCACTGATAAATCCCCACCACTAATGCACAGACTGACTGGAACACGCAAATTCAGGCGGTGTGATACAGTGAAAAATCCAAGTGCAGTTGAAGCAACTTTGAGAATCATACTTTTTTATTGTATAATGAATACATGTAATAAATCTCATTCTGCTTTCCTCTGTCAAGCTAGAGAGTGGTAAACACAGCGGTCTGGATCCACCTCTTTTCACCGAACCCCTCGAGGACTGTATAGTGGATGAAGGAAATGACATCACACTGAAAGGGACTATCACAGGGAGCCAGCCAATCAACATTTCCTGGCTTCATAATGGTGAGTCCAGTTTTTTTTTCTTAATACTGATTTTGCTACTTGAAACATTCAAGTTTCCTTACTTGAGTTTGTAAATTGAAATTGTTAAGAAAAAAAAGAATATATATATATATATATAGTGCTGTGCAAAAGTTTTAGACTACCATTAGATTGTTTGGTATAATGACCATAAATTATTATTTCTCAGTCTCCTTATTAGAACATGACCAGAAAATACAGTAAATTTTTATGCAGTATTAAAAAACAGAAAAACATTATAAAAAACAGCTTTTATAGGCTAAGTGGCAAGTTTATATCCTCCCCTTACAATTGAGCAATAGTAGGAACCTGGCTCTCTTAAACCTAAATGGAATAGAAAAGGACTGGAAGGCCAAGAGCTTTCAAAATCTGATGAGAAGTTTCTCAGTTTCTTCTCTGAGAAACTGGAAAAAGTCCAAGAGGTCACACTAAATACTGATTTTTGCTTAAAAAAGCCATTTTGTTAAAAAAAAAAAAAAAAAAATTATTTTACTTTTTGTGTACATATTTCCTGTATTTTCAGTATTGTAATAAAAACCAAAAAATAAACATGGATGGCCATTAAAACATTGCTAAAACAAAAAAGCTCATAGTTGCCTAAGAGATTTGCATAGTACTGTGTATGTATGTTTATATATATAATAAAGTTTTTAAAAAGTCACTCAAATGTCTATCTTTTCTTAATGCAAAGTCACCCCTTCTCTCCATTCGTTTCCTTTTTTCTGTCCATTTGTACTATAACTACTTCAGGTGAAATTGTGCTGTTTGGTAAATCCTCATTTGTGGGAGGAGATGCAAGTTTGGTAGTTAAGGAATGTCTCCCGGAGGATGCTGGGGCTTACACTTGTGTGGCTGAAAACACAGCCGGAAAAACATCCAGCAGTGCAGCAGTTTGTGTGAGAGGCAAGTATGTTCTCAAAATCAACTTTAGTCTAAATTGTGCAATGTGCATCGTTCTACAAGAGCAATAAATGTCTATTAAGTAGCTGAGTTAGCTGAGCTGCATTGAGGGTAGTTTAAATGACTACTTTTTTCAACATTACTAGTACTGTAAGAGGTAAGTGTGCAGGTGTTTCTGTTTACATCATATTTAGAAGTGTGTATAGTCTGGATTATCAATGTTAATTACCTTCTCTAATGTAATTCTCTCTCTCTCTCTCTCTCTCTCTCTCTCTCTCTCTCTTATTTTACTTACTTCCCTTTTGTTCCTCATACTAACAAATCAACTGCAGACTATGAAACAATTGTTGGGATCCATAACAATATGACCCACACGTCTCACTCTCATCCTACATCCCCTCATCCTCACAATCCTGACATAGTAAACGGGGTCTTAAACTCAACTCAGAACGTCCCGGATGACATCAGTGTTTTTAAAGGGCCGCAGTCGCCTCAGACAGGAAGTCCTATAACAAGCTCTCCAGCACTCAAGAGAGGTATGTCACAAACAATGACCCTACCCATGATTTAATCTCAAGCATCTAAGTGTAGGAAATGTCATTTAATACATACGGCACATTTAGGTCATGTTTAGGTCACTTCCTAAACTACATCTAAAATTATTTTAAAGAATTAGTTCTCCCAAAAATGACATTTCTGTCATTAATTCCTCTCCATCATGTTGTTCAAAGCCCCTTTGTTCATCTTCGAAACACAAATTAGGATATTTTTGATGAAATCCGAGAGGTTTTTTTTTTTAATCTCCCATAGAAAGCGACTCATTGTTGGCCGGCTCCTGCGTAAGCATCACAGGCATGTGTCATGCTGGTCACGTGAACAGCGTCAGCCAATACTGCGTTCACTACATCAACTGCTTATGACAACAGTTCAAATTGTTGAGTAAAGTCATTATTTTTGTTTTGTTTTTGCGCATAAAAAGTAATCTTGAAATTACTTCATAACATTAAGGTGAGGGATTTAAAAAAAACTCTTGGATTTCATCAAAAAATATCTTAATTTGTGTTTTGAAAATGAAAGAAGGTCATGTAGATGTGGAACGACATATAATTATTCCATGTAATTACTATACATAGCTCACATATTATATTATATGCTTTGTATATTTAATTTTTTATTCATAGTGTACATAGATTATATAATATTTCTATAAAAATAGAAATATATAATAATAATAAAGGCAACACTAAGTTCTCATTATCTAACATGAACCAACAATGAACAATACTTCTACAGCATTTATTAATCTTTGTTAATGAAATATAATTGTTCATTGTTCATGTTAGTTCACAGTGCAATAATAACAAATATAACTTTTGATTTTAATAATGTATTAATAGATGTTGAAATTAGTGTTGACCAAGAATAATGAATACTGTAGAAGTATTGCTCATTGTTAGTTCACGTTAACTAATGTAACTAATATAATGTTATATTATATTACATATACATGTAATGTGAGGCCTTACTGTAAAGCATTACCATAAAAAATACACACATACAAATATAAAAAGAGTTTTTCCTCACTGGTTAACATACTAATGGTTTTGTCCTCTTAAGCATTTCCTCTTTAATCTACTGAATATTTTTCTTAGACACGCACACCTGATCACTTGACTCCTCCCTTATATGATAGGCAAAACTTATGTTATCTCTAGCATGCTCTTTAACACAAATGCACCCACACACACACCAGATTCTTTACATATTTGTGTGTTGTCTCTGTGTCTTGTTACAGAGGTGCTTGTCAAAAGGAGAAGCAGTTCAGGTACAGGTAAGACCATCATTTTGTCTGTCTTCCACTTTCAGTTCTACTTTTGCACCCTTTTTTGCTCCTTTGTGCAAGATTTACTTATTCTTATCCTTTTTGCTTTATACCACAACTTAACAGTTGAATCACAGACTTTTGTTACATTCTTCTGGATTTCCATGAAGATCTTTTCATACCTTCCTCATTTCTTAAGGGCCACTTGATCTATAGCCTCCCATATCTGCTTTGCTTTTCTAAATATTCTAAAAACACCATGTCTTTTAAAGCCTTTTTGTCTGGAATTGCGAGTTAAAGTGTAACCACCATGACCTGCTTCAAAAGAGGAGTCATTTGCTCCGAGCGACTGTGTTTCACTCTGCTGGTCTTAACTTCCAGTTTGTCTGGCTCCTCCAGGGGCTGTTAGTGCTGTGTATACAACTTAACAGGAAGCTGTATATAGTCTTTTGTGTCCTGGCTACTAATGTTCATCTTAAGCATGACTTTATTCTTTTTAAATACTGTAATCCTTGTCGGCTATAGCAGTATTCTTCGATAAAACCTACCATTTAACTATAACTTGTGTCTTAGATTGAACCCTTTGTGTGTGTTTTTATACCTTACAGACAGATTATCAGTTTAAGAAGCTCAAACACTAAACAGACTGAGGTATAAAAGTAGGAATTTGTCAGATTATAAGGATCACGTCAACATATTATCAGCATTTTCTTTGGTACTTCTGGGCTGGCCACTGAATGGTTTTCTTTTAGTCTCTTCATCGTTCATGTAAAACACATTGCTATCTCTGGTACCATGAGGTCATTAGCAGATCAGGCTTTTATCCATTCAGTCAAATTCATTTAAGTGTGTTGATTTGAATAATTGCAGTTTGGTGGCGGAGCTAAATGCCTCAAGTGAGCTGTAAAAATGTCATCTAAATATCTGAACTGTGAGGAGAGGAAGAAAGTGTCACTGGTTTTGTGTTACAATAATGTTTTGTGTGAAAACTACCCAGCCAGAATGGCTTGAATGTACACTAAATGTATTTGAAAATTAATAAATGACCTGTATAATAATATAATATAATATAATATAAATATTAATATACACGAATGAGACAATTGTAAGCATATTGCAATTGGTATTAAATTTATACAAAAATCTGAAAAAAGTCTCCCTTTGCTCTCCATTTAATCTCATTGTTGTATAGGAGAAACAATAGAGACATTAAAGAGGTCTCATTTGTGATTTTCTTTCTTATGGGCTGGTGTTTACAGCACCTGTGCAGTTTGTAGATCCATTTGATCGGCTGGAAGTGCATGTTGGAGAGACGGCCCGTTTGACGTGCTTGTTCAAAGGCAGCTGTCCTGTTGCATCTTGCTGGGTCTATAACAAAAAAGAGGTACATAAGCACTCACACTAACACAGCACAATCCAAACGTGTTGCATTCTGCCGGTCCTCCTGTCTGTGTGTATAATGATCTGTCTTTTTGAAGGTGGTGGAAAGCTCCAAGTTTCATATAGAGTCCTGTGATGAAAGCAGTTCTCTGGTGATCTCTGAAGCTCATCCTGAGGACTCTGGACGTTACACGATATTTGTGCGAGATCGCAAAAGTTCGGCCCAACACACGGTGACCCTGAATGTCCTTGGTAAGGTCAGACAAGCCCCACATTGAGTTGACAATTGACCCTTTGCAAAACCCGCCCCCTGTTGCTATGCCCGACAACTCATGCGCTCTCACGCCACACATCATGTTGTCCAGCAAAGAGGACACTGACAACATATGAAACAGTTTCATATTTAAAATATTGTAATTTTTTAAAGAAGTTTAAACAATAAATAGCGTATAGTGTCTCTTTAATGTGCCGTGTCAGATCGCTGTAGTTCCTTCAAGCGGCTCGTGAACCAACATCTCTTCATACTAGTTCATTTATAGCATCAAATAAACATGAATGGACATTAGAAGGAATGTTGATTCAACACAATTTTTCAAGTTCACGTTCGCCAACGTTAATCTACTAACTCCCATGACTGCTTTGTTGGACAAAATGGTGGATTCGGGATTATGATTGGTTAGATCGCCTGTCAATCAAACTTTTTGCTAAGGGTCAATTGGGTGATGATGCTCATTTTTTACTTCTAAATTTTCTTTGATTAACATAATTTTAATTTCTGATTTTAAAATAATTTTGATATTTTTGAAGGACTTGTAAAAAGTCAAGTAACTGTATAGGGACTGTATTAAAGAAATAAAGATAATAAAGTTAGAAAAAAATTATATATAGGGCTGGGCAAAAAAAATGGTTTTTCGATTAATCGTTTTTTAAATGTGGTTAATTCAAAATCAATTCTCAAACGCCATGAATTGATAATTTTTCCGAATTGGGCTACTTGCAAGTTGTTGCTGTGGGTAAATTTTTTTTTACACTTATTGATTTCCACCCTCAGGCATATGATTTTGGTGCTCCAACACCCCAAAACAACCCCCAGATGTAGAAATATAGTAGAGAATTTGGCAGCTCTATGGAGAAAAATGTGTGAGAAGTTTGTGTGCGCACACAGAAATCTGGGCATCTCAGACAGCGTGCAAAAAAGAAAATGAATTCTCTTTCAAGTCTCTAAACTGACAAATTCACACCAATTTATCTCAAAATACCGGCATTGCCAAGTATCTTAGTAAAAGTAAACAAAGTTGGTTATGGCTTAAGTGAACGTATGAAGCAGTAGAGAAAGACAACGCATGTGTAACATTATTTTGGATTCGTGCAGCAAATTAAAGTGACAGGAGTCTAATATTCCTGCTGCTGTCTGTGTTTTTAATGTTAATCAAACTACAAATTAAAAAGAAATACCTCACTGCTCTTCACTGAAAAACTTTTTTGTAACTTTTAATAATGATTAACCTTTATTTAATTTGTACAGTAAAGATTAAATGCAGTGTTATTTTACATTTGATTACAATTTCTGTACCTGAAAAACTTCAAAAGCAATGATTATTTAATTTGTATCTTTGGTCTTTTGTTTTTATTTATTTGTGCTATTGCTAGTAGTTTAATTATTTGTTCTTTTTAATGAGGACTGCCTACTTGTCTTTAATGATCTTTGAAATTTACATTAGTAGTTTTAGCTGTGGTGTTGAAATTGGAATCAAAAACTGTTAAATTTCACTAGTATCTAAAATTTTGGTGTCATAACCCTATTTATTATAATACAGGGATACATGGGTCAAAAACAATAACTATTTAATTCATTTTTATTATAATTTTTTTTGTGGCGGGGCTGTGAAAATTTAATCATTGAATTCATTGAATTGAATCAAGATCAAATCAAATCGAGAATCAAATCGTATTGAAATCTTGTGAACTGGAATCGAACTGAATCGGTATCAACACATAGCCCTAGTAATGGCATAAACTTTTATTAACAAAGCAATTCTAGAAAATTATTATTAATATCTGAAAAACTTGTTTTTTTGACTCTGTTTTTCAAATGGAGTAACCATACTAAACTATTCCTGATATATTCAAACCTAAAAATTATTTTTACCTTATGAAAAACTCACTTTACATTCAGAACAATTAAATAAAATTTTCAAAGAAAATGGTCCAAACACTTGATTATGTGATCTGTGTTATATCTAGACCTGCCCCAGCCTCCTGCCTCCTGTCCCGTGGTGTGCGTTCTTTCCCCTCACTCTCTGGTTTTGTCCTGGTCTGGTCCATCTTACGACGGTGGCAGCGCTGTGACGGGATACGTGGTGGAGGTTTGTGAAAGCCCTGGTGAGACTGACCACTGGAAAGAGCTCACAGCCCAGTGCAAGAGCACCTCGCTCAGGGTGACCTCAGGACTCCAGCCTCAGGGAGAATACTGCTTTCGGGTCCGGGCCTGTAACGCTGTGGGCGTCAGTGAACCCAGCCAAGAGTCCAAGCCAATCAGGATGGACAACCCAAGTGAGGGTTTTCTGAAATTGTATAAAAGTTTTGATGAAAGTCTTAATTTATCTTTTATGCTGAATCATTAACTCTTTAAATGCACCACACTATTGGCTTGTAATTTTAAGCTAATCTTTTCCCACATTTTATGGCAACAAGGTTCATTAACCATATAGTAAACAGGAAGAATGCTTTTAAAGTCATTACCGAAGAGCAGAACCTTAGAGTTGAGGTCCCACAGTGAATGAAGGCATGTTATCTTTCAAAGGAGAGCCCTGTGATGAGAAACCAGTGGAGTATGTGAATGTGACCATCAACACTGGGAATAAAGTTTCTGACCACTATAATGTCCTGGAAAAACTAGGAGTGTAAGTATCCTTATCAAACACACACATTCAGCAGGCCTCATAGCTCTTGTTCACAGGACCTGTCATGCATAACACAACTTCTGAGTGCGTACATGTTCCTACAAGCATACTTGCTTCTAAAAGAGAAAACAACCCATATACTTGATCCTTATTCCCAGAAAAATGCTAGATAAACTGTCATGTTTACACTAAGACGCTGACTCGAAAAGAAAAATAAGAAGGGTTAAGTTAGAGTCAAGGTTGGTACATTTTCAGTGGAAATTACATCATCCCTCATAGCCTGTCATTTTGATATTTAAGAGGAGGTACGAGAAATGCTTTCCTGAGCAAAATATCAAATTCACTTAATTCTTAAGAACTGAACAAATGGGAAGTTAGGATATTAAGGAAATAATAATGTATTAAATATCACATACTTTGAGTTTGTACGCATGATTTCATGCTCCAATTCTGAATCTTTCCCAGAGGGAAGTTTGGCCAGGTGTTTTTGTTGACCCATAAGAAGACGGGTCGTGAATATGCTGGAAAGTTCTACAAAGGCCGCCGGGCAAAGGAGAGGGAAGCTGCGAGGAAAGAAATAGAGTTAATGAACTTCTTACATCATCCAAGACTGGTGCAGTGTCTCGCTGCATATGATAACAAGGACGAGATGGTCATGGTGATGGAATAGTGAGTATCTTGCATGTTGGTGTTTGGAAGAGTCCAATGTTTTTAGGACCATATACAGCAATGAGAAAGGCCAATAGGTTCAATGCATTAACTTCAATAGCGACAATAGTTTGTTCCTTACATTATTTTGGCACCTAACACAGCTTAATCTGTGTCTGTTTGTGCAGTGTTGCTGGTGGAGAGCTGTTTGAGCGCATTGTGGATGACAGTTTTGAGCACACAGAAGCGTCTAGTGTGGGCTATATGCGTCAGATTCTGGAGGGGATTCAGTATATGCACCAGCAAAACATCATCCACCTGGACCTCAAACCAGAGAACATCGTCTGTGTGGACAGGACAGGGTTTCAGATCAAAATCATTGACTTTGGACTCGCTAGCAAGCTCGGTATGAATGCACTGACGATAGTGTGCTGATACACGACAGCATGTGTTGTATTAAAATTGTGTATAAAATAATATAACATTGTATATGTAAAAAAATATAATAAATATACAACATGTTAAAATATAATTTTATACTATTTAAATATTGTTAATATAAGTAAAAATATAAAATAATATATATATATATATTAGCTATAGTGCAACAGATGACAGTTCGTCAACAATTAAAACTAAATGGACATTGACTTTATATTTCTAACAAAAAAGGGTAACACTTTATTTTAGTGTCATCGTTGCGTTACATGCAGTTTCTATAATACTAAAAATGCTTTTTATTTTTCATATTTAAAAAACGATTAAAGAACAATACTAAAAATGAAAATGAAAACTAAAAAAGAGCTGAATCAAAATATTAGTACAACTACACTAATATATAAATAACACTAAAATAACACTGTATGTTCCTTAGATCTCAACACACCTCTGAAGGTGATGCACGGCACTCCAGAATTTGTTGCTCCAGAGGTCATCAACTATGAGCCTGTCGGTCTGGCCACTGACATGTGGAGCATTGGTGTCATCTGCTACATCCTGTGAGCTCAAACACTGCCGGTCACTTAAGCGCTCCTTGCCCCCTTGTGATGAATCATGCCATTACATTTAATCTGATTTCGCCCTCTTGTAGGTTGAGCGGAGAATCTCCATTCCAGGGTGAAAGTGACACGGAGACTCTGTCTCTCGTGACAGCAGCGAAGTGGGAGTTCGACGAGGAGAGCTTTGAAGAGATCAGTGACCAGGCAAAGGATTTCATTAGCTCTCTGCTCAGCAAAGATGTCAGGTGCTTTAATATACTTCACTTCCGTTACACACATCATACAAATTCGTCCACACAGATTCATAACTGTGCGTTGAACCCCCTGACAGGCGTAGGATGTCATGTGAAGATGCCTTGGCTCATGCCTGGTTGGCATCTACGTGTGTAGACAACAGCATCACCAAAAACCTTTCCAAAGACAAGATGAAGAAATTCCTGACTAGGCAGAAGTGGAAGGTAATCACTTATTTATTTATCAATTAATTTAATTGTATATTTTGTGCCTGAATATAATTGATGTTTCTTTTCCTCTTGATGTGAAATAAAAATTCTCACTATATATCATACTATATACGCCATAAAAGCCTGATGCATCAAATCAAATCAGACACAAAATATAAAACACATGTAAAATTTTCTTTTATATTTTGTCTAAATGTTCAATTCACTTTTTTTAAATCTTACTATTCATATGTCAGGCTTTACAGGGTTAATCTTTCAGATTTTTGATTAAGCATTGCATTATGTAAATACAGAACCCATTAAAGGGCTGGTTCTCCCTAAAATTTTGTAATCATTTTACTCACCCTCAAGTTGTTCCAAACCTATATGATTGTTTTTTCTTCTTCTGAACACAACAGATGACATTTTGAAGAGGGCTCCACTGACTTCCATAGTATGGAAAAAAGAATACGATGGAAGTCAACGGAGCCCATCAACAGTTTGATTACTGACATTCTTCAAAATATCAAAATAATATTGTGTTTAGCAGTAGAAAAAAATTCATTCTGGGTTTGGAGGGTGAGTAAATGATGACAGAATTTTCATTTTTGGATGA
Source organism: Opsariichthys bidens (assembly GCA_037194245.1). Classification (NCBI taxonomy): domain Eukaryota; kingdom Metazoa; phylum Chordata; class Actinopteri; order Cypriniformes; family Xenocyprididae; genus Opsariichthys; species Opsariichthys bidens. The sequence continues at coordinate 17,813,870 of CM074277.1, read as the reverse complement.
ACTAAGGGACATGGTGATGGGGGGAAAATGGAATGGGAGGAACACTGTGTTCACGTTTTTTTTTTTTTTTTTTCAGATTTTTCTAGAATGATTAAAAGGAATCAGGATCCTTGTGAATCATTTTGACCGATTCATTTAAACAACTGACTAACGAGTCGGCCGTTAGTGAATTGAACTCCACTGCATTGTTTTAAGAAACTTCCTTCTGTTCTTTCTTTATCGTTTTGTTTCTCTCTTTTTAGAAAACAGGTAAAGCTTTGCTGGCTCTGAAAAGGATGGCTTTATTGTCTAAACCGGAGGCTTCGGCAAACCTGAGCCCAGTAGATGGTGAGAAAAAACAAACAATGTGATTCAGAATTGAAGCAAATACTATAGCACACAATGTCAGCATTTGTGACATCTCTGACAAATGCTCTGTTTTGCACTGATGGATGTTTTTCCAGCTCAGTTTCTTGCTATTATATGTGTTATAGAGACAGATAAAGCAATGCAATCTCTGGAGCTGAAGCTTCAGTGTAAGCCTGAGTTCAGTGAGACTCTATCTGACCTGACCGTCCCGCAGGGCTCCAGCGCCCAACTCTCCTGTCTCATCACAGGTTAGGACACACCGATGGATGTCAGTCACCTTCTCCATAGACTTTCAAAGCCAGTCTCTCATGAAGTCTTCTTCTCTTTGTGTTCCAGGTTACCCTGACCCCGAGGTGGTGTGGTTGAGGGATGGTGAGCTGCTGGAGTTGCAGGATGGGTGCATGACGGTGGATTATGAGGAGAATGGCAGCTGTACGCTCACCCTCAAGAACGTGTCTCTTCACCACAGCGGCCTGTATTCCTGCAAAGCCACTAATGCACATGGGGAGGCGCTGTCCTCTGCTACACTTACTGTTGAATAAAAAGACAATGGATTCATAATAGCACACATAAAACATCCATAAATACACACACCAGACAGATTAAAATATAATCAATGAGGATATAATTGTGAGTTCAATGTTAAAACTGCAATAAAAAAGTTATCGTCATTTACATTTATGAGATTTTTTTTGGACTTTGGTTTAATATCATTCATTGCTGATTAATATAATTGACTGACTTAATATCAGTGAGCGATTTGTAGCACTGTAAGCCCTCGCCCTGAGCTTTTAAAATCATTTAAATTCTAATTTACACATTTATTTACACACAATTTAATTTCTATCACTCTGAGTTTAAAAACATTCTAACAACTCACCCCAACTAAATTCAGATCTGTTTTATAAATGTATGTTTTTGATCTTATTGCGAAAGATTCATCCTCACATTTTTTAAGTCCTCTTAAAACCAACAGCAAGCTCACATTCAGATCAGCATCTATTTTTGAGAGCAATTTCCACATCTCAAAACTTACGGACTGAGCCAAGTTTCCACCCTACATACTTTTCTTTTTCGATTATCAATTTCATTTGGATGTACATCACAATACAAAAAAAAAAAAAAAAAAAAAAATCTGTCACTATTTCCATTTCATAGGGAATCAAATTTATTAATATATTGGTAACACTTCACAATAAGCTTCATTAGTTAAAATGAAATGATAATGAACTGCACTTATACAGCATTTATTACTCTTTATTAATGTTCATTTCAACATTTACTAATACATTATTACAATCTTGTTAACATTAGTTAATGCTCTGTGAACTAACATGAACAAACAACGAACAACTGTATTTTCATTAACTAACAGTAATAAAGATTAGTAAACAGTAGCAAATGTATTATTTGTGGTTAGTTCATGTTAGTTAATACATTAACTAATGCTTAACTAATGAACCTTATTGCAAAGTGTTAACAATATATTAATATGTCTAACATTATGCTGTTATTAATATCCAGCCAGGCTGTTCGCAAAATTTAGAGACGTAACAATAAAAGTGCAGATTTTATAATAAGAAACATGCAGTTTTGTATTTTAATAAAAAACATTGTTGGCATTCTAAAAGCCTCTTACACACTAAGCCTGAGTTTGTTTCATCTTTAGCAGTTTGACTTTGAGGATAGTCTTTCCATTCATTTAAATCTCAGCTAATGTTATTAACTTTGTTGGAATCCTTAAAACGGCTCTCTGCTCTGATCACAAATTTGGTAACCAAATGTATATGCATGGATCTCAATGTAAAGGAAACCTTAGACACATCTGCAGGTTTGATGATACAACTTATTGATGCTGTGCGTGCCATTTTGACAAAGCAAGGCCATTTTGTGGTCATTTGACACCAGCCATTTGCACATAAGGTTGACGTGTCCATATCAGTAACACTAAATGTTGCAGTCTCTTGTGACCAAAATATTTGCTTAAAATGAGAGAATCCATCTCCAAGGCTTTTAAAAGCCACATTTTGTGACAATTCTGGTTGTTCGATAGACATCAGACAAACAAAGGAAACCATATATTTTCATATACATATATATGGTTATGTGATGCTTCTACAAGTCATATGTCATAATATGTTCCTGTTTTAGTCACATTTCCATATGATCTAAACATAATGCAGCAATAAACAGAATTTTCCCTCTTATTTAGTGTGTCATGGTCATTTACCTACAATTTGTATCTGCAATACACAGGAAAGAAATGGTCTGTCACAGTATGAAGCAGCACATTTTCATGTTGAACTCAGTGTGTGGGTCACCTAAAAGGATAGGCAGATGAGAACAGGACAGATGAAAGTCTGTCAATGCTGTATATTTTTATTTAAAGGGACAGTTCACCCAAATTTGAAAATTATCCCATGATTTACTCACCCTAAATCGTAGGTGTATATGACTATCTTCTTTCAGACCAACACAATCAGAGATATATTTTAAAATATCTTTAATATTAGTCCTCCAAGTTTATAATGGTTGTGAATGCGGGGCCGCGTTTTGAAGTAAAAAAAAATGCGTCATCCATTGAAAAAGTAATCCAGTAGGTTAATAAATGCCTTCTGAAGCCAAGCGAAGCTTTTTTGTGAGAAAAATATCTATTTTTAAAACTTATACATTTAAATAACTTGCAGAATGCGCAATCGATTTGCGGCGGAGGAATATCCTTTGACATGACGCACAACGTAATGATGAAGAGGCGCAGAGGAGGAAAAACAAATCACGTCACGGATTAAAAGTCTAAAACGATCATTTTTAAAGAGAAATTTCAGAGGATTTAGATATAACAGAAGAGGAGCTTAAATTTGTTGCACAGCCCTATTTGTCTGAACCGTGAGAGGCATCTAAGCTTACAATACTCCTACATCCTTCGCGTCAGATGATTACTCATTTGGCGCAAGTCGACTTACGCATTCTGCGTACAGCTGTCCGCCGGAAGCTAGATATTTGAATGTATAAAGTTTTAAATATGGATATTTTTCTTAGAAAAACGCTTCGCTTCACATGGCCTTACCCCCTGGAGTCATATGGATTACTTTTTTATGGATGAATGTATTATTTTTGGCTTCAAAACACAGCTCCCCATTCACAACCATTATAAACCTTGGAAGACTAAGGATATTTTTAAAATATAACTTTGATTGTGTTCGTCTGAAAGAAGATAGTCATATACACCTAAGACGGCTTGAGGGTGAGTATATCATGGGATAATTTTCATTTTAGGGTGAACTGTCCCTTTAACATCCCCATGTGAAGGGCCATGTTCTTGACCATGGTCAACGAGAAGAGGGTCAATATAACCAAAAGATACATACATATATATATATATATATATATATATATATATATATTCTGAACATCTTTCAAACAATGGTGACTTGTTGCTATTACAGAGACTATCTAGAGACTATCATTTTGATTTTTCACTAGTGTGCAAGTTGGATGCATGCAGGTGTATTTTTTGGATCTTAAAACTACAATTACTATACTACCTAAATTACTACACTACTACAATTACTACTTTACTATTGTAATTTGTAGTAAAACCATGGTGGTAAAATTACCAATCTGCCAAAAATTGTTATGTTTAAGTTGCTGGTCCCTAGCTTTTTGACTAGTCCAGCAAGCAAGGCTTAGATGGTCAACCAGCTTGTCCAAAAAGACCATGCTAATACACCAAAACTGGCCCAGCACTAACAAACAAAAATTATTCATGCTGGTCTTTTCAGCAGATTTGTACAGACATGGGGCAAAGGGTTGGAGACATGATATTGTGGCCACGAATTAAGAATTTGTTCCTACCGCTTATTATTTTGTTTCATCATTTGTTTCCTTGTTTTAATTAAAGAATGAACATTTTCATTTACTCACCCTTGTGTCATTCCAAACCTATAAAACTTTAATCTTCAAAACACAAATTCAAAGGCTTTTTAATGAAATCTGTGATGTTTGTTTCCCTCTATGGAAAGAAACCAAAACTTTCAAGATGCAAAAAGATCATAAAGACATCATAAATTGAATCTGTTCACTGTCAGAAAAAAAAAAAAGGTACAAAAGCTTTCACTGGGGTGGTACCCTTTCAAAAGGTACATCTTGATACCTAAAGAGTGCATATTAGTACCAAAATAGTAAGCTACATATTAGAACCTTTTTAAAAGGTACCATCCCAGTTCATCATATAAAGCAATCACACCTCTTCACAAGACTTGAATTAAACCGCTCAGTTTACACAGATTCGTTTTATGACGCCTTTTAGGATCTTCAAAGGTTTGGTTACCTGGACTTAGTTTGTGTTTCGAAGATGAACTAAAATCATAAAGGTTTGGAACAACATGAGGGTGAGTAAATGATGAAGTAATTTTCATTTTTGGATAACCCACACTTTATAAAATTATTATTTCATTTTAAAATTAAAACAAGGGAACAAATTAGCACAACATGGCCACGACTGAACTGCAACGAGCATGTCATGTGAGGGGCTCCATTGGATTGTCACTTTAAATCAAATGGTTTCGCTTGAAACAGGTGTATGCTCTGAGGCAAAAAAAAAGTGGGAAATAAGCTGGTTTTGCAAATGGTCATCTGACCTTTTAATGCAAATATATCACAGATAAAGGATGACAGAAACATCAATCACAAGCAGACGTTTTATTATAAAAATCGGCCCCCATCAAGGAACACCAGACTTTTCTTCTCTCACGCTGACAAAGAATAGAGATGTGGACAACAAACACTTCATCTTCCCAGAGTGTAGATGGGAATTTCTCCAACATTTCATCCCACGACCAGCTCTGCATAGGATCGTACAACACGAACCTTGACATCCTAATGCTTGTTGTCAATCTTCCAATAACCCTCTATGTGGTAGTGGACCTATTTCTGAAAAATTGTGCGACACCTTCAAGTCCAGGAAACTCGCCTTCCTCTTCTCAGAACGAATTCCTCTTTCTTCACCTAGCCTGCTCTCATTTCTTCTATTACATCCGAGTTCTGCTGAACGTCATCCAGAACCTGGCTGGAGACACTGGAATCGGACAGGAACACATCACAGCCTTCCACAGCTGCAGTTTGATTGGAGGATCTTTATTCTTCGCTGGCATGTCTGTAGACTTGTATGTAGCTGTGGCTCATCCTGTAGCGTATGTGAATCAAAAAGCTTCCACAAAGCAAATACATGCGCATATATTCTGTATATTTGTTTGGATGTACACTGTCACCATAGGAATAGTCACGGTCATTTTTAAAATCACAATGTACCATCCGTTGACTATGGCTTCTTTCTGTGCAGCCGTTCCTGTGAGTTTCATCTTTTGTGTGGTTATACTGTTTATCTTACTCCCCGCTGGATCAGAAAAGGGCAGTCAGGCATCAAGACCTGACAAAATCAAACAGAGCGCCATTCGGTTCATTTTGAACATCTTGATTATATTATCAATTTACTTTCTGCCTCACATCTGCGTAATGATCTATTTATCAGTAAAGAAGGCTGACTGGCTACATCTGCCATGTCAAGTTCTACCTCTGATGCTAACAGTCCAGATTTCGGAGTTTGTGACGCCTCTGATCTTCTTCCATAGCACAGGAAAACTGGGTGTAATATCTAAACATTGTTTAGCAATATGTCGTAATATTGGCAGTTGAAGTAGAACTGTGAATGTTGGATCCACTTTCTGTGAGTCGTAACTCTTGTATCCCTCCATCCACAGTTATTGACAAAAAAAAAAAAATGTGTAGATTTACATCAGATGTAACTTTATGAATTCATAAATGAATCCAGTGAGTGAAAACTGGCTGTTTGAACAGAGGAATGTTTCAACTTGAACACAGTGCACTTCTCATTTACTTACAAACGAGTGAGATGGGAATATACGTTCATTGTTTGGGTATATATATATATATATATATTATTTTGTCATGCATACACTGCACAGCATGTGATGAAGGTTTGTTAAATATCAGTGGAGCCACTGATATTCTTCCTTTCCTCTACATGTAAAAAAAATAAAATAATGAACCTGATTTTGAAAATGGCATCTTGTGAACACAGAACTTGTTAGTTTACTCAAAGATATCTGAATTAAAATACCGTTCAAAGGTTTGGGGTCTGTAAGATTGTCTGTATGCTCACCAAAGCTCACCATTTGATCCAAAATACTGTAAAAACAGCACAACTGTGAAATACTATGACAAATTAAAATGTTCTATTTGAATATATTTTAAAAACTAATTTATTCCTAATGGCAAAGTGTAATTTTCAGCTTCATTACTCCAGTAATCAGTGTCACGTGATCCTTCAGAAATCATTCTATGATGATTTTAAGCTTTAAAAAAAATATATATATATATCATCAATGTTGAAAATAATGCAATAATGTAATGTTGATAAAAATTTCAGGATTCTTTAATGACGAGAGAGTTCAAAAGCATTAGTTTGAAACAGAAATCTTTCGTAACATTATAAAAGATCTTAATTCTTTACGATCACTTAAAATATTACTGACCCCAAAGTATTAACACGGTAGTGTATGTATCTGGAAAGCAGCACGTGCCCACAGACTTTATTAACATACATCTACAATTTAGGACTTTGTGCCTTCTCGAGCTCGCATTTTAATTGATCCATCAGTGCAAAAAAGAAGAGAAAATATTAAAGTAATGAATTAGTACATTTAAATGTACAAACATTATATGGTATCCTTTTTATAATTGATCACATTTATAAAAGAATTAGCAAAATGATGTTTAAAATAGCTATAAATGAAACTTCACACTGCAGGATCAACCCCCCATAGACACTTTATAAATACATTTTACACCTGAGATTTAAAAACTAACTGAAGCATCAAGACGATGAAAAGAAAGATGTTTTCAGAGAATGTTTTATTTAGTTTAGAGTCTCATTAACAAATGTCACAGAAAAAAGGGTTACAGTCAACGTTCTGTCATAAACATGATAAGCTCATGGATCCTCTGATTGACTTAACGATAAATTAAAATTTCACCTCTTTTAAATACATATAAAGGAATTTGTGCTGCCTTGACAGTGACAATTCACAGTAGGCCTTTGCTCATAAAAAAAAGAAAGATTGAAAGACAATGAGCCAACTACTCATCTATAAAATGCTTGCTATCATTAGAAATAGGGGTAAGGAAGCACTGTAGTACAAAAAAAGCAGCTTTCTTACTCAGCAAGTTCCTTTTAAAAACACTCTCTGATTTCACTATTAAAAAAGCAAAGCTGAAACTTTCACGAGAAATGAAGTGGAAATGAAAGCACAGGTCCTCTCGACAGCTTTGGAGGGTTCAAACTGAACTCCAGGAGACAACTGAATTGGAAAAGGTGAGCTAAAGTGGCATGTTGGTTTGATAAGGTCCAAAACGTCCAGTTTATTACAGCAAAGTCCACAAAAAAGCAACATTCCTGATCCTATTGCAATTAAAAAGTGCCATGCAATTATGTAGAAAACACATGCTTTAAATGACTGCTACAGTAAAACATGTTCACACAGTTCAAACAGACCATCTCCAATCCAGTTGTCTTTTAAAGATCAGATTTACTCATTAACAATCAGCTGCTTTCTCCTGATTGGACAGAGTGTTTCTATGGGTGTGACAGCAGCCAATCAAATGGCATGCACATTCATGTAGAAGAGTGTATCTTAGCAGGCGTGGAAGTAGTAGATTCTCTCTAATGTCTATGAACGTCTGTGACATGTTTGTGTGTCTCACATGGCTTTCACTTTGATCTGCTTCATTTTCATCTGCTTCTTCTCCAGCTTCTTCTGCTCGCGACGTTGGGCGGCTTCCTGAAAAACAGAGGGAAGAGAACATTTTGTATTGATGCATATAACAGCACAAGATCCGCTTTTTAATGAAACACACATACCTCTAGGCGGCGCTGTCTATCAGGATCCTCCTCATTCATGATCCTCTCCTTCTCCGCTCTCTTCTTCTCTTCCCGGCGTGTCTGAGCGGCCTCCTGACGTTGAGCGTGAGTCTGCTTCAGAAAGTTCTCCTCCACGCGAGCACGGTTCCTGTCTGCTTTCTGCTTCCCCTGAACACCCAGATAAAGCTTCACATTAAACTCTGTTAATAACGTGTTGTTATGCACATTGTGCGTGTGCACTCACCTCTCTGTTGAGGCGGAGCTTCTTGACCTTGTCGACGCTGTAGATCACCATGTTCATGAGAGGCAGCAGACCGTCCATATCTTTGGGAGAAGTGTTACCCATCCCAGGCACTGTAAAGTACAGCACACCACATTAAAACACTGACAAACAAGGAATATTTCAGTGTCATGCAAGTACAAAAAATTGCCATTTGTGGATTATGAATTTCACTCACCATTAAATGTAAACAGCAGTGTTTTCTTGGTCTCGGGCAGCTTCAAGGGCTGTCCTTCCCTGAAGAAGGAAAACCATTTAGAAACCATTTGCATTAACATTTATGAATGTAAGAGCTCCTCCAGCATAGAGGAAGAAGGTTATAAAAACTACTAGAAGAATAGTCCTGCGAGGAATTCAGATGAAGCAATCTGAATCAACACACACTTATGCTAAATTATATACGTTAACAACATGCATTCATCACTTCAATGAGCACATGGTTTCTACCTTAAATTACAACATTGTTTAAATTAATACATTAACCCCGGTTTCACGTTAGTCCTAGACTGAAATGTAGTTTTAACTGAAAGCAACTTGTACTGACATATCTTAAAATATGTCCATGTCATTGTTTTTTCTCAAAAGTAATGTTTTTTTCTAGTGTACGTTTATAAAAGTACTTAAATATCCTAACTGAAATAAGGCCTAATCCTGGTTTAGGCCAAGTCCTGTCTGTGAAACCGGGCCTGTGTTAGCCAACTGTGATTTTTATTTGTACACTTCTGAAATACATTACTTGGACAGTCACCTCTGATAATAGATCACTCACTCTAATTGTAATGTAGACGCATGCATTTTCTTTAAAGCTGCTTCGAAACAACACGTATTGTAAAAATTGCTATACAAATAAATGTGAATAAGAAAAAAAACTTAAAAACTTACTCTTGCATAACTTTTGGACCAGAGAATTGGTCCGAAAAATGGATGGACTCAATCTTGTCAGCATGACTGGTGAGGTAATGTACCATCTGAAATCAGAACAATCAAAAATATAGTTAAAATACTGACCAATAAATGTTTAATAATGTTTATAAACTATAATAGTTTTAATTATTTTAAATTAGCTCAGTTTTCATTTGAATTTACAGTAAGTTTAAGTTTCAGTAATTTTGTGGTGTTTTTGGTGTGATTTTTATTTATTTTTGTTTTTTTAATATATTTTTATTTAACTTTTAACACTTTATTTTAATCATTTCATTTCAGTTAGTTAAAGTTCTCATCTCATAATAATGTTTATTAGCTTTATTTTAATGAACAAAAGCAATTTTAAGTAGTTTCAGTTAACAACAACAATACTGATTTCATTATAGAGTCCAGTTTGTCTCATTACAAACTCAGCCATTGTCCCAGACTCTGATGTTCAGCTCTCACCTTGCTGTCCATCACTCCATCCGTGACCTCTCCCATCTCTGATAAAATAGACAAAGATTCAGGGAGGCCATATTTTGACCCTGATTTGGGCTTATCACCACAGAACTCACTCTGTAAAGAGACCAAGAACGAGTAAAGTTAGCACAGACTAGTTCCTGGCAACATTAAAACTACAAAATTCAAGACATCTTTCTGTTGCCGCACTTAAAACATGCGACAAATACTTCACTGAATGAACTGACTCACTCAAAAAGTATGTTATGCTATTATTTGATCAAAAATGCAGTTTATTAAAAAAAAAAAAAAAAAAAGCAATACTGGGAAATAGTATTAAAGTATAATGTCATTTATTCATTGTTGCAAAGGTTTCAGGTTTCTTTGATGAATGGAAAGATCAAAAGAATTTATTTGGAACATTGTAAATGTTTTTATGGTCACTTTTGATCCATGTAATGCCTCCTTACAGAGCACGGATGTAAACAACTGTCGAAAATACATTAGATCGATAAAACTTACTGATTAAGCAGGTTCATGCATATGGGTGCTGCTCAACCACAAAATGTAAAGCAGACACAAGGAAAAATTAAGCGAGTCGCCGAAGTTACGCTTGGGACCATTTTAGAGCTGGAGATGGATATCTTTATTCATTTCTTACCCCAAACTTTTAAACATTGATGTACAGTTGTGTTTCAAAAATTTCAAACCCCCCAATGCTGTAAATGGTTTTAGAGAATTTAGTATATATTGTTGTTTGTAATTCAATATGAAATGACAAGGACAAGGAAAAGAAGCAAAGAAGCATAAACAAAATGAAATCAAATCAATTGGTTTTGTAATACATGTTTCTTTTTCTTTTAATTCATTCTTCTTCATTCAAATTCCCCATTGACACAATTATTCAACCCAGAGGTCCACTGAAAGTGTTTCAATCAGTGTCAGTATTGAATAGTTTTTTCAATCAGGTGGATGTCCAAGAGCTAAGCAGCATAAGGCAGCGCAATAAAATTAATCAGCTTTTAAAATGACTGTGATACTCCAGCCTGGTGTGACACATTTTTGGTGTGTGAGAACAGAAAGGAGAAAGTCAGAAGAGAAAAAGGTGAGAAGAGAGGAGAAGAAGGGCTGAGAGAAGGAGAGAAGATTGCATAAAGAGAGATGGAAGATGCAGAGATGTAAGAGAGACCAAGAAGATTCGCAGCAAGCAAGCAAAATGCAAATTCCAGGCAAGGCACGCAAAAAACACTGTTGAAACGCTACCTGGAAGATGCTGTGCGCTACCTGCTGCTGAGCTGAAGCGTGTGAGTGGAGTGAGCGTAATGTTGAGTGGAGCTGAGTGAGACTGAAAAAAGATTTGTCAGATGTGGAAAAGATTTGTTTCTGCTCAGGACAATACTGGCGCACCCTGCGTATTGAAGGCAGCCCATGCCAGAACCAGATCCCAGGCCTCCCCAGTCTCTGCAGCCAAGAAAAAGAGTCTGCGACAAACCACAGAAGTTTGTGGACAAACACAGAGAAGTTTTGATTGGGTGTTCTGTGGAGTGGGATAAATAAAACAAACTGGTTGATGCTTCAAGGGAGGACAACTATGAGGATGAAAAGAAAGAACCAAGCCTATGAAGAAACACCTTGCCTACTGTGAAGCATGGCCTTGCCTACATCAAAGCATGGCGGGGGGGCTCTGCAGGTAACTGCAGGTACTTGCTGCTTCTGGTAGTACTGGGATTCTTTCAGCGGATATGTTGTATGGAGAATCATGCAGTCTGTCACTTCAATGAGGGTTGGAGGACAATGGGAGACGTTCCCCAGGGACAACCATGACAAGCAATGGCATGGTTGCAGATTAAAGGAGGGAAAAGATTAAAGGTCCCATCATTTTCACCAGACTTGCCACCGATTGACCAACCAGAATGAGAATTAAGAAAGAATGGGAATGCAGTCCGCAAGACTTTAGTTGCTCGCAATGCAGTGACTTGAGCATTGAGGAATGGCTCTTTGAAGATTTGAGCTGAAGGCAAGACACTTGTGAGCCTAGCTTGCTTGCCAGACAATTTTTTTAGCTACTGTAAAACTTTAAAAGTGTGTATATATTAAGACTGTAAAAGATGTGGTTGGTATTAAAGCTGATTCACGAAATGGTCAACTTAATAAAGATGAGGATATGAGAAAAGAAAGTTATAAATATATTTGTCTGACCTACACTTTTTATTTATGTTAATTGTAAGCAGGATGTGCCTCTTTGATTTAATTGTGAGCAGGATGAAAAAATGATCAAAATTATGTGTTCATTATAATGCAAACAATTCTGTACATAATATTCTATTCAATATAAAATATATAAATCCTTTATGACTAACCAGGTCCTGCATCTCTTTCTGCATTCGTGCCATGGCCTTCCGACTCCCCACGGCAAACACAAACGTGTCCATGTCCTCATCATTCAGAGTCACTTTAACTTGCTGTGGAAAATGAAGAAAGAGACTAAGAAGAACAGCCTTTTGAACATCAATTTGAGAGACTACTTGTAATCAGTCTATGTTAATACGTCAGAGTTTGTGTGCACCTACCACTTGATCACAGGCTGGTCTCATCATCCTGGCCAGCACATTCAGCAGGTCCTGTCTTTTCAGAAACTACACAAAACACAACAATACAATGACACAATAGCGAATACAAAGATACCAAACAGTGCGTTTCATATTCAAAAAAACATAGCACCTTAAGCTGAATCAACATTCCCTCACAGCAAACACGTCCTGAGCACCACAGGTTATAGATGTGCTCATTCTCCTGGTTCAGCTTCCCCGTACTGGTGGCCTCCTTACTGGTACCATCATCCCCTAAAAATAAAGACACATTTGAGAGTCAAAGAAAAACAGGGTCAGAGAAAACCGCATAAGAAGAAACAAAGTGGAGCGAGAGTTACACTTACCCACGAGGGCAAAGTTGCTCTCGAGAAGTTCTCTGTGGGAATTGAACCAGGCCTGGGCGAGCCTGCTGTTCTTATTTTTGCCAATTATGTAGTTCATGATATAGGCAAGCAGACCGGTGACCATCAAGATCTCCATATAGTAACTCTCCCAGCTGTTCTGCAGGTGTGCTGGGACCTGTAACACATGTACACAGTCAGCCGAGGAAACCAGAAGTGCCTGTCAAGGTCAAATGTATTCTTTTGTACCTCTCTGTATATAAGAGTGTCTTTGAATGAAGGGTTAGTCTTCTCATAGCCCTCAAACTCCTCATTGTCATATTTGCTGTACATGTCTTGATCCTGTAACAATGATCAGATTAGATTTAATCATTTATTCACTTGGACATGCAGAAGAAGGGAGATAAGAATGGCTTTTCACATCTTTACCTGTGCATCACCATCTTCAAACTCATCCTGGCCATCTTCGTTCTCCACCGTGGCCTCGTCTTCGTCGTCCTCTATGGGTGCAGATGAGGGGGCTGCTCGTGGGGGTGGCTCTTTCTCCACATCAACTGCTGGGTCCTCAATGACATCCTCAAACTCAGCGAAGTCATTGTCATCAAACTCTGCGATGTCCTCCCCGTCATCAAAGTCATCGTTGTAACGTCCCCGAGTGTCCGGTAGGGCCAGCAGGAGCAGCAGGGCTGGGAGGAGGAAGACCAAGTGCCTCATAGCTCAACCTGCACAGTAAAACACAAACTGAACTCATGTTGTTCGGTTGACGACAAAATGTGTGATCAGTTACACTACAAATCAAAAGATTGGGGTCGTAAGATCGGTTGGTTAATGTTTTTGCAAAGCTTTTACACTCACCAAGACATTTACTTGATTAAATATACAGTAAAAACTACAGAGCCCACACATGACGTGGGAAAAAATACGTATATCGTAACCTGATGTTCTTACGAATACATCAGGATATTTTAGTAATTCGTTCCCTCATTTTAAGTAAATTATGCAAATTATGCACACAATATAATAATTTGTTCCCTTGTTTTATTCAATCGTAGCCACGTTGTAATAATTTGGTCCCCTGTTTTAGTTAAATCAGAACGAGGAAACAAATAAGTACAATGTGGCCACGATTACTAAAATGAGAGAATGAGTTCTTAATTTGTGGCCACTATCTGTAAAAAAAATAAAAAAATTAAAATTAAAAAGTGCTCTTTTAAAAAAAACTGTAATAAAATTTCATAATATTAAAATATAATATATTCATTTGATGGCAAAGCTGAAACTGGCAGCCATTTTTCCACACTTCGGTGTCGCGCGATACACCCCAATTAACGATTAAAATCATTTTAATGTGCTAAAGAAACATTTCTTCATTTTAACATTATAAATGTCTTAACTGTCACTTTTGATTAGTTAAAAATAAACTTGCAGAATAAAAGTCTGCATTTATTCCATTAAAATTTCTTTAAAAAACTTTTGAAGGGTAGTGTATATCCAATCTCATTTGTTGGTACGGACAAACATGAATGTTAATGGAAATGGTTAATATATGACATTCACTATTGATGATTAAACAGGTGATGGCCCTATGGAGTGTAAATCCAAAAATATTTCCCCTTCAGCGATGCCTAGCATAAATACTGTATGCCATAGTCACCTATAGTACAGACAAACAAGACTTGATTATTTGGTTCTCTCATATAATACCAAGAAAACTAATGTTTACACTGTAAACGAGTCAAGCCTAAAACATTTACTTGTCATATATTTCTTAAACTATTTAAAAAAAAAAAAAACAGACTTGTAAAGCAAATTAAAGTAATTCCCCACACACATAAACAAATAAGCTATTGCAGGTTCTTTTAACATTGTGTAAAAGTACTGTGTGTGACATGATAATAGTAATGGTTCTTCAGGGAGAATAAATGAAGGATAGAAAGTGCAGTAAACATTTTTCATGTAAGGAATAATAATTTCAAATGGGCCCCAGAATGACTAACACACGCAAAATGGTTTTAATCCTGAAACAGTAAGGGGAGAAACTAGGATCCAGCAGGGAGGGGGAGGTCAGGCAGTCTTTTGAGAGCCTAAGCTTCAGATGTTCAATGAAACAACTTCTAATTGGCTGAAAGTCTTTATTAAATCACATGGCACAAACTGGTTGGCCATACACTAAGGCTAAGCTGATTCAGGCTCTTCCTATGGACTTTATGGACAATAACCATCTTATGCGATTATGCACAACCTAAGTTACAAAAAAAATCTAATATTTCATAACTGAGGTTATATCCGTATAAAACAAGAAATATAAATACCAATTAAAAAAGTTAGATATATTATATATATAAAAAGGAATTTATTATAAGGGCCCCATAGCTTAAATTTAATTTCTGCCCTGGTTTGAGTCTATATTCAAAATAATTGACAGTGTAATAAGCGTCCAATCCACGGCGTGTAAATACTGACAGGCCAGTAGCTAACAGCTAACAGAGTTACATGTAGCTTGTGTTGTCAGTTAACAGTTATAAGTTGTCAAGTCATGCTCCACCTGTTACAAGGCTGGTACTGGAAGAAGTACTCGAAATAGTAAACCGTAGAGTCGGAGTTGACGGGATTGTTATGAGTTTTTAACACAGTTTAAGCGCTAAAGTCGGTAAAGCTCGTCGTGTCAGTGCCAATTCCTCGCTAAACTAGTAGGAAAAGTACCGGACACATTTTCTGTGCATGTCACGTCAGGCAAATCTAACAAATCTTCCAAATGAATGAGGGAAAAAGCTCTACCCCATCCCCCATGAGTGTAGCTCATTAGCTCGCTAGCTGTAGTTGCTACACGATCAATCTCAGAAACCCCACGCGACATTTCTGCGTCCCTGTGGCGGCGTCGATCACTTCAAACTCACAGGTTTAAAAGGAAAAGTCAGCGATAACGACAAAAATCATGTAGACGTACCTGTAAATATCGGCGTGTGACAGAAGCTGTACCCCTCACAGGAGAGGCGAGGGTCATCTGACAGACTCTACCCACAATGCTCTGCGAACCCGGGCAAAAAGGAAAAGAAAAGATCGGGGCGTTTATAACGATAAGTGATTAAAATGAACATGCATTATCAGATGAAGTAATACCAAGAAACAATATCAATTATTATTGAAAACGATAATAACGCTAAAAATTTGCAACGTTTTGAATTTGATATTTTCTAAAAAAAAAAAAAAAAAAAAATTATATTTGTTAATGACCATTGTTTTATATTTTCTTAGAGTGAGATATGAAATCTTATCTTTATTCCAGATATTTAGGATTTTAAATCTTATTATTTTTTGCTTTGTTTGTTTTTGCTTTTTTCTCTTGAGCTATAGTTTACATCTATTCTACAGTAGCAATTTGTTACTTTTCAAGGCTGAAGGGAATACAGATTAAAATTTAAAAAAAAAAAAAAAAAAAAAAAAAAAAAACGGTCCTTTGTTAAAGTAAATTTATCAACTAGCAACAAGATCTATAAATAACCTCAGCGCTCAGCCCCCATTTTCTATGGGGGACTTTAATTTTGATACACGCACATCCTCAGACCAAATGCGCCGTTGAGCGGTCGGGCCTATTTGGGGCTTTCTAAAGTTAGGATTAAAACCCGCTGGGGCTAAGCAAAAACATGGGCCTTTAGCTACACGCAATATTGAATATTTAATGGTAATATGTGCGTTTGACTGAGTAGGTTTTGTGTCGTCGCAGAGCGCAGCTCTTCGTCTTCGAGGCCGTTGAGGGATTGTTATGACATTCTCTTTGTCTCTCGCGACACAAACCCGAGACCACATTTCTTGCTGAAAGAGCCTCTTTCAGCGAACAGTGGGAATCTAGCTGTTCTTAACGACCTAATTCTTGCTAGTTTTCGCCGACCTGATCAAGGGGTTGAAACATGTCGCTGCACGGTAAACGAAAAGAGATCTACAAATACGAGGCGCCATGGACCGTCTATGCCATGAACTGGAGCGTCAGACCCGACAAGCGATTTCGGCTGGCGCTCGGCAGCTTCGTCGAGGAATACAACAACAAGGTAAACGACTGTTTGACATAAAGAGATCCCAGATCGCTCTGCGTTATGTCTCTACTTTGTTCTTATGACTGCTGACATCCTATCATATAGAGAAGTGTACTTGGAAGTGTATAACAATGTGCTGGAAGCAGATGGACATGGATGATCTCCATAGAGCACAAATCTATCACTTGGACAATAAGTGATTTGCCCGATTACTTTAAAATAACAAACCTATTTGTATTTGAGTCCTAGTTTGACAGCTGTCAGAAACTGCATCATGAATCCAGACATTGTAACATCAGCTGTTTGTTTTGTGATGTTCAGGTCCAGCTGGTGGGTCTTGAGGAGGAGAGCTCGGAGTTTGTGTGCAGGAACACTTTCGATCATCCGTACCCCACCACCAAGATCATGTGGATCCCTGACACCAAGGGCGTCTATCCAGACCTGCTGGCCACCAGCGGAGACTATCTGCGCATATGGAGGGTATGCAGACGGTCTCTGTTGCACATCAGACAGTAGTAATGAATGATTGCACTTCAGGTCAACAAGAGATGAAAATGGAACCGATTCACGTATTAATGCGTGTGCCTGGTCTTCCTGTGAGCATTCACTGACGTGCAACACATTTAAAAAAAGGGTCCCACTTTATATTGTGCCTTTATCTACTGTGTACTAACAATTAACGTAATCATTTGATACGGTGCGCTTAGTGTGTACGCAAACATTGTATTTTTTGTTTTAAAAATACCGCCATACATTTACAGCTGTAATTGAATTTTTGTTTACATCGCTTTTGACCCTTGCCTTACAACTTACAACCCTTAAACATAACCATATCACCAAACCTGTCCTTAACTATACCCATATCATTCCTCAATAGCAGCAAACGTGTTTTGCAATGCAACACAATAAGTACGTTGTACCTGACTTTTTTTAATGTACTCGAAATGTAATGTAGTAACAGTAGTTAAAGACAATTAACGTAAAGTGTGACCAAATGTTTTTTTGATATATATATAAAATATAACAATGTACTGACTTAATTATATGCTGTTTGTCTGATACACTTGTTCAAAAGCCAAATAGCTGTTTAGGCAGTATCGTGGTAATCTTTCATTCAGTCTGACTTTTTTTGCTGAATATTCTGTTTCACTCTGAAATAAGTCACATTACAGAAGTTGAATATCATATTACATTGACTTATGACACTGAAATGTGTTGAATTTAAAGTTAAGATGAAATGGTGTTCATAACCCATCTTTCTTCTATTTTGTGGCACTTGGTTGAATCCATCTGTAATTGATTTCTTGGTGAAATGTCTCATATTTCAAATAAATGTGCACTGATTAGTTGTTCACAATAAGACCAGGAATGTATATTAAGTAAATGGTCAATTTTAATTTAATGTAACTATAACTTACCAATGTTAATTCTGTGAAACAGAGCTGTAGAAACACAAACTTGGTACATGTGAAGTTATTGAACGGTCTGTATCTTGTTGTCAGGTGAATGACACAGAGACTCGTCTGGAGTGTCTCCTGAATAATAACAAGAACTCTGATTTCTGCGCACCTCTGACCTCTTTTGACTGGAATGAAGTGGATCCCAATCTTCTGGGTAAGAGAACATGTTTGTTTGGCTGTTTTGTGATATAAGTAAATCTATTAAAAATAATTTCCATTAATAGATTTTGTCCTGGTAATAAATGTAGTAAAGTAAAGTACTAAAATGATTAAAGCTAAATAGAATAAATGATCAAATTATAAAATAAACCATAAAGAAAATGACAAAAGCACTTAAAATTAAAAAATACAAAAAAACATATAAAAAAAACAAACAATTAAACATTATTAAATACTAGAGTAGCATATAAATAATACTAAATAACACTGTTGTTTTGGAGAGAAAAAAAAAAGAATGTTTTACACATTTGTATGTTTGCCTCCCAAAACATTATCAGGTTGTCTTCATGTATACGTTTTCTGTTTGTTTGTTTTTTCAGGCACCTCTAGTATTGATACCACCTGCACCATCTGGGGTTTAGAGACGGGACAGGTTCTTGGAAGGGTCAACCTCGTGTCAGGCCATGTCAAAACACAGCTAATCGCTCACGACAAGGAGGTGAGTAAAAACTCTCCTCTCTTAGGCCATGTCACTGGCGGGCCATTTTCTATTACTCCACTTTTGTGTACTTTGTTGCTGTCTTGGTATAAATCAAGCATTTTCTATTGGCTTTAAGGTATATGACATCGCATTCAGCCGTGCGGGTGGCGGTCGGGATATGTTTGCGTCCGTGGGAGCAGACGGATCCGTGCGCATGTTTGATCTGCGGCACCTGGAGCACAGCACCATCATCTATGAGGACCCTCAACACCACCCACTGCTGCGCCTGTGCTGGAACAAACAGGACCCCAACTACTTGGCCACTATGGCTATGGATGGCATGGAGGTCTCTCTTTTAGTCGCTTTTACTTTATTAGCACATTTGTCTTCATCTTTTCTCATGTCCCTCACTTTTTTCTGTTGTATTGTTGTCAGGTGGTGATTCTGGATGTGCGTGTGCCGTGCACGCCAGTGGCTCGGCTTAATAATCATCGTGCCTGTGTGAACGGCATCGCATGGGCGCCACACTCCTCCTGCCACATATGTACAGCAGGTTAGAAATCAGCCCGTTCACATGCACGCTCTAGATTAAAATATTAAGCAGCACAACTGTTTTCAACATTGATAATTCTTGACTTGAGCAGCAAATCATCATATCAGAATGAAGGATCATGTGACTCTGAAGACTGGAGTAACGGTGCTGAAAATTCAGCTTTACATCACAGAAATAAATTACATTTTAAAATATATTAACATACAAAACAATAATTTTAAATTGTAATAGTATTTCACAATTTAATTGTTGTCACTCTATTTCTGATGCCTTGGTGAGCATAAGGACTTCTTTCAAAATAACTAAAACATCTTATAAACCATTTTTTGAATGGTGGTCTGTGTATATATGTAAACAATTTGTCAATAGTATATACTATTTGGACTAGATATGTCAATTTCCTATGATCGATTTTAGTTTAAATTAACAGATCAATTAAGCGATTACTCGTTAACCTTAATACTGCAAGATGCGTATACTGCAATGACATATAGTCTGCATGTAAATAAAAGGCTAGTAGTAGGATTGTGAAATGAATCAACGTGATTCGCAAAGTTTGCAATTAGCATTATCATCATTTAAAGTAAGCTGAAACGTAACTATAGGGCTGTGCCGGTCAGCGTGACCAACTGTTAACACCAGCTTCTGTGCACAAACACCATCTCACCCTCTATTTTCATCAGTATTAAGGCCTGTTCACACCAAGAACGATAGCTGTAACGATAACTTTATTAGCGTCCACACAAGTGGATAGTATTTTGTTTGTTCTAAGCACATGCTGAAGTTTTGTTGGCTACAACTCTACCTCCTGAGCTCTTTAAAGCAGGATGTATTCTGATTGGCTGTCAATGTTGTTATTGTTCATCAGCTGGAAAAAATCGTTCTGAAAGTGATTAGATCAATAGCGTTTCTCTGTGCGTTTTTAAAACTAATATTGTTAGTTATTGTCCTTGCTGTGAACATGCCTTAAGACTGTAGCAACCGTGACAGTGCTGTTTCATTATAAGTCTTCTTTACCTGGCCCCCCTTTTCTTTTAAATCCCACTGTAGCGGACGATCACCAGGCTTTGATTTGGGACATCCAGCAGATGCCGCGAGCCATTGAGGACCCCATCCTGGCCTACACGGCAGAGGGAGAGATCAACAACGTACAGTGGGCCTCCACTCAACCCGACTGGATCGCCATTTGCTACAACAACTGTTTGGAGATCCTACGGGTGTAGAGCCGAGGCTTAAAGCACCCATGCTTCCTGTCGGGGGCATTGCTGGAAAAGGGTCTTGAATAAAGCAGAGACTTGTTTTCTAAAGTTCCTGAGGCCTAAAGGTTTCAAGCGGGAAACGATATGAACGGGCCTATGGGAACAACGGTCTGAACAATGTGTGTGCAACTTTTGTCTGGGAGAGTGAGGTTGTGTGAATGAGTATCTGTGTTTCTGCACAATATATTATATTGGCCTGTTTTCCTACCTGCTGGTGTCCCAGAGTCCTCATTATCTTAAACACAACTGTAATTACCACGATTCTATGGCCATTTGTGTAGGGAGAGATGCGCGTTTATGACCGGTTAAAAAAAAAAAAAAAAAAAGCTACTACGATTGTAAAGATTTGCCAATGTGGACATAAAAAAACAACTTTTATTAAGATATAATTACTTCAAAGATTAATACAGTTTTAAAGATCCTCTGAACTTCAGTTCCTGCTTTTCATTTCAGGAAAGTGCCATTTCTTTTCTTTTTTTTGAAGCCTTGGAAACTTAAAGACAGTATGGCGATAAAATGCTTGACATCACTGCAAAACATTACACCAAAAAACATAAATTGTTTATCATTACATGAAAAACAAAATTGTTTTTCAGACACTCTCGCAACTTGCATAGCAGTTGCGTAGTTGTCGTCAGTGATATCTTAAGCGAAAAGTCTTCATTTAAAGATGCATTACTGCTCACTAATTGTGAGAAAGCCCCTGGTATATTTTTCCCATGTTATTTTTCAAAATTTGTCCCCTTTCAGCATGCTTGTGCTTGAAGTGAAATGTGTACTGTATACATATATAAATATTATGTACAAGGTAGGACAAAAGTGTCACTTTTCCAGAATAATTTTGCATTGCAAGTCATTTGGTCTGTTCATGAAATTGTTCTGTTGTTATGCAAATATGATGTAGTCGTAATGCCACTCGGTTCGGTCGAAACCGAAGTCAAAAGTGAATTTGCAAGGCTGTTTGGGATCCTCACCTCACACTCTTAGATGGAGTGTTTATATGTAAGTAGTTATGTGTGTGTCCAGCCATAATGCTTTTATATTAATAAACTCACTTAATAAACTCTTGTTCTTTCATAAAGCGTTCTGTTGTAATTCACCATGTAAAGGCCAGACAACGAACATTTAGGGATGCACAATATATCAGTGCCATCTTTGTTATGTGTGGATATTGCAGATTTGTTTAATTTGATTGGATATTGACTTGGATATAGATATTGTTAGATTTTTATATTATGATTAATTTTTCTATCTAACGCTCAGTTTATAAAAACGAATAATTTAATAACACTGTTGAATGTAATCTTTAGCATTTATATTTGCATTTAGCATATATATTCCAAGTGAATATCCATTTTTTTGATACCGTTCATTATAATTTTGTAATGCCTGAATTCATTTGTAGTATTTTAAAACTTTTATTTAGACAAACTTCAAAACTTGTGCCTTGGCAACAAGCTGAAATAACTTTAAGCTGAAGTATTAAAATGACTAAAACTGAAATAAAGAGAAATATTACAAATAATAAACAAAAGCAGAAAATTACTAAACAGACTAATAAAGAAAATGGAAATAGAAACAGTATTAATGAATACTTTAATAGTATATCGTCCCCTTGGAATTAGAAGGTTCTGTCTGACATTTTTGTCAAAATTGAGTAATTCACATCTTGACATTATGTGATGTTTTTTATGTTGTTTACATTTTGGGACTTTTTTTTTAAGCAAACAAAAAGTTTTTATCTGTAGAGTTGAATGGAATGCAAAAACTTTGAAGCTCAATATTTCAAAACTGCTCAGAATGCAGAACCTTATAATTCCAAGGGTACGACATTACAAAAAGTACTAAACGCTGTTTATAACTTGAAAATAATTATAAGCTTGATTTTTCTTTTAAATATCTCTAGTAGAAATGGAAAATTAAGAAAAACGGACCAAGGACAAAGAATATTGATATCTTAAACCCAGTACAACATAAGTACTCCTTTATAAATAACATTTAATCTAAAAAATAATAATAACAGTTGTGTGCTTTTGGAAACCTTCACAGTCCAACAAAGGTTTCCAGTCATTTTACATACATTCATCTGCTTACATTGCAGAGGTGAAATAAACTTTACACTGATTTCATCTCAAAAAGTGATTTACAAAAGCAGTCCTTCACTTTTCAATCCGAATGTCAAGAATTCAAGAGAAAATCCTCAGAGACACATTGTACGTCTAAACACACCCGCACACAGTCACACCACCCGTCAGCAGTTCAAATAACCACTTCAGTGAGAGAAATATCATTTCAGAACCTTAAACTCAAGCCCATTTGGTTACTATGAATCCAAATATACAAAGATTAATTTTTGTGCCAGTCATTAAGTTATTTGATGTAGTAATACATTAGATTTGGGTTAAACACCTAACCTGACACAATAGCTTATAATTAGAAAATCTGTACATTGAAAAGACAATTTAGCATGTTTGCAATATCAGTACACACAAGCAATTCACTCTACTTTTAAAGCCCAGGTATGTCATATTTGTCCTGGTTTCAGTGACGCTGCTGCCTCGGAGGATCTGTCCTCTGAATCTCAGCTGATGCAAGGAGACAAGATGAAGTTTTGTATGCAAAGACGAACCTCAAACCAGACAAAAATGTACAATTATTATATGATGGTGGCAGGTGATCACAACGTAGCATGTCTCTTTGACTCTTTGATCTTGTCTTTATTGCCCACTGTGCTTCTCTTCATATTCGATAACAAAAAAGTTGAGAGGTGTTACCAAATACTCTAGCATCAGAGGAAACATTCCTGCTCTTAATGAGAAGGGATATGAGACACAACACCTCAGAGATTCAGAGAAATCTACAGTCACCGTTTTGGATTCATTTTCTCTATTGGACGCCCTTGTAACTAATGAGTAACATGAATACATTTCTTGCAAAAGTGCAATATTGAGCTGATTAAAAAAGGGGAAACCATGTGAAAATGTGGTATATATATGCGTCTTAGAATGGACAGTAGTCTGTTTTTGACCTCTAGCTTCCAGGTAAGACTGGATCGGACAGGTGCCTCTGGATTTCTGGTGATCCCTCCAGTGTGCTTGGACTCTCCAGACTGTCCGGGAGCGATGGAAAGCGCAGGCTTCTGCACAGCAGTCCCGGGGGCTGTAGATGAGGCTCTACTGTGGGCACAGCCAGCTCTGTCTCTGGAGACATGGACATGGTGTCATTGGAGGCAACTGTCAGATGGATCCCACTGGACAAAGAGTCTGGAGACTTCTCTTTGAAGCTGTCCAAGTCAGGGCTCTGTGTAATGTGGAAAACAGGTCCGGTTTAATACAGACGTGAAACATCCTCACTACAAAGTTTAGAGAGGTAACAACAGAGATCAGTCTATTTGACACGTATCTCAGTTGGTGACAGTCGCTATCAGTGTTGGAGAATGTTGCTTTTAAAAAGTAATGCATTACAATATTGCGTTACTCCCTAAAAAAGTAACTAATTGCGTTACTTAGTTACTTTTTATGGAAAGTAATGTTACACTATTTTTGCATTACATTTTCCCATCTGGGCTTTTAAAACAACAAAAAAGTTCTATTTTTGGCAAATGTACAGGCCCTTTCACATCAAGAGTGAAATGAACAAGCCTCAGGCTGAAGGAAATGCAAATTCACGCAGCTCAAACAAGCCTTTCATCTGTGCTGCCATTCTGGATTACAGAAGAATAGGACACAGGAGAAGTAAATGAGTAAATGTATGCTCACATTTACTCTAGAACTAGTCTAGAACAACCATAATGTTTACACAATGTACACATTGCCTTTGCACTCCCTATTTCTCTCAACTTGGGGAAAGGAGACATGTCAGTCAATAAATGTGAAAACTTGCGTTACTTATTTGAAAAAGTAACTCAGATGTTTTGTTGTAAATTTAAAAGTAATACATTACTTTACTAGTAACTTGAAAACCCGTAAAGCGCTACCCACAACACTGGTCGCTATATTATCAAAGTTTGAAAGAAAATTGTCATATTTGGGGGTCATCCAAAAACTTTTGCAAAAGAGTTAAGAGACAGGATTACATACAGCATCTTAATATTTATGTGAGGGGTTTCCTTTTACTGTTTCCTCTTCCTTATACTGTTTCTTTGCACATCTACTGTTAATGCAATTAATCTATGTAATATGCGATTTACAAACCCATGTGTAAATATCACACACTCCCTCTCTCATGGCTCGCATGACAACCTACCTTACCAGGTGATGAACTGTCAGTGATCTGTAAAGAGGGCATAGTATTGTGCGTTGCTATATTGTACAGGCTGGTGGGGTGAGTGGGGTGAGTCAGCGGTTCAGGGGATACTGCGCTGTAGGCGGGGGGAACAGGTGCCATCTGCCTCTGCAGCAACTGCAGGATCACATTTATATCAGCTGTCATCCTGGTCTCCAGTCTTTAGAGAGAGAGGGAGAGAGGGGGTGTCGTAAGGCAAATGCAGACTTTTCATTTAAAGCTTATTTTTTTCTCTGGATGTCGGACCTGTTGAGTTGCGACTGGAGCAGCTCCAGGCGGGCTTGCAGTTGGTTCGGTCTGTCCTCGACACAGGGGCTGTGATGGTGGTAGCCGGCCTGCACTGAAGAGGAGTGCCTCTGACTCTCGGAGTATTGACTGGCCCTGCGGTCGGACAAATAGCCGTATAACCCCGACACATTCAGAGGAGCTGCTGTATGGATGAGAAATGAGTGCAAAGATACAGAATAATGGATAAGTTAAAGAAATGGCTATGGTAAAGTATATTCTTTTATAGTTGGCATGAATTGAAAATTCCCCTTTTTTTCTAAATGCATGTTATTGATCTTATTGGCAACGATTCATCCAAGCATATAAATGTTTCCTTTTTTGACATTTCTTGACCTCATAGATTTTAATCAAAATATCATGACTTCTCTCTGGTGACGTATGCCGAACTTCACCAATCAATTAGTCTGACTGAACTCCGCCCCTTCCTTACAATCAACTGCAAACTCGCAATTAGATCTGCCTCCGTCCAATCAACAACCAGTGGACAGAAAGTTCCCGCCCTACATTTTTCTTTTTCTGTTTCACTCAGATGTGTCACAATATGGTACAAAAGATCTCTCGCTACTTCCATAAAATAATACATTTAAAGATATATTCTATAATTTGCCTTCCAAAAATATATATATATATATATATATATATATTTTGCACATTAATAAGTAAATAGTACTTTGGAAGGCTTTTGAAAGGTTTAAAATTATGTCATATCAGTAGCCTGATAAAAAAAACTTTTATTTTACTTTGCTTCACAGGATCACATGATCAGAAAAACCTACTCTACAGAAGGGCATGTCGACCTACTCTACATTATTTGAGCTGGATTCGGAACTCGGCGCAACCCAGGCTCTATTGGAGGCTACCTGTATACGGATGTGCCCCTCCCAGTGGTCCTCCCATGGCAGAAGATGTGCTGTGTCCTGGAGGCAGATGGCTGATTGCAGAATGGGAGTATTCCTGCATCTCTGTCCCTAGCGAGTACATATCTGTCCCTCGGCCGGACACCAGGGGCTTCATGTCCTCCTCACTGGACAGGGAAGCAGCACTGGCATTGCTGCACAACTCATCCCATTGTGAGAGCGGTATTGCACCCCGATGGTTCCCCACAGGGGAACAGGACTGGACGGGGTATGTGTCCATCCCATCTCGGTCCATCCCATCTGGGTGATGTAAGAGAGAAGAGAAAGATCAAAATAGTATAGTCCTGCAGTAAAATAATTTTTGTGGCCCACGTAGACTAGATAGGCACCATTACCAGGCCGGTTTCTCTGTAGGGGGTTCCTCCGATGTCTGGGTCGACGGTACCCACAGTCTGAGTCCTCGCTTGGGGTTTGATGCATGATTCTGTCTGCCTGATACACACAAGCTTCAGTAACTCACATAATTACAGAACACACACAGAAACATGACAAAAGACTTTCTGTCATCCCATTTATTTCTTCTGTATTGTGTGTTTGAGTGGCTTACATCTCGA
Organism: Opsariichthys bidens; assembly: GCA_037194245.1. Lineage (NCBI taxonomy): Eukaryota > Metazoa > Chordata > Actinopteri > Cypriniformes > Xenocyprididae > Opsariichthys > Opsariichthys bidens. The sequence goes on along the minus strand of CM074277.1, from coordinate 17,787,020 downwards.
AGGTTGAATGTGATCTCCAGGTTGCTCCAGAAGTTGTCCGAGAAATCGGGGTACATGTCCAAGACTTCCAGCAGGTCATCTCTCAGGATCTTGTGCAGGTCACAGTACGTCAGAGCCCTCACATCTGCACTTGATTTCCCTGGCCTGGCATATAGACTAATGGGCTCCCCAAAAATATCATTCTTACCTACAGTGGAAACAGTAGAGAGGCAGGAGGTTGGAATAATTAGAAAACAAAAGTAATATAGAGAAAAAAGGACATGAAACTAAAATCCAAAAAAAGTTCAACCGGTCATGCTCTGTTTAGTTCTGTTTTGTTACCATGGTGTTTTGGTTTTCCTGTTTGCCCATCTATGTTCCCTATTAGTTTCCATAGTTCCCAATTAATTACCCACCTCTTCCCTGTTCTGTTAATGATCTCCCTTGCGTATTTGAACCCTTAGTTTGCCTCTGCTCTTTGTCTTGTGATAACGCTATATTCCTGTGTGTAGTGCTTATATTCCTGTTTTCTATTTAAAGTTACTTGATCATCAGTTCAGCATCCCGTATCGCTCTCCCTTGCATTATCTGCGCACACATACTGTGACAAGGGCACTATAAAGCTACACTTTAATGTGCCTAATGTATGTTTGGACCCTACACTGCTGACACAATATAAAAGCCATTTTTCGGCTTAGATTGTAATACTATTTCACAATAATACTTTTTTACTGTATTTATGATCAAATTAAATGCATTCTTGGCAAAGATAAGATACTTCTTTAAATATTTATAATCAATAAACGTGAAGTTTAAAGTTGTTAAGGTAGCATCTTTATTTTTCAAGCTGAAGTGAGTTGAAATAAATGAATCAATCAAAAGATAAAGACAGAATTAGGATTAGTATTCAAACCTAAAATGGCCACAACCACATCCTCTCTGAGGATCTCTATGGAGCCGCGGGAGATGAAATACAGTGCAGTCAATACGTCTCCACTGTGCACCAGAGTGTCACCGGGTGGGGCATGGGTGGTCTTAAAACGCATGGCCAGCGCCCGCAGACAACCCTTGCTCGCCCCCCGGAAAGCCTTACAGTTCTGCAGCAGACTGCGGTTCAGATGCAGACAGATGTCAGCCTGCAGACACTCTGGAAAACCCTTTAACACCTGCAGCAAGACATGGAGAGAAATACAACATTGAACACATACAACATTTTTCAGATTTTTATTAAAACATTTAAAGATAAAATTCTGACCCAGAAACTGACCAGGGTTTAAAATGAGCCTATCAAGTACAAAGCATAAAATGAACACTTAATTAAAATATTTTTGTCGCAGGTTGATTTGAAGGGTGTGCTTGTGTAACTCACAGCATTCATGTCGATGCCGTTAGTATAGGACCAGGCGTGCTGGAAGTACTCCTCCAGTCGTTGTCGAAGACCTCCTGGGATCTGATGAAACCTGATGAACTCTTTCACACGTAGCATCTGAGTGTGGTAACGAGCTGTGCCTGAATACAACCTCTGAATTATAGCTGACACATTGCCAAAGATACTGGCATACATCAGGGCTGGAAAAGAAGAAGAACAAAGACTATCATCAGCAAAGAGAATGGTGCAAACAATGCTTCTTTAAAAATACATTTATTTAAAAATTATTTATTTACACTACCGTTGAAAAGTTTGGGAGCGATGTGATTTTTTTAAAATATTTTTGAAAGTCTATATGCTCACCAATGCTGCATTTATTTGATGAAAATTAAAGTAAAAATGTTGCTGAAATTTTGAAAACGGTTGCGCTGCTTAATATTTTTGTGGAAACTGGAATATATTTATTTCAGGATTCTTAGATGACAAGAAAGTCCAAAAGAACAGTATTTATTTGACATAGAAATCTTCTGAAACATTACACGTCTTTACTCTAATTTCTGAATACTATTTTTTTCTTTACTCAGTTTCATGTCATTACTAAATAAAAGTATTTATTTCTTTAAAAGGAATTTTAAGCCTAAGGTGTCATGTCTAATGAAAATAGTCCACTTACAGCCAATGAGCATGACACAAATGGAGAAAATCTTCTCAGGATTGGTGTTAGGAGAGACGTTTCCAAATCCCACACTGGTCAAGCTACTGAAGGTGAAGTACAGTGCAGTTACATATTTATCCTTGATGGAGGGGCCGGAGAAGGAGTCACTGTCGTTGTAGCGCTTGCCAATCTGGTCAGCCAAGTTGTCCAGCCAGCCGATCTTCATGCCTCCAATACGGGCAGAGCTGGTGCGCTCCACATTGCCAATGGCGTACCAGATGCATGCCAGCCAGTGGGCAATAAGGGCGAAGGTGCACATGAGGAGGAAGAGCACTGCCGCACCATACTCAGAGTAACGGTCCAGTTTCCTCGCTACTCGCACCAATCTCAGCAGCCGCGCAGTCTTTAGAAGGCCAATCAGAGTGGTTGTTTGAGGCTGGAAAAAGAAGTTTAAGAGGATTAGATTGCATTCAATAACAATCACTCATATTTTTATTTTGTCTCCATGATTGCGGCAGAATCCATGGCACACATACGTGGAATCTCTGAAGAAGTCCTTGCCAATTCTGTACATGTAATAAAAGTGAAAAAGGACTTGAGCTGCCAAGTTTCCAAAAAAGACTATCAAAAACTCTTGTCTAGGGCAAATATCAAGATTTGAGACCTAAAACAAATCTATCATTTGACTTCAGAAAACTTTTAATAAAGCTCACAACTCACAACAACATGAAGAAATAATGACCGGATATCCTTTTGAGAGCTGGTAAGTACTTAAAAGACCATGATTTTCAAGAACAATGTACTCAATGTGAACTCAAACATGCAAATATAAAAGTGCAGAAATGCTTCCAGTGTGTTAACGTCTCAATTATGTTCAATTTATATGCAAATCTAAACTTACTTTAAAAAAAAAAAAAAAATCACTATAACCAGACTATGGTTTTCATGAGCAAAATGGATTTCAAATGACATACTTCTGGAAACCATTACTGTACGAAGTAAGCAATAAGTTTGAATTATTAACATATGAACATATGAAATATTAAAATAGCTGTTGTTTCATCATTCTGTGAAGGTGACCTTCATCAATATAGCAGAGTCTACATGCCAATAAATCATTCAACATAACAAACACAATCAATATTATTAGACTGCAATCAATATTGTAGATGATTCATTGCTCTAGTCTGAGTAGAATGTTTAACAATTGTATGTTCTGTTCTACCTATACATTTGTTGGGGAAAGTTACTTTTAAAAGTAATGCATTACAATATTGCGTTACTCCCTAAAAAAAAGTAACTATTTGTGTTGGTTACTTTTTGTGAAAAGTAATGCATTAGATTACATTTGCGTTACTTTTTCTCACCCGGACTGGGCTTTCTTGCAAAAAAAGCTCTATTTTAGGCAAATGTTAAGACTCTTTCACACCAAAAGTGAAATGAATAAGCCTCAGTCTGAAGGAAATGCATATTTATGCCTGTACAGTAGAGGGCGCAGCTCAAACAAACCTTTCAGCTGTGCTGCCATTCTGGATTAAAGAAGAATAGGATACAGGAGAAGGAAGTTCAACACAGGAGAGGTGTCAGTCAATAATTGTGAAAACAAAGTAACTTGGATTACTTATTTTAAAAAGTAACTTAGATATTTTGTAGTAAATTGAAAAAGTAATGCGTTCCTTTACTAGTTACTTGAAAAAAGTAATCTGTTTACGTAATTCAAATGACTTGTAGTGCGTTACAAGTAACTTTGCCTAGTTAGCACATCATAATCCTCACCTCATCTGAACCTGATCTGAAAATGAGCAGGTCGAAGGGAATCGCAGCCACAATGTCTATGAGGAACCAGCCCTTGAAGTAATGCTGAGCG